>LR738711.1:2879665-2918550 GCA_902687465.1 Secale cereale
CAACACTCGTAGTTTTGGCCGATTCTGGCCCGTATCGTGGACAATTACTCACCGTTTTGGTGTCCCGAAACGATTTTCATGGTTGCTGAACCCCTGGGTGCCCTTACGTGTCGTTCATCATCACTCGCCGTTTTGGCCTATTCTGGCCCGTTTCATGGGCTATTACTTACCGTTTTGGGGTCCCGGAGCGATTTCCATGATTAACAATCCCCGAGGTGCATTTACATGTTCGACATCAAAACTCCTAGTTTTGGCCGATTCTCGCCCGTATCGTGGACTATTACTCACCGTTTTGGCGTCCCGGGGCGATTTTCATGACTGATGAACCCCAAGGCGCGTTTACGTGTCGGTCATCAACACTTGTAGTTTTGGCCGATTCTGGCCCGTATCGTGGACTATTACTCACCGTTTTGGGGTCCCGAAACGATTTCTAACTTTGGAGAGCTTCATACCATCATGCGACTGTTACTTTCGCCTAATGATGAAGTATTGGTTTTGTTGAATCCTTTGACACTAGACAAAATGTGACATGAGGGGGTCTAGGGTTGTGGATCGCCGAGCAGTCGAGGGTCGAGGGGTCGAGAGGTTGCCTAGCTAGTGTCAAAGTATTGAAGAAAACCATGACTTCATCATTTGCCAGAAGTAACCGGGGCATGTTGGTACGAAGTTCTGCAAAGTTGTTTTGGAACAGAGTTCCTGATAGGATAATCCGTCTTTTGTTATGAATTATCCTATCTGGGACTCCGTTCCAAAATAACTTTGGAGAGCTTCATACCATCATGCGACTGTTACTTTCGCCTAATGATGAAGTATTGGTTTTGTTGAATCCTTTGACACTAGACAAAATGTGACATGAGGGGGTCTAGGGTTGTGGATCGCTGAGCAGTCGAGGGTCGAGAGGTTGCCTAGGTAGTGTCAAAGTATTGTAGAAATCCATGACTTCATCATTTGCCAGAAGTAACCGGGGCATGTTGGTATGAAGTTCTGCAAAGTTGTTTTGGAACGGAGTTCCTGATAGGATAATCCGTCTTTTGTTACGAATTATCCTATCTGGGACTCCGTTCCAAAATAACTTTGGAGAGCTTCGTACCATCATGCGACTGTTACTTTCGCCTAATCATGAAGTATTGGTTTTGTTGAATCCTTTGACACTAGACAAAATGTGACATGAGGGGGTCTAGGGTTGTGGATCGCCGAGCAGTCGAGGGTCGTCCAGGGATCGAGGGTCGAAGCTAGTTCTATGTTTGCCATTAATATATCCATCTGTCATGTTTGAATAATAATTGGCATGTTGTAAATATTTGTAGAAACTATGGACGACAACACCCGAGACGAAGCACAAAAAGCGATGTTGATGGACATAATCGCAGACGGACAAGATGCCGTCTTGTCGTTTCTCAACGACACCAATGAGCTGCTGGAAAGAGAGGAAGATCTAGGCTA
Source organism: Secale cereale (assembly GCA_902687465.1). Classification (NCBI taxonomy): domain Eukaryota; kingdom Viridiplantae; phylum Streptophyta; class Magnoliopsida; order Poales; family Poaceae; genus Secale; species Secale cereale. The sequence goes on from LR738711.1 coordinate 2,881,109, forward strand.
TGATATTGATGGCTCCGGTGACCCAATGCACATGGAAGAAGTAGACCGTGAGGACGGCTCCGGTGACCCAATGCCGGTGCAAGAAGGAGACCGTGATGCTGGCTCCAGTGACCGAACCGAGTCCGGCCAGCAGGTATATATATTAGTTAAGCCTGTGCTGACTAGTTAATTGATGCATTCATTAACCCTCGTCTTTGTTCCTTTTTCTAGCCCTCCGGATCGAGCAGGTAAAGAGACGAGGCGCGAAGAAAAAGTTGATGTCGGATGAAAAGTTTGAGATCTTAGAAATCTCGCGCTGCGGCGAACCGATTGAACCCATCCGGACAAAGAACACATTTGTTAATCAGTGTGGGGTTCTGGTTAGGGATAAGATCCCGATCAGCATCCATCAATGGTTAAAGCCGGCTGCAAACGACGCTCAGGTGACTTATGTCACTGATATGCAGAAAGAAGATCTTTGGACTGAGCTGAAGTCAAATTTCACCCTACCGCCAGAGGATGATCCGGCGAATCCAGTTAAAGAGGAATTAATCAAGTCTGCTGCTCTTACGAAGATGGCAGACCAATTCAGGGTGTGGAAGAAAAAACTGAATAAGTTTGTCCGCGAAAAAGAGACTCCAGAATTCGTGGGCATATATGAGAAGATCAAAGATGACTGGCCCGCATTTGTGGCCTATAATACATCGGAAAAGAGTAAGAAGATGTCGGCGACAAACCAGAAAAATGCTGCGAAGAAGAAGCATCACCATCGCACGGGGTCAGGTGGCTACCTCAGAGCCCGGCCTAAGTGGGCCAAGGCTGAGAATGATCTGCTTCAAAAAGGGATCGAACCAGAGACAATGAACTGGCCAGACCATTGCCGGACTTGGTTCTTCGGGGCTGGCGGAACCTTGGACCCTGTATCAGGGAGGTGCATTTGGACGGACAAGCAATTGGAAATACCACTCAGGAAGCTTCGGCACTATATCAAAGCAGCGCAGCAAGGGACGTTCTTCCCCGACAGAGAGAACGACGAGCTGACAATGGCCCTCGGGAATCCTGAGCACCCTGGACGGACACGAGGCCCGCCAGGCTCCCTTCCGTGGAGTGCTGGGTTTCCGGACGCAGGCGGTTACAAATGCCACGAGAGGAGGAAGAAAATGCAGCAGACCGAACTGCAGGCGCTGCGCGCCAAAATACAAGCGATAGAGGAACGAGAAGCAAATCGGGACAAAAGAATTGCCGAAGCTTCCCCCGAAGCTACCCCGTCATCTCAGCGGAGAACCAGTGTGGCTTCCACCGAGCTGCTTCAGCCGGAGCATGTCTTGACGGCTACTGCCAGCTATCCCGCGGATGCTATCACGGAGGTACAAAATTGCCACCTTATGACGCAGTGGATAAATATGAAGGTCAAGGCGGCTGCTGGCTCTGTTTATCCTACTGGACCCGGCGCAACTTTTCACTGCCGGCCGATTCCAGAAGGATATGCTAGGGTGATGGTGGATGAAATTACGGAGGGATTTGAGGAGCTCCAGCTTGACCACCCTACCGGTGAAGGGGAGACTCGGGTGGGTTCTTCACTGAAGACTCCATGCCTATGGCGGAATGACCTCATCAACATTCTCAACTGGACGCCTCCGCCTCGTCCGCCTCCTCCGGCGAGTCAGGGCACTCCGCCTCCTCCACCGCCTCCTCCTCCGGCAAGTGACGATCAGGGCACTCCGGCTCCTTCTCCGGTCCATGGTGGCACTCCGCCTCCTTCTCCGCCTGCGCCAGCGCACCCGAGCAGCCAGCCTCCTCCTTCTCTGCCTGCGCCGGCACGCCCGAGCAGCCAGCCTGCTCCTCCTTCTCCGCCTAGTCAGCAAGGAAAGAAGACAGCCGCTTCGTCTGGTCTGCCGATGTCTACAGCCAGAGGCGGGAGGCAATGCAGATTCGGTCCTTCTCTCACGCCTCTATAGAAGTTACCACACGAGAGGTCCGACGAGGAAAACACGAAGATCGCTGAAGGCGAAGTGAAGTACTGGCTTGAAGGGTTGAAAGAACAGAGACATCCACCTCCGGAGGAGAAGATAGATCCGGTGAAAGCAAAGCGCACTCTTGCTGCCTTGAAGAAACCAGCGAAAAGTAAGCCGAAGGACAACTATGACCGCATTATTGAAAAGTCATTTCACGAAGCGAAGCGGTCGGGAAGTACTAAAAGTGATCAAAGGTTAGCAGAAGGACGAGCTGGGAAACAAATTGCCCAGCTCGGCGAACAAGCGGACCAATCGTGCCCCCCGCTCAAGGTGTCTAGCGACATGGTCGCTAATGATCCGAGGATGGTGCCCGGTTATTGCAATCTTGGAGATTACCTGTCCGACGATGTACATTATGATTTCTTGGAGGTGCAGATACAAAGATATGCGTACGGGAAGCCTCTCGTCAAAAATGAAAGATCTCTATCAATGAATATGCGAAGATTGCATGATTGGTACTTGAAAATCTGCAGAGAGTCTGGGGGAGGGATAGTTTGTATGTGAGAGTTAAACCGGAGCATGACCTCGTTGGAATTGAACTGTTACCTATTCCATTTGAGGAGTTCTATCAGTTTTTCAATCAATTGGTCCTCGATAAAGCAACGGTCACCTGCTACTGTCTGTAAGTAGTACTACTTCTGTCATTAAGTCTCTCTATATAGCTCAGCTCTTTCATTGCATGTATTTATAATTATCCTCACTATATTATGCAGATTGAAGATCGTCGAATTGAAGAAAAGACAAGTCGGTGATATTGGGTTCATTAACACATACCTCATAGATGCAACCGAGGTTAAATGGCGTGCCTCAGATACCGAGACCAACTTGCTACGATCGTTGGTGGTAAATGAAAACAAAGATATAATACACTTTCCTTACAACTTCTAGTGAGTGTTACTGTCTTGTGCATATTTGGTTTCCCTTATATATCAGTCAAGGTTATAGTAATATAATTGATGAGTTCATGCATGCGTGCACAGCTTCCACTATATTCTCTTAGAGATTAAGCTTGAGAAGGGAGTAGTAAATGTCTTGGACTCTAAACGTAAAGATCCCGAGGAGTATGTGAACATGACTCAAATGCTCGACAGGTAAGTTAAATCGATCAATATTATCCACCATGCATATCAGCAACTTTGTTCATTTCTGATATCAAGTAATTGTTTTCTTTGTCTGGCAGGGTTTGGAGAAAATTCACCAAAAAAGCTCCGGGACTGCCGAAGAAGCTAGAATTTAGACACCCGAAAGTAAGTACTATATAGTAGCATGTTCCGCGCATCTCCTATATCTTGATTCAAGCGCTAGTTTCATCGATACCATTTGGCATTCTTGCTTATCAGTTTGATTGACCTCTATTTCTTGTAAAGTGGTTGTGGCAGGAACCCGGGAATGATTTCTGTGGATACTACATTTGCGAGTCCATCCGCCACACGACCTGTGAGCGGGGCTACTCTGAAGCACAATTTGAAGTACGTAAGCAATTAATAATATTCACAATTTTATTTCATTACCATCATTTGAAGTGCGTAAGCAATTAATTAATAATATTCACAATTTTATAGCATCATTTCATGTATTGACCCCCTTCTTCAAATTAGATGTTTCGGATGCGGGATAAACTCCTAGCACCAGATCGTCTGCGAGCAATTCAAGAGGAATTGGCGACATTCTTCCTTGAACACATGATCGCGCCAGAAGGAGAATACTATGTGGACCATGCGTCCATCGTATAGGAGATTATATTTGTAAGAGATAATTATTGTATATATATATGTACCCGGTAGTGTCGGATAGATATACGAGAACTTGTTGTTCGACCAATCTCTCGGAGAAGGAGAGGTGGTCGATATTCCTTCGTTTGCTTACTAGCTAGCTAGCTAGCGTGTCTACTCCTCTCTATACGTATGTGTAGTACGTAGCGTCGACCAAGCACGGACATAAGAGAGGACACTTCTCTCTATTAATTAGCTAGCTAACACAATATATGAAACACCTAAATTAAACCCCCAAAACCTCCCAACCCTCCCCCCTCCCCTTTCAAAAAAAACATAAACCACAGCCACAGAAATGCTGACGCGTGGATGCCTTTTGGTCCCGGTTGGTGCCACCAACCGGGACCAAAGGCCCTCCTGCCTGGGCTCCGCGCACAGGCCACGTGGAGACCCATCTGCCCCGGTTCTGGATTGAACCGGGACTAAAGGGCCTGGGCATTAGTGCCGACCCTTTAGTCCCGGTTCAGGAACCGGGGCTAAAGGCCCTAATGAACCGGGTCAGATGGCCCTTTATCTACTAGTGGGTATACAGAGCTAGTCCCTTCCATCACATCTAGCGCTATCAATCTTCATCCACCATGTCTTCTTCCACCTCTGTCATCTCCTCTGGCCTCAACAACAATACATCTGAACCCCTTACCCGCACCAACTACATCCTATGGAGCGCTCAAGCCAGATCACAGATCATGGGCGCTGGCCTATATGGTTATCTCGATCAAACCACCAAAGAACCTTCCAAAACAATCACCACCAAAACCACCGATGGCAAGGACCAGGTTGTTGTGAACCCTGCCTATGCCCCTGGTTAATCCAGGACCAACAGATCATAGCTTACCTTCTCAGGAATCTCTCCAAAGAGGTCCTCGTCCAGGTCGCGTCGCTTGAGCGATCACATGCGATCTGGAGTGCTTTAGGGAACATGTTCTCCGCCGTTTCCCTCTCTCGCGCCAACAACATCCGAGCCGCTCTCACCAACACACAGAAGGGGTCCCAATCCGCCTCAGCGTACTTCGGCCACATGCGCTCGCTCTCCGATGAACTCGCGGCGGTGGGCAAACCCATTGGCGAGTCAGAGCTCATCTCCTTCATCATCGCGGGCCTCGACATGGAATATCAGCCAATCGTCTCTGCGCTGGACGTCCGCACCGAGCCAATCACCATCGACATCCTCTTCTCCATGGTGGCAAACTTTGACCAGCGGGTCGAGATGTTCCACGGCAACGGCGGCGGTGACTTCAAGTCATCGGCAAACATTGCTTCTCGCGGTCGCGGCAACAAGGGCAACTACCGCAACCAGAAGGGCAACGGTGGTGGCTCCCGTGGCGGCGGCGGTGGCTATGGTGGCGACGGCGGCTACGGTGGCACCGGCCATGGCAATGGAGGCGGCGGCTACAACGGTGGTGGCAACTACCACCCGAACAACAACCAAGGCGGCGACGGGGGCTATCACGGTGGTGGTGGCAGCAATCATGGTGGTGGTGGCGGCTACCATCACCAGGGTCCCCCAAACGGCGACAACAACGCACGGCGCCCCCCCAACAACAACAATAGGGGGTGCAACTTCCAAGGCTATGATGGCTACGAGGGTAAATGTCAAATTTGTAAGAAAACAAATCATATAGCTAAGGACTGTAATTGGCGTTATGCCGAGGATGGTGCCCAAAAGAGAAAAGTTGCAGCTGCAGCAAATACGTCATATGGTGTCGATACCAACTGGTATATCGACACAGGTGCCACCAACCACATCACTGGCGAACTGGAGAAGCTGACGATGCACGAGCAATATCGTGGCCAAGATCAAGTCTACACAGCAGCAAACGGTGCAGGTATGGAGATTAGTCATATTGGTCAAGCAGTTATCAAAACCCCACATAAAAACCTTAAGATCAATGAAATCCTGCATGTCCCTAATGCTTCCAAAACCTTGTTATCCGTTCATCGCATTGCCCTTGACAATAATGTTTTTTCTAGAATTTCACCCGTTCTTCTTTTTGATCAAGGATCAGGTCACGAAGAGGGTTCTTCATCGGGGCGTTTATGTGCAAGGGCTCTATGCAATGCTTCCCAAGTACTGCCAGTTCAATAAATAAGTTCATGCTGCCATCAAGCTTTCTGCTGAAAGGTGGCATAGTCGCTTAGGCCACCCATCTTTTTCTACTGTTCATCAAATTCTTAGTAGAAATAAACTCCCAGTTGTTGGTGAGAGAAACCCAGAAACTATTTGTGATTCATGCCAGAAGGCGAAAAGTCATCAATTGCCATATCCTGTTTCCACTAGTGTGTCAACCAAGCCCTTGCAACTTATTTTCTCTGATGTTTGGGGTCCAGCACCTACTTCTGTTGGTAGGCATACTTACTATGAAAGCTTTGTCGACGATTATAGTAAGTATACCTGGATCTATCTCCTCAAGAAGCGATCCGACATGTTTCAAGTGTTTCACAACTTTCAAGCTCTCGTGGAACGTAAATTCGATAGTAAAATCATAGCCATACAGTCAGACTGGGGTGGTGAGTATGAAAAATTGAACTCTTTTTTCCAAAACATTGGTATCTCTCACCATGTTTCATGCCCACATGCTCATCAGCAGAACGGTTCTGCCGAGCACAAGCACCATCACATCGTTGAAGTAGGCCTCGCTCTCCTAGCTTCAGCTTCCAAGCCACTAAAGTTTTCGGATGAAGCATTTCTCACTGCCGTACACCTCATTAACATGTGGCCAAGTCGTGTTATTTCCAATGAAACTCCCACTGAACGCCTCTTGCATGTTACACCAGATTACACCACTCTTCGTGTCTTTGGTTGTGCCTGTTGGCCCAACCTTCGTCCCTATAATACTCGTAAGCTCATGTTTCAATCCAAAGAGTGTGTTTTCCTTGGGTATAGTGCTCAACACAAGGGTGTTAAATGCCTTGATGTTGCAACCGGCCGCGTCTACATTTCACGTGATGTCGTGTTTGATGAAACGTAGTTTCCATTCGCCAAACTTCATCCCAATGCCGGTGCTCTTCTTAGGAAGGAAATCCTTCTCCTTCCAACTAGTCTTTGTGTGGGTAATGATAATTGTGATGATCATGTATTGAATAATACTCCTAATCCTTTTCCTGAGTTTGATACAGAAAAAAAACTGCAGTTTAAATGATGCAGAAATTGGTCCAACTAGTGCCCCGGATGATGCAGCAGCAAACGCAGACAATCTGGCGCAATCTCCTTCGGGATCCGTGCGCCCAGCTGCGTCAGACCCGACAGGATCCGCCTCGGGATCTCCCATGCGCCAGGCGGATTGCCTCGTTCCTCCGCACGAACCTGACCTCGCCACATCGTCACATGTTGCAGCATCGGACCTCGTGGGCTCAGCGCGCCAATCAGCGGCCGCGGCTCTGTCGCCCGCGCGCTATGCGACAACTCCACGTGTCTTCACCAGGCGGGCCCCGCGCTCCACCACGGTCGCGCCAGACAGGCTCGACTCACGCCCCGAGCTGGATGAGGCTGGCTCGCCCGGATCGTCTGTGGCGGTTCCCTCCACTTCGATGCATGCGCCCGCCACAGAAGATCCCGGCAGCCCTGACGCGTCTGCTGCCTCGGGATCGCCTGCCGTCTTGGGATCGGCTGGATCCCCTGACGCGATTCCCACCACCTCTGATGGATCTTCTACACCTGATCATGTGCCATCCACCCTTCCTCGCACTCGCCTTCATACAGGAACAATTGCACCTCTTAATTATAAAACCAAATATGGCTTAATTGCTTCTGATGTTGCTACATGGGAACCGCGGACTGTTTCTCATGCTCTCGCTGATCCAAAGTGGAAGCTTGCCATGCAAAAGGAGTTTGGAGCACTTGAGAAAAATCACACTTGGCATCTGGTTCCTTTCCATCCAGGAACAAACCTGATTGATTGTAAATGGGTGTTTCGTATCAAGCGACAGTCAGATGGTTCCATAGATCGCTACAAAGCTCGTCTCGTTGCAAAATGATTCAAGCAAAGGTACGGCCTTGACTATGAGGACACATTCAGTCCGGTTGTTAAAGCCGCCACTATTCGTCTCGTTTTATCCATAGTTGTCTCTCGAGGTTGGTGCTCGCGTCAGCTAGATGTGCAGAACGCGTTCCTTCATGGTGTTCTGGAAGAGGAAGTTTACATGAAGCAACCGCATGGGTTTGTTGATCCTAATAAACCGTTCCATATCTGTAAACTGGACAAATCGCTCTATGGACTGAAACAAAGCTCCAAGGGTCTGGTATTCTCGTCTCAGCTCCAAACTACACACCCTTGTATTTGTTCCCTCCAAGTCTGACACTTCATTATTTATTTACAACAAATCCAACACTGTTATCTTCGTGCTTATTTATGTTGATGACATTATTGTCACTAGTTCATCCAATGAGGCAGTCACAGCTCTCCTGAAGGACTTGCAGTCAGATTTTGCTCTCAAAGATCTCGGCGATCTGCACTTTTTCCTTGGCATTGAGGTCAAGAGGAATCCGGAAGGTGGCGTCCATCTTTCTCAAGAGAAATATGCACTGATCTTCTGAGCAAGGCAGGGATGCAGGGCTGCAAACGATCACCAACACCACTCTCCAGTTCAGAACAGTTGTCTCTTGCTGAGGGTGTTCCTTTGAGTACAGAGGATGGCACCAAATATAGGTGTTTGGTAGGAGCACTCCAGTACTTGACACTCACCAGACCTGACATTTCGTTTGCAGTGAATAAACTATGTAAATTTCTTCATGCACCTACTTCTACTCATTTGACTGCAGCCAAACGTATACTTAGATATGTGAAGCACACGTTGAGTGTTGGGTTAACTTTCACCAGGTCAACCTCCACTTTGGTTAGTGCCTTCTATGACTCTGACTGGGCAGGCTGTCTGGATGATAGGAGGTCTACAGGTGGATTTGCAGTCTTCTTTGGGCCCAACTTAATTTCTTGGTGTGCAAAGAAACAGGCAACTGTATCAAGGTCAAGCACTGAGGCAGAATATAAAGCACTGGCAAATGGTATAGCTGAGATAATATGGGTTAAAGCTCTACTTAGAGAACTTGGCATATGTTATACACAAACTCCATGTCTCTGGTGTGATAATATTGGTGCAACATATCTCTCTGCTAATCCTGTCTTTCATGCAAGAACCAAACATATTGAGATTGACTATCATTTTGTGTGAGAGAGGGTTGCTAGTAAGGAATTGGAAATTCGATTCATTCCCTCAAAAGACCAAGTCGCTGATGGTTTTACAAAAGCTTTGCCCACAAGATCATTTCAAGAATTTAAGCGTAATCTAAACTTGAGAAGTTCAGATTAAGGGAGGATGTTAAACACATATATTCAGGTTTGGGTTATCCCTTGAGGGCCACGGCATGGTAGTTAGGAGATTTATTCTCTTTATGTTTATCTCTCTCTTATCTCCTAAAACCCTCCTGTAATATCTCTTGATAGTTAGCCTTGACGCTGCTATCTCCTGTACCGACCCCCCCCTTGATCAATATATATATCGCGGGTCTCCATGTATGGAGATTGAGACGCTTACCCATATATTTCTACAGTCCGGGTAACATTCTTGTTGAATTTTATCAGGTTTGCTGGGATGTAGTTAAGGATGATATCATGAGGCTCTTTGAGCATTTCCATAAAGGGACCTTAGATGTCCAGCGCCTCAACTATGGAGTGATTACTCTTTTGCCTAAAACTTCCGATGCGAACAAAATCCAGCAATTTAGGCCTATCTGTCTCCTTAGATGCCCGTACAAATTGATCACTAAAGCTTTAGATCGGCGTCTTGAGAAGTACGCCGACAAGCTAATTAGCTCGACCGAGAACGCTTTTGTGAAGGGGAGAAGCATTATGGATGGTGTGCTTTCTTTGCATGAGTTGTTGAATTATACTCATGTGAAGAAAAGGGTGGGGATTGTTCTGAAACTTGACTTTGAAAAAGCCTACGATAAAGTTATCTGGGACTTCCTCTTAGAATGCCACAAGCTTCGAGGGTTTAGCGACACTTGGTGTGGCTGGATTAAACAAGTCTTATTCAATGGGACGGTGAGCATCAAACTCAACAACCAGGTTGGCCCATATTTTCAGAGTGCCAAAGGGGTACAACAAGGGGATCCCCACTCCCCGTTTTTGTTTAACTTAGTCGCTGACTGTCTTGCGAAAATGATCGTTAATGCTAAAAAATAGCTTGTTAGTAGGCTTGGCTCCTGATCTCATCCCTAATGGGGTTGCAGTGCTCCAGTATGCGGATGACACTATTGTTTGTTTGGATCATGATGTTGATAAAGCAGTAAACCTAAAGTTGCTGTTGTGTACCTTTGAGTTGATGTCTGAGCTTAAAGTCAATTACCAAAAAAGTGAGATTTTCACTGTGTGTGGTGATGAAAACCCTGTGAGATACTATGCTGAGTTGTTCAATTGTGATGTGGGTAGTTTTCCTATTAGATACCTTAGTATGCCTGTCAGTTACACTGTCCTCAGAGACTCAGACTAGGAGTTCATCGTGGTTAAATACCTCAAGAGATTTGAGGCTTGGATCGGAAATGCTGCATCCATGGGGGAAGACTTACCCTGCTAGATTCAGTTGTCACACAAATATCTCTGTATCACATGTCTATGTGGCTTATGAGCAAAACGTTCATTGAAAAACTTGTCAAACACAGACGGAGATTCTTTTGGCAAGGTTATAACAAGAAAAAAAAATATCACCTGGTCAAGTGGGGCAGAATTTGTATATCTAGAGATAAATCTGGCCTGGGAGTTAAAGATCTTCGGAAGCAAAATATTAGTTTGATGGTCAGGTGGTGGTGGAAACTTGAAACCCAAGATGGGTTATGGCAAGATATTGTGCGGCCCGTTATCTGAAGAACAAAACTGTGGCAACGGTCGAACCCGGGTTTACTGATTCACCTTGCTGGAAAGCCCTTCTTAAAGTCAAGGCCTTATACATGGCTGGTAGGAGAATCAATGTGGACTCTGGAAATCTTGCCAGAGTGTGGAAGGACTCTTTAAATGGGTCAGGTCCCCTCCAGGACAAATATCCCTTGCTTCTGGATATATGCACTAATCAAAACTGTACCGTTGCTGAGTTCAAATCGGTGGAAATTAGCTCTTTCTTTAGGAGAAGGCTCACTCCTGACCTCCAGAGACAATGGGAGGAAATGAGTAAAATTATTAATAATATACAACTGGGTCTAGGGGGAGATCGGGTATACTGGGGGCTTAATGGAAATGGTAAATTTTCTACCAAATCCATGTACAAATGGTTGGAAAATCCTCTTAGTGGTTGTCACTACAGATGGATTTGGAAGGCCAAAATTCCCTTGAAAATCAAAATATTTTTGTTGGAAATGTCCCAGGATGTTGTTCTCACCAGACAAGTCATGAAAAAAAGAAGATGGCCCGGGGACCCCAAGTGTTCCTTTTGTAATGAGATTGAGTCATCCAGACATTTGTTCTTTCCTTGTCCGGTGGCTAGAGTGGTTTGGAGATGCGTTGGGATGGCGCTAGGAACTGAGTTATGCCCAAATAATTACTGGTAATATTTTTCCTGGTGCCACACCTTTCTACCTGATGGAGGAAAATATTATACTGTGGGCCTTGCTATCGTTTACTCGGTTATCTGGCTTGCTCAAAATCGAGCCACTTTCGAAAAGAAGCAAATTAAGACACCATTTGAGATTGTCTTCTCCGTGTGTTCCTTTTTGCTATACAGGGCCGGCCCTGGGGTATGGCCAGAGGGGCGGCGGCCCAGGGCTCAGGCTGGGAGGGGGCCCATGAGGTAGTACACATATATAGTATAGCCCAGAAAAAAATAGATAAGGGAAAAGATTATGAAGGAAAAACCGAGACGGACTCGGCCCTTCAGATCACTAGGTAGCTGCAAAGGACTGTGATTGAAATGCATACGTGTGAAACAAATCAATCGATCGCGTTTCAAAAAAAAATCAATCGATTGATCTGGCTTTTTCTGTTCGTCGCTCGTCGGTTCGTCTTCGTCGTCTCATCGGCCCGTCGCTCCATCGCTCCTCGCTCGGCGCCTCGGCCGCTTGTTGTCGCCACCGCCGCACGCAACAGTCCGCCTCTCCGGCAATATGGCAATACGTTATACATATGTCACGGCCGATTCAGTACGTATCTTGATCCATTCATCCATCCCTCAATTTTTTAGTACATCTATTCAACTATTCATCCATAATCCATCCCTCAATTTCAGATTTTCAGTAGTTTTCAAGTTCGTCTATTCTACTATTCATCCATGATTCATCCCATGTAAGTTTCAAATTTTTTATGTATAATTTTCTAATTCTACAGTTCACATTATGTATTTAACCATCCTAATTTTCTGCCATTCTGTATACATATCCAGGGTTCCGATCATCCGATCTATAAATTTCTAATTTTTTGTATACTCTTTACTTCATAATTTTAGGACATTAGCCTGTCATGTTGCCTAAGAGCATCTCCGCCCGTTGCACCCCCAAGAAGCGTCGAAAACAGCCGCTTGGGGGCGAGCCGACGTTATTTTAGGCGTGGGGGCGAGCACGTTCCCAGCCGCCGCCCCCACAGTTCGGCCAAAATTCAACAAACACGATCAAATTTGAACAAACACGGCATATTTCTGTTAAATTTAGGCATTTTTACACGAAAAAGGGGCGAAAAAAAAAACCCTAAACTACGGGTCGAAGTAGGCGCTCAGCAGGGCGTAGTCGTCGCCGGCGTCGTCCTCCTACTTCTCCTCCTTGACACGGCCAGCACCGCTGCTCGACCCCTCACCCCGGCGTGCTGCTTCACGGCGGCGGCGCTCGGCGATCTCCTCCAGGGCGCGGCGCTGGTGGTCCTGCTCAATGCGCGCGTGGTCCTCGCCCGCCCACTTCAAGGCGGCCTCTTCTTCGTCGACCTTCTCGGCGAGAGCAGGTTCCGGCTTCACGGCGGCGAGCCCCGGCTCCGGCTTCACCGTCGCCAGCCCTGGCTCCCTGTTCGGCTTGACGAGGCGAGGAGGGGCCAACGAGGAGGAGCCACGGCAGCCGTCGTTGATGACGAGGCCGGCGCCGCGGGTGCGCCTACCGAGCGGCGTCTCGGTCGGCTCTGGCTTGACGCTTACCAACGCTGGCGCGCCGGAGGAGTGAGAGGAGGATGACCAACCCATCATCCTCCTCGGCAGCCACGCGCCGCCGCTCCGAGCGATTGGGTACTCGAATGGCGGAGAGAGGGGAGGAAGTGCGCCGGCGAGGAGGGGAGGACTGCCGATGGATGGGTTCCTCACCGGCGCGGTCAGGGGCGCCTTTTATAGAGGCTCGGGGGCGGCCGCGTGCGAACGCATGCAGGAAGGCGGGGCGGCGTCGCCGCAATGCGCCGCCCGTGAGTCAATGGCAGGCTGACCGGCGGCAGCCTTGGCATTGATTCCCCGCGGGAAAACCGAGACGATGAGGACGACCAGCCTTCGTCTCGCTGACGCGCCGGTCCCGCCACTCTTTCGCGCCAAAACGTTCGCGCCGGCGCCCACGGGCGCCCCCCAGCGCGTCCGGTTCGGGTTGGGTGCGCCGGCGCCAATTTCGGCCCAATCCGGCGAGAAACAGGATCGTGGGGGCGCGACTGGGCCGATTTTTCGGTGCCGGCGCTAAAGAACGGCCTTGGGGGGCCTGTTGGAGCGCGGTTGGAGATGCTCTAAGATGCATTTGTCGGGTGCTAAAAAGGAAGAAGAAGAAAAAAAAAATCTGAAAATTCAACCACTGAAGGATTCTTTGACTTAGGGGCCCATGTTGTTCAGTTCGCCTAGGGCCTCCCGAAACATAGGACCGGCCCTGTTGCTATACTAGGCAGGTCTGCAACAAGAGGATAAAGCCAAGGAGCTGCGAAGCGGGGCGGAGATGGTCAGGTCAAGCACGATGCGACTGATGAAGATGTGCGAGACGGTGAGGAGACCAATCGAGGGCGAGTGATTTCATTCAAGTACAAACTTAGGAGACGCCATGATGGGCCAAGTTCTGGCTTACTGCATTTTGCTCCCTCCTGTGATGGCTTTTGTTTGTAATAGACTGTAGTGTTGGGTGTGTTGAACTATGGTGCTGTCAGGTTTTCGCCCCATGGCGTTCGTCACGATGTCGGGCGAGCGCAGTGGGTTTCCTGGCAGTGCTCGAACTCGCTGCACCTCTTTCCCTTCTTCCTATGTCGTTCTTGGAACTTTGTATTTCCGTTCTTTTGCAATGGAAAGGGGTAATGCCCGGTTCGAAAAAAAATGAACAATTATCGAATCCAAATGTAAAAGGATAAGTGTAAGTCTCTCGTCTGCCAAATGATAGGGAAAATGAAGTCTGGAAACAACAGAAATAAACACGACATGCGATTGGTTGAAGCAATTATACAAATTTAGGGGACACTGCACGGCTACGGAAGCAGGGCCTAAATATTAAAGCTTCATTGAGCTACTCCACAACTTCTTCGATCTCGCTGGTCCCGCTGCAGCTAGCAATAGCAGGGCTGCTCTCATGAAGGCCTCCCTCTTGTGTGTCTTCTTCTTCTTCTTCTTCTTTTACAATCTCAGTCATCCTACTGGAACTAGCAACTCTGTTCTCTTGAAAAACCTCTTCAGTCTCCGTGTTGCAGATGCCATTTTTCTCCTCTTCAGCAATGCACAGAGTGATCTTGTTCTGGTGCTCCTTACACTCAGTTTTCACAGCTTCAGTTGTCTCCCTGACGCCTTTGCTGGTTGCACACCATTTGGAGTACCGGAGAGTGACCTTTTGAAGGCTTAGGAGGTTCTTGATATCAATATGTTCTTCATTGGCTGATCCACCGTACATCTTGAGCTCAATATGTTCCAGCTTTGGCATAGCTCCTTCCTTAAACATCACCCTAGGCATTCGGCAATCAACATAGAAACTCTCAAGTTTTGCAAACCCCTCACAGCTGATGTGTATCATCTTTGTTGGGAGGACTTCAAGCCGCACAATAAGGTTCTGCAAGTCATGCAGCTGTCTGAGTATCTCCAGATCATCCTCCTCTAGCCTGCAGACCTTGATATCAAGCTTACGAAGAAAGTGCTGCGCAGTGATACCAATCGGGACCTTCAGGGATCTTCTTACAACTGTAAGTTTCTTCAAGATAAGATTATAAGTCGATGATGAGTGTAGTGTGCTCAATCTGAAATCATTACAAACCACCAGGGATCTCAGCCTGGTAGAACTGAGGGAAGACAAGAGAGCATCGTTCATCCTTGTGTCTTCCGGCTCATTACTTAACAGTACTGCAATCTCTTTGAGATTCCGGAGCTCAACAAGTTCCGTCAGAGAGGATGCCAAATATTTCCTCAAATCAATGGTGCCCAGTTGCTCCAGTGATGTCATCTTCCCAAATCCATGAGGTAACTTCACTCCTTCACAGGATTCATTGTCACCAATAAGCAGATGGACCAGCCTTGTGAGCTGGACAACTTCATCAGGTAATTCCTTGACTCGTGACTTCCTTACATCTAGAGTCTTGAGATGCTGTAGCTTGCCAATTTCTGTTGGGAGCTGGGTGATTCCAGTCCCTCCTACATCAAGCCCCTCCAAATACTGTAGGTTACCTATTTGTGGTGGGAGCTCTGTGATATCTGTCTTTGCAAGGCACAACTGCTTCAGCAGGACCATACTGCTGCATATGTACTCGAGATCAGCTCTCTCTATGCTCTTGCAACCTTCTAAATCTAAAACTCGTGTACCCTTAAAATACCTAAGAAGAAGTTGGTTTGCATGACCAAAAACAGTTAAGGAGCGGACACGGCCATCGAAGGCCATACTTGATAAACTGATTAGATTTTCTGAATCAGGACAGTAAATTGAGAAGTTGCGGAAGTTCATCCGATGGGTTCTTGAAATATCTTCGTCATCAAGTAAAGCAGCAAAGTTCCCTGCTTTTGCAATGGATTTAAGGACATCGTGCATCACAGGGTAGATAAGGTAGGTTATTACCTCACAATTGTTATTGTATTCCAGGGGCTGAATAACATTATTATTCACGAGCTCGTCCAGGAACCAGCTTGCTGCTTCCTCTAAACTGTCCTGCATCAGCTTAGTCTTCCGAGTAAAAATCTCTTCCCTAATCCATTTCTTCACCAACCGATCTCTTTCAATAGGGTGACCGCAAGGAAATATGCTCAAGTACAGTAAGCAAGTCTTCAGATGCGGGAGAAGATGAATGTAGCTAAAGGATACTATCCTTTGCATCTCCTTCCAACTGCTATCTTCAATACCAGCACAACCGATAGACTTTAGCAAGAAATGCCATTCATCCTTCGGTTTCATCCACGGAAAATCGGTAAAATAAGGAGCCATAGTATTGATGGCTAAAGGTACCCCGCCACATTTCTTCAAGATATCACTAGATACTTGTTCGAATTCCTGAGGACATCTACTCACAGTACCAAATATTCTAGTATACAGGAGTTTTCTGGAGTCATCATCAGACATAGGTTCCATTCTGTAAACTGAATCATTAGCGGTGGAGCAACATGCTTTAGATACACTGACTATGCGGGTTGTAGTGATTATTCGACTGCCAAGGTTGTTCTCAGTAAAGAAAGCATGCTTGATATTTTCCCATGAATTTTCCTTCCATATTTCATCTATCACGACAAGGTACCTGTTCCGATTGTGAAAACATGAGAGAAATATCCATATACAAGAGCAAGCAAAGAGAATGCATGCCAAAATAAAAGATTCCACTCAAAAATGAGTAGGGAAAAAGGTTGCTGGGCAGAATGCGTTTCAAACTCAGGTAGGGATGTAAATGGCGCAATAAACGGCGCCACAAGGCCCATTTAGTTAGCTTGATAGTTCATTTTCCCAGGAGAATGAAAACTTTCTTCAACTGTTAGACCGATAAGTGGATTTAAATAGGACGCCGTTTACATCCCTAAACTCAGGGATTAAAATTCTATACTACCATAGTGATTTCATACTAACGGGAGAACACAAAAATTGCTGAATCAGAACCATGTAGTAATATATTTGGGGTTAATCCGATACATGTCACTTCCGACTTTGCGTATTAAAAAAATTCCACCGCCTATGACAATGAAAGTAATGACCCCGCATTCATGAATGTAAACTTGTAATTTATATGCGACTTTGTAAGGTCTTGTATGAATAATTAATAAAGTGGGCGCATGCATCGTCCAGATGCAGAGGCCGGGGTCCTCCTCCTTTTCTAAAAAAAAAATGAATGTAAACTTGTCATTTAGTATATGCTAAGGGATGATGTGTACCTCTTGCCCTCAAGGATTTCCTGGATTTTTCTGATGAGCTCTTGTTCGTCCAGTGTGCAGGTATTGCTGTAACTGTTGTTCATGGTGAGGTGTGAGATAATGTCCCTCAGAACCTTCTTCAGATTAGGATTCCGGCCGGCCACAACAAAAGCCTTGCAGTCGAAATCCATTTGGATCTTGTGATACACTGACTTGACCAAAGTGGTTTTGCCCAATCCTGCAAATCCGACAACGGAGACCATCTTGAGCTTTTTATCAGAGACGTCGTCCCCATCTGATAGTAACTTCATGAGCTCCTTAACTTTTCCCTGGTCAATATGTACAAGATATTCCCCTCTTTTGCGGAATGCCAAGAGACGATCAAGTTTGATTGTCCCGTTGTCACCACCATCACTGTCTGCAGGATTATGAACAATATCAAAAAACCCGCACCTTCTACCTGACTCGGCCAGTAGTCGGACGCGAGCCTTTATGGGCTTGATTTCCCTGGAGATGATCTGATGGCGAGTGTTGCCTTTCTTGATCAAGCTTCCCATCTTCTCCATGAAGCCTTCAGAGCTGGGAGTGCGCCCGAATTTGTCCACGACAAGCTCCATGTCGTAGGACAGCTCCCTGACCTGCCCTGCCCAGATCTTCACCTGCGGCTGCGGGTCGACCCGGCACCACGACACCTCCGCGAGGCGGCAGAGGACATCCTCAATCATCTTCACCTCTGTGGAGAGACTTATGATGACTTTCTCGATGCCCGCCCGCAGCAGGAACTTCGCCACCAAAGATGCAGTGAGAGCAGTATTACTAATTACAAACAGCGCCATATCTTTCGATTACAAACCTTGGAAAACCCAGATCTAGCTTGTCGTCAACTACTATTTGGCCGGAGACGTTTGTAGAATCAAAACCGTCGGCAAAGGGCGACACTGCTGATATAGAAGATTTTTGGCCAAACCCCACAAAGCAATGCGAGTGGATGAGGAATCTCTGCTGGCATGGGCCAAGTGCCTGGCCGAACCCACCTGCAAAGTGCCAAACTCACCAGCGATCGCGTATTCGCGTTGCGTTGACCAAAAAGGTTTCCCGCTTTAAAAATAATAAAGAGGTATAAAAGATTAATCTATATGGTATATGATGAGCGGGAGTACGTACTCCCAAGAGTACACAACCATTTTCCTATATATATATATATATATATATATATATATATATATATATATATATATATATATATATACAGCCGGTCTATTCTCATAACATTATGAGAATAATATTCTCATAACACTTCCGAACTGCATTGCAAAATTGCATTGGAGAGCTATGCGCACTGCTTCCTTCTTCTGTTGTGCACCACATAGAGGTGCAGCAGGAAACATTCATTTAGCATCGTTTCTGGCTAGTTTGACTGATTTCTACTGGTTTATTCGTGCGTGCGCTGATTTAATATGTGGTTAAGCACTGAATTCTGCGAGAAAACGACGGAAATCCTTGGATTTGGCGGATCTGCGTCCGTTCGTCCGCTTTTTCTCTGTTCTCTGTTCTCTGTTCTTCCCCGTGCGGATCGAAATTGCTGCGTTTTGTATGTAATATTCTGTTGTTTTCGGCAATTACGGGCTGCTTTTGATCTATCCGTATGAATTGGAGGGGATTAAGTTGTTAATTTGGAAGAATTTTAAGTTTTTTGTCCGTCTTTTTTTGCGGCGCGACTGGCTCTGGTCGTTTCTCAAAGATGCTGTTTGAGTTTTTTTGCATTATGTAGTTGTTAGGACTGCATTGCAGGCTGTGTGTTTTCGTTTGTGAATCGTGGTCAAGAGGGGTGGACTGCAGTAATATGCAATGCGCGTTGAATTTTTGTAGCGCGGCGAACTGCATTAATATGCAATGCGAGCCTGTATGAACTGCATTACAGCCATTGGTGTGTCGGGGGACTAGTTTGATTAGTTTTTTTGATTGGTCAAGCGCGGCGGACTGCTTTTTTGCGTTGCTTCTAGTGTATTTTCTTTATGAGAATTCTGAGTATAAGTGAACTGCTCTTTTTATATATAGTTTTTCATGTGCAGCAGCAGTTGAAGAACATGCATTCTAGAAACCCCCACCGAGCTTTTCCTTTTTTTTAACCCACATACGGAACTAGAGTTTTTTTAATAAAAGAGCACTGCATTAACCTTCTTAACAGGAGCAGTTTTGTGAAAGAATTCTCTATGTGAACTGCTCTGATAGTTTTGTTTTTTATGTGTATCCTAGCTACAGCAGCAGTTTTGAAGCAATGTACATACTGAAAACAGACTACTGAGAACTGCATATATTTGATAGATAGAAACTACGGTTCTGCGGTCATAATTAACATACTACATCATCAAGCAAACTAACGCAACATAAGCAAACATTGTCCCAAAGCAAACTAGAACGAAAGCAAACTAATCTACATATGCAGAAGGAAACTAATCGAGCACTTCCGACAGGAATCCTTGGCTTTTCAGCATCTGTCCTGCTTCACTAGTTCCACCCGTTGGAGTTGGAGGTGGAAGTTGATGCTCCCTTGCCCCACGGCTTCCAGGATGACCTCGGGCGCTTCCTGGTCTTCTCTGTTTCAGCGCGCGCGAGGCCTTTCTTCATGGTGCTGATTCTGTTCCATATCTCGAACGCAGCATAGGCGTCCTTGGCAGCATACTCGACGTGCTTGGTGCTGAGAATGGAAGTCCACAGGCTGTGGTCGTGGTCTGTCATCTTCATCTTCATGTCTGCGTACTCGTCGTCGATGATCGCAGCAGCTACATCGCCAAGCGAGTCCAGTGGCTTCGTTCCATCAGGCACCCTCCAGTTCGTCTGGATGTCGACGAAGTTGGCGACGTGGAGGTTGCAGGCTGCGAGCTTCTGCTTGTCCTGCTCGATGGCGAAGCCAGCGAACTCGAACCTAAGGAAAGTGAACCGCAAGTTATACCTTTCGGAACTGCATACATGGGCATATAGAACTGCAACGCGTACTCGGCAGAGAGAATTGCTTACCTTGGGTCGCCGAGGAACCTGTCGAAGGGGATGCATGTATGGCCCAATGTACCACATACCTGGAAAAGAAGCACTGGGTGGTACTTGCCGATGGATACTTGAACCAGGGCCGCCCTCTTGTGGTCGGGTGTGTACTCCACGTCAATGCCGACGATCTTCTGGCGGTGCCGCTGGGGAACTGTCTTGAACTCTTCGATGTACGTCGCCATGGCGGCGACGTCGGTGGTGTAGATCACCTTCAGCTTCGTGTTCCCGTGCGCATGCACGGCGTCGTAGGTCCAGCTGAACCCCATTGCTGCAAAGAGGAGGAAGAGGAGGAGGAAGGGGCAGCGTCGTGTGTTTTTGTGCGGACGGCCTGTTCGATGGAGCGCGGGATTTAAATGGGAGCGGCAGCAACTTCTGCCGAGGCCATGATCTCGTCTCCCAACCGCGTTGGCGATCGTGGGTTCGTGGTGATAGTTGCAGTTCGTGCGGCGTGCAACCGCCGGGATAGAGGAGGGGTGGGGGGCGCGGGCGCTTCGGGCGATAGTGGGCGTATTTATTTTAGGGCAGGCGAACCGAATCGTCAGCCGTAAGCGAACTGCATCGCTTCAGAAGCCGAATCGTCCGCCGTAAGCGAACTGCAACGCTTCAGAAGCCGAGGCGGTTTTCCGTAAGCGAACTGCATCGTGTTACAAAACCGAGACGTTTTTTTATTTTTTGTCTATGACCTGTGGGCCTGTCGGACGGGCTTTTATTCATTAAGTCTCTCTTGCAGCCCCCTTGCCCGCCTCCACTTCCCTCCCCCGTGCCCGCACAGAAATCCCCCCCGCCCTCGTGCTCCCGTGGTGGAGAGCGACGACGCCCGCAGCCGCCGCCGTCCGTAGGGGCTCACTCGTGGTGGAGGGCGACGACGCCCGCAGCCGCCGCCGTCCGTAGGGCGCTTCCTCCGCCGTTGCCGTCCGCACCCGCCTCGTCCTGCCGTCACTTCGTCCCACGGTGAGCCCCAAATCGCCCCTAATCCGGTCCAGATCTTGTGCTAGGGTTATTTTTCGTGCCAGCATTCTCTTCTTAAGGTTGTTTTTGTATGCTTGAAATTGCAACTCCCTATGGACTGAAAGTTTTTCTCTGCCTGAATTTGGTGTTTGCTGTCTAGGTTTAGGTTTTAATTATCATCCCTTGCTGATTGGAGGCACAGTATGGCTTCTCCCTCACCAATTGATGCGTCACCGGTTAGAACGGCTTCTCCATCTGGTAACTACATTAAACTGAACTACAGTTTTCATTCAGGGTCAATTTACTTCCTTTTTGTCGAACGAAATAGTGCACTGCATCTTAGATCCCTTTTTAGTAAGGCCTTTTTTTAAGACATGCGTGGCAAACTTATATGAACTGTGTCAAGTTAATTGTTTTTTACTTTTTTGGAAGGACATTAAGTTAGTTGTTATGTTTTTTTTGTTAAACATAAACTGCTAAAAGAGCACTGCATTTTGTACACTGCTTTGTATTTTTTTTGGCTATCCACTATGAGGTTTTGCGAAATCGATACGAGCTGCATTAAGTTTTAGTTTTTGCCTCTCATAGAACTGCATGAATTTGTTTTGTTTTGCATATCTAAGCGCACTTCTTTTTTTTATATGCGGTCAATTGGTCACTTGAACGAATTAGTGCACTGCATCATATAAACCTGTGCCAATGTGCACTTTTCAGACACGCGTGAATATGATATTCAAGCGACATGAACTGCATTTTTTAGGTTTACTGTTATGTTTTTTAATTGTTAAAGATAATCTGCTGGAAAAGTGCACTGCATTTCTACATTTTGTTTTTGTTTTTTCCAAGTTGATATGAGTTGCATTAAGTTTTGGTCTTCATCTCACACACACATGTTTTTTTAGGTTTTATCTCACCCACAGTTTTATCTCCTGGTGGGTCAGGGGGTGGTGGCGTTAACTATCTGATTACACGTTATTTCACAGCCGATGTTGTCGGTGGCGGTACGTCTGATCAGGTCAACATTCCACCTGAGTTGAGTGAAACCCAGTCGCAATCTGTTGATGGCACAGAGCCAGTTACACAGGATTGGATGGTCCCTGATCAGATTGCAGCCGACGTTGAGAGGAGAAGGCAGAAAGCTATTGCGCTCGGTAATACTTTCGTGAAGGCTCATAGGGCGAAGCAAGTAAAGTTAGGGGAGGGTAAGGAGATAGGAAGGAGGATTGCAGATTCAAAGAAGTCTGCTAAATTTGCCCCCGCAAAGAATCCTGTGAAGAGGAAACTCAACACTGTCGCAGAGCAAGGTTTAAGTTCTCCACGTCGGAGCCCGCGTGTTGATTACTCAAAGAGACCTAATTACGCCGAGGTTGATGTGGGTGGGATTCATGGAAAGCGGAGACGCGCGGACGATCACTCTGGGGTTGATTGTGAGCGTCGATCTAAGCTTGCGCGGGAAACTGCAGCTGAAGAAGCTCTGGACAGTGATTCTGATGAGGAGGATGTTGATGTTAGTAAGGTATACGCTGTTTATTTACTTTTTCTCCTGTTTTTTTTTAAGTTGTTTTTGCATGACTTTTGCTGATGTGAACTGCATTTTTTATTCTTTTTGTTTTTTTTGTAGGCTGCTAAGAGTACGAAGAGGAAGAGGTCTGAAGACGATGCTGCGCACGAATGGCGTTTCAACAAGACTGTTCGGCTGTCCATTCCAAATGTAATCAAAGCTGTCGCTTTGCTGGGTGAGGTGCACAGAACTGTGGTGCGGCAAGCAGGTTTCGGCATTGTCTTTGACCTGAAATTAGAGAAGAATGTTTCTCGTGTTTTGATGTGCAAGCTGATGGGAAAGATCGACCCCGACACGATGAGACTGGACTGTGGGCCAAACAAGGTTTTGGAAATCAATCGCGAGGCTGTCCATCACATTTTCGACTTCCCTATGGGTTCTCACACTGCTCCCAGGCCTGCTGCCAGCGGCCATGATGATTCGCTGACTAACCTGAAGGATGAACTCGGGTTCAACCGTTCTCGGAGCATAGATGCGAAGGACCTACTTACCTTACTTCGCACGCTGGCTGCGGACCCTGCGAAGGTTGATAAGACGGTGAAGGTTTTTTTTCTCATTGTCTTCCAGTGCTTGCTTTGTCCTAGCCCCGCAACTCGGTTGTCCAGGGTAGCTGCTATGGTTGAAAACTTGGATATTGCATCTATGGCTAGCATGGATTTTTGTCAGCTTGTTGTCGACGAGCTGCAGGCCGCTGTGTACAAGTGGAATTCTATAGGGAGCAAGCAGAACTGCGCTGAGGGTTGCACCATCGTTCCCCTGTTCATGTACCTGGATTCCTTGAACCTTCAAAAAGTATCGGTGATGGATAAACGCACTCCGCGCGCCGCAATACTGTCCCACGTGCAGTTGAAGAAGATTCACAATGCCGACATCGTTTTCAGGGGAAAGATTCACCTGGACTCTTACAAGTTTGGCAAGCTGCCGGTGAGTGCATAGCCATCCTTTGTTTTTGTTTTTATTCCTTTTTTTCGCGCATGCTAAAATGTCAACCTCTTATGTACTTTTCTTTGTGAACTGCATCTCTTTTTTTTTTGTTAATTTTTTCAGTGGAAGGCGGAAGCGGACATTGTGTATAAGCGGACTGCAGTTGCGGAAGCCCCTGAAATGTTTTGTGAGCCTCTTGCTAGGGTGGCTCCAATTCGACGGGGTCGTGGTTTTGCTAGGGCGGCTGCTGGAGGTTTTTCTGGACAGGCTTCTGGTGATCGCAATAGATTTGTGCAGGTCGATGAGCTTCTCGATAGGGTCATCAATATAACTAGTGATTTCCCAACATCCGGTTCCAGGATGAGGAATATTGCCGGTTTGTTTCCTGAAGGCAAAGGCCCTTCTGAAGCAGAAATCGAGGCCGCTCATAACTTTGACCGTGGGCAGCTTGAATTCCTTAAGCAGGCTGTAACGAATATCAGATCTTCATTCGTTCAGCTTAAGCAGTCTCAGGATGACAGGTGTGCTACGTATGAGCAGGAAGCGGATGCAATCGTGAAGGAAATGAACAGGCATGAAGATGTTGTCCGGCCTTCTCTGCCCGACCCCGCAGATGTGGATGTATGTCTTTTTTCCATATGTGAACAGTTTTTTTACCCATATTTTGTTATCTATTTTTTCTGTGCGTTTGTTGCATTGACTATTTGTTTTTTCTATCGTTTTGTTCTTTTCCCAGTGTGTCGGAGAATCTTCCAAGGCTAACGCTGGTCGTGTTGATGAGCACCAGGACCACGACGGTGTTGATTCTGATCACTTGTTTGACAGGCCATTATCGCCCGTTGACGAAGCTGCCAAAGACAATCCTATTGACGAAGTGGTCATCGACAAGGTTTGATTTCTTCCTATCATTTTATTTTTTTTGTTACAGTGAACTTCATTGTTTGATTTTCTTGTAGTGTCCAAAACAAACAATCATATTTTTTTTGCACCAGCAGTGGCAGCGAACTGCATTTTTTAACTTTTTCTTTATATTTTTTGCGCACCAGAAGTGGTAGTGCACTGCAGTTGTTGTTTAGAGAAGAAGCATCATCTTTTTTTTAGCAGTGAACTGCATGATCTGGTGTTTGTTTTTTAGTTGTAGAACTGCAGATTTGGATAATAGTTTTATTTATGTTTTAATGTTTTTTAGGTTGCCGAATCAAATGTGGAGATACATGGGAAGGAGGCAGATGGTGACGACGTTGGCAAGGACGAGGAGGCTGACAAGTGTGAAGAGATGGAAGGCGACGACGCCTCCCTGGTGAGTATAGAGAATTTTTGCATTTTTGTTGTTTTATTTTTTATTTTTCGTGGTAGCTTCATGGTCCGTTTTTATTAGTGAACTGCATTCTAGCTTTTTTTTGTAATGTGTTTTATTTTGTTAACTCATCAGAACTGCGGATTAAATGTTGAAATCCAAGCGGAGCGGAACATTGGGGATGATAACGTGGAAGGGAGAGGAGGGCAGGAGCCTGATGCGGAGGTTGATAAGGCAGAAGGTAGAGAAGGAGGGGAGTGTCCTGTTGAGGCTGATAAGGCACAAGAGAGAGAAGGAAGGGATGACATCGTGGATTGTGATAAGGATGAAGAGAAAGAAGGAGCTCCTGGTGTTACAGTTGAAGTTGCAGAAGAGACAGAAGGAACTCGTAGAGTCGGATTTGATGATGCCGGGACATCCGCTGGCATCGATGGTGTTGTCGGGCCTACTGTTTTGTTGGTTGGCGACGAGGTGCCTGATAAATTTTGTGTGGTCCCTCGCGCCCCCGAGCAATCTGTCGACAATCTGGCTTTCCAAGCCGATACAACCAAAGCCCCAGCCGAGACAGTTTCGATTGATTCCGAAGAGGAACAGCCAAGACTTTCTCAGGACATGAGTAATCAAGCGCCGCTTGACGATGATATTACCGGGCTGGAGCACTTGACGCTCAGCGAAGATGTATACGAGCAGCCGCAGGAAGTTTATTCTGAAACCGAAGGTAAGCGAACTGCATTATTTTTTGTTCTTTTTCCCGGTGTCGAAATGGACCGTGTGTGTGTTTATAATCTGATATCGTCCCCACCCTGTATGCAGATGAGGAATTACCTGTTGTTACTCCTTCAAGGATTGATCCAGCTCTTATGAGGAGATACAATGAGTTGTATGACGCTGTTACGAGGGCTAGGAGGGACAAGAAGAAGCAGTATGACATTTTCTATCTTACGCCCCGGTTAATTAATATGTTATTTTTTCAGGGACGCTCCCATCTTATCAATTTTTGCTGTGCTTTTTTCTTCTTGTCTGAAGGCATCTAGTTGCGTTCAAGGGAGAGTTTGGTGATATTACTATCGGCCATGTCGGCGAGTCTTTTTGGTCGTATGGAACGCTGAGCACGCGCCTCGCAAACATTGGCGTGTCTATGCTAGCTGAAAGGTTCAAAGGATCTCAAACTATGATTGTCCCGTACAACCTATGCGTAAGCATTTTCAATAATTTATATTTTATCCACCTCGTCCAATTTTTATTTGTGCTATAACCCTTTTTCATTAACTCTCTGGTTTTGTCTTTTTTGCAGAATTCCATTTGGAACGGCGGTGCCACAAATAGGGCTTTGAAAAAGATGTTTTCTTCAAGCGCAGAGGAACGTGCGGACAAGAAAAACTTGGTAACGCATCTTGACCATTTTTCGTCATCTTGAAAATAAGTTTTCTGTTTTTTCTATTTTTTCTCATCTGTTTTGTTTTATTCTTTTTTTTATTTCAGATTATGTTTGCAACATTTGACCCTCCTCCCGCAACAGTGAAGGACGCGATAGGCCACTACTGCTTGGTCACTTTGAACCTGCGAGAGAAGCGTTTTGAGCTTCTCGACTCATTGAACGAAGGAGACAGCGCTGCTGCAAGTGTTGTCTTCAGGAAAATGGTCAGGAACATCAAAAAAGTCTGGAAAGATGGCAGCGCAAGCTGCGACGAGCCGTTGAACCCTCCCACCCTGGATGGCTATGCGCTGACTCATATTAACGTCCCGCAACAGGGAAACGGGTTTGTACCTGTTCTCCTTTTTTCTTTTTCCTCCTTCATTTTTTCTTGTGTAAGTGAGCTGCATTGTTTTTACTAAATTAGAAGCACCTTTTCCCTTTGAGCGAACTGCATTACTAATGTGTTATTTGTTGTTCTCCCTCGGTAATCTTTGTGT
The DNA here is from genome assembly GCA_902687465.1 of Secale cereale. Classification (NCBI taxonomy): domain Eukaryota; kingdom Viridiplantae; phylum Streptophyta; class Magnoliopsida; order Poales; family Poaceae; genus Secale; species Secale cereale. Next base: position 2,907,782 of record LR738711.1, read on the forward strand.
GTATGGAGCTGCATTGTTTTACTAACATCAGTAGCACTTTTATTACTGAGTGAACTGCATTGTTAATGTGTTTTGTGTTGGTTTTTCTTTGCAGGCATGATTGTGGATTTTACATGTTCCAGTTCATGCAGACCTGGGATGGTGAAACGATTGCCAAGTTTGGGAAGGAGCACATTGGTTACATCAGGAAGGCGATGCTCTATAGTTGGCTGACCTCGTCGCATTGCTGTCTGGATCTGACATCACTTTTAATTTTTAAAGAAGGTTATTACATTTTTTTTGAGTCACACACCTTTTTTATTAAGTGAACTTCATTGGTACAGAGAGGGTAGGTCGACTACTTTTGTTAAGCTTTTTTAGTAGAACCCCATTTGTGTGTTTAAAAATGACTTTTCCTTAGGGAACTTGATGATTCTTTTTCACTACTTTTGCTCATTATCCAATTTTTTTTGTTTTTGTGCAGGCTTTGATGAAGGCACACACCAAGGTGGTATTTCCTTGTTTGAAACTCAGGTTCATACTCCAACTATTCAGAAAGTTGTCCTTGATGAACCTCTCGTCAAGGTCGTGAAAGAACCTGTGTGTAAGATGTTGAGGAGTGACGCCGGCACTTCGAATGAAAAAGCTCTTGAGAAATCTCCTGTCAATGTCAAGCATGGGAAGAAAGCTGCGAGCCCTCCGAATGCTGAAGATAGCGATGATGATTTTGAGAGGCCACCACCAGTGCCTAGGAGGACCAGGAGCGCAGCTGTGGAACGCCCGACGGACAGCGAGGCACTAATTCTATCAAACAGGAGGCCTGTGCAGAAGCCATCAAAGTTTCGATCTCCTGTAGAGAAGTTGAATCCTGCGAGATACAGCCATCTTGTGGAGATGAGGAAAGTCTTGCAACTCATCACGAGCACACAATTCAGGCAGAAATACAGCGAGTCAGTTCTTTTTTCGTTAGTTTTTTATATTTTTTTTATTTTTAATGTGTGTAATGTTCTTTTCTGTGTTTTTGCTTTTGTGCTACTAACCCCCCCCCACCTTTTGCCGTTTCTTTTGTGCAGGTCCGCGCTTTTCCTGCACAGGAATCCTATCGAACTCTACGCCGTGTCTATGGACTACATGTTCTTAACTTTCACCAAAGGTGGTTTTATGGACTCGGAATTGATGGATCATATCATCAGGTTCTGGAAGAATGACGAGAGTATGAATGTGGTTTATCGATCTGGCGAACGCGTTCTGCTGTCCCCTTTGTTTATCACGGTATTTCTCTTTTTTTTCTTATTTTTTTTTCTGCTCTAGTGAACTGCAGTAAATAGTGTATAATAATTTGTTCTTAGAATGTACTGAACTGCATACATTTTTTTTTGTGTGTCTTAACCGATGCATCTTAAAACGAAACAAATTATGGTGAGAATTTGTGAACTGCATACTGTTTTTTAGAGAAGGATGATCCGTTTTTTTATTAAGCGTCGGAGCGAACATATTTTTAAGGTGAACTGCATTAACTTTTCTTTTGTGAATTACCCACACGCAGTATGTGCTTCAAATGAATGATCACGCGGATAGAGATGCAGATGGAAATGTTGTGTTGCCTTTTGTCCACAACAAGTTTAACGTCGAAGATGCAGCACAGCAGTTCGAACTTTATGTCCGTGATGACGAGAACCTTCTTGATTGCAAATTAGTAAGTTATCAGATTTGCTTTTGTTCAGCCTTTTTGTATTTATTTTCTCTCCCAATTTTTTACAGTAATCCCTTTTCACTGATCGATTCCATAACAAATTTGATGAAACAAAATCAGATTCTGTTACCACGGTTGAAAGACCAGCATTATTCGCTATACACGATGAATAGGCACCGCGAGACCCTTGACATTCATGACACTAAGAGGTACAGCGGACCGGTTGATCAAACGACGCGGTGGCATAAGTCTGAATACCACAGCGACCGCACTGAAATGGTAAAATTTTTCCTTTTTTCACCTTTCTTGTTTTTTTTTCTTCATGCGTGGGCGTGTTGAACAATTTTTGTTGTGATGTGTATTTTTGTTTTTTTTTTATTGTCCACCAGATGATCAGGATGACTGCATTGTTGAAGAGGGTTTATGGAGAAAAAGAGTACAAGAGAAAGGAGTCGGTAGACTGGGTGGGTGTTTCAAAAAAAGATAGCTATTTGGGCACCCCTGAGCAGGGCCCGAACGAGTGCGGCTTTTATGTTCTGAAGATGGCTCAGTATTACGACGGCAAAACCTTTGTTGTGAAATTCAGAAAGCGTAGTGTAAGTATCTTCTTTTTAACTCAGCAATATCTCCTCATTCCTTGATATTTTTTTCGTCAGTTTCTTTTTTCGTATATGATGTTGTATATTTGTTTATTTTATTTTTTTTCTTCATCGCAGGAAGCTGTTATTCAGGATTGGAAGGCTGAGTTTTTGTTCCAGATTCTGTTCCACCCAGAAAACATGGTCGTTGTCACCGAGTTCCCGGAGGATTTAAGAAATCTCTGCATTTCTCTTGGCTTCTCTTCAAGACTGGATTCGAAGGAGCAGGATGAGGCATAAATGATAGCAGATCTTTTTTCTATGTGTGTTGTTGTCTTTTTCGTGTGTGCTCCAGAACTTTATGTAAACAGTAATGTATGGTCGCTGTGTGTAGTTCTCGATGTCCAAAGCTGTAAACACCATGCTGTGTGCTTTTGTATATATCGGTCTAGTTAGTTTTTGTGTGTTTTTTTTTGGTGGCAGATGGTGACAATGTCAAATATGTGCATAATGGAGCTTTTAGCCAACTCCTCCTTGTGAGTTGTAACATGTTCGCAGCGCACTGCGTTATCTCATATGATTAGCAGCCAAGTTTTTTTTAAATATATGCATCCGCACTGCATCTCACCTTATTACATGGGACTGCAAAGACCAATTCAACGTGTTTGTCGTCGAGTTTCAAAATTCATCCGCACTGCAGCCAAGTTTTTGTTTTTCACATTTTTTTTGCACTAAGCGCACTGCACTGTGTACTCGAAGCGTACTGCAGTGCAAGCTTTTAAACGCGACGCACGCACTGCAGTGTACGCGAATCCTAGTCTGACTCTACATTTTTTTTGTCTTCTAACTGCATTCTGTATTGATTCATGGTCATGTCAGGTTCTGTACGACGAAGAGAACTGCATTCTCCAAACGACATTCCGATCTCAGAGTTCTTATACAGAAGAGAACCGCATTCTGAGATCTTATTTTCTTTTTCGTATAGAAGAGAACTGCATTTTATCAAACATATTACAAGTTAATATGTTTTTTTTAAATGTAAAACTGCATATGTGTTGATCTACGCCCTTTTCCTAGTGCTTCTTCTCAGAATGTGTACTGCAGTTCGCATCCACGACGAATGCGATGTAGTAGTCATCTTTGCAGTTCGCTTCCGCCTGTCATGCATGACTGAGGCAGGATGCTTCAGGGGCGGATCCCCCCGGTGGTCTTGGGGCGAAGGTGAGGTGCGCCGTCGCTTCCTAAACGCCGCCGCGGAAATATCGTCGCCGGCGGACTGCATTGCCGGCCGTTTGGCTCGCTCTCCGTGGTGCTTGGCGCGGAAGAAGGCGGGGAGGGGTGGGGGGTGGCCGCCGGCCGCCGGGGCGGTGGCGCGGAAGAAGGCGGGGAAGGGTGGGTGTCGCCGCCGGCCGCCGGGGAGTTGGCGCGCTAGGAGGCGGGGAGGGGTGGGGGAGGAGGCCCGCCGCCGGGGCGCTCCCGCGCTAGGAGGCAGGGAGCGATCGGGGAGGACGCTGGCGTCGGGGGCGCTCCCGCGCTAGAAGGCGGGGAGGGGTCGGGGAGGACGCCGGCGTCGGGGGGCGCTCCCGCGCTAGAAGCTCTGTAGGGGTGGGGGAGGGTTGTTAGGAGAATAAGCTTTTTGTTAGGAGAATAAGGTCTTAAGGGGTGTTATGAGAATAGACCCACCCTATATATATATATATATATATATATATATATAACAACCGTTATTAAAAAAGGCTTCCGCCCCGCTTTATATATAAAGCAACGACTACTAACAGCCCGGTACAAACACATCACCATACCATACACACACCTAAGAGCATTTTCACCCGCGCCCCCGGCAGGCGCCCAGGCCGACATTTTACGCGCCGGCGCCGAAAAAACCCTCCAGTCGCGCCCTCAAGACGCCGAAATCCGCCGGCTCGGCCCGTTTTTGGACCCGGCGATCCAAGGCCGAACCCATCGCACGCGGGAGGGGGGGGGCTATTATTCGCGAAAGGATATCAATTGCTAGAACCCTCGATAAAAGAAAGAGATGCTGTGTATGAATCACTCACCTATTCTTCCAAATTATATGTATCTGCGAGATTAATTTTTGGTTTCGATGTGCAAAAGCAAACCATTTCTATCGGAAACATTCCTATAATGAATTCCTTAGGAACCTTTATTATAAATGGAATATAACGAATTGTGATCAATCAAATATTGCTAAGTCCTGGTATTTACTACCGCTCGGAATTAGATCATAAGGGAATTTGTATCTACACTGGGACTATAATATCAGATTGGGGAGGGAGATCGGAATTAGCAATTGATAAAAAAGAAAGGATATGGGCTCGCGTGAGTAGAAAACAAAAGATATATATTCTAGTTCTATCATCAGCTATGGGTTCGAATCTAAGAGAAATTCTAGATAATGTTTCCTACCCTGATATTTTCTTGTCTTTCTCGAATGCTAAGGAGAAGAAGAGGATTGAGTCAAAAGAAAAAGCTATTTTGGAGTTTTATCAACAATTTGCTTGTGTAGGTGGGGACCTGGTATTTTCGGAGTCCTTATGCGAGGAATTACAAAAGAAATTTTTCAACAAAAATGTGAATTAGAAAGGATTGGTCGACGAAATATGAATCGGACACTTAATCTTGATATACCTCAGAACAATACATTGGGAGCTCCAGCGGAAGGGAACACCGCGTCTGGGCCACACTGTCAGGCGAAAAGTCATCTTGCACGCCCAGATTCCCCCACCCCACTGCGCGTGCGCACGCCTTCCCGCCGCCTTGCCGATCCCGGCGCCGCCCACCCCCCACCACCGCTAGATAGGTCATTCCCCGTCGGAAAAGAGAGAGGGTTTCACCGCGGCAATCTCTCCACCACCTTCCTGGGCGAGTTTTCCGGCCGCGCAGGGCGGGATACCGGCGGTTGTGAGCCCACCACGCCCACCAAGTGTTCGGCGATTTGTCTGCTCGTCGATGGACTTAGATGACGAGGATGCGCTCGCGGCGCTGCTGGAGGAGGAAGCAAACGCCGAAGTCCAGGACGAAGAGCATCTCATGGTCCTCGCCGCCCTGGCCGGCCTGCTCGCGAGCAATGCAAAGCCGCGGCGAGGTGGCTCCGACGCTGGGGCGGCTGAAAGCAAAGAACCGGCATCGACTGGAAGACTATTGCTTGCTCTGGATTGTGAATTCCATCTGGGAGTTTGACAGCTACTTCAAGTGCAAGGATTGCACCGGCACACTTGGATTCACCTAAATTCAGAAGTGCACGACAGCTATGAGGATGCTTGCATACGGAGCTCCTGGTGATCCACTCAATGACTATGGGCAGATGGCCGAGTCCACGACCATTGAGTGTTTCTACAAGTTCTGCAGGGCAGTGGTGGCAGTGTTTGGACCGCAATACTTGCGATCACCCAATGCTGAAGACACTGCTCGGATCCTAGTATAGAATGCGGCAAGAGGATTTCCTGGGATGCTTGGAAGCATCGACTGCATTCATTGGAAATGGAAAAACTATCCGTTTGCTTGGCAAGGGATGTACAAAGGCGCCAAAGGCGGTTGCAGTGTGGTACTTGAGGTAGTTGCCACACAGGACCTCTAGATTTGGCATTCCTTCTTTGGTATGCCAGAAACTCACAATGACATCAATGTACTGCAGTGCTCCCATGTCTTTGCCAAGCTTGTTGAAGGTCATTCTTCTCTGGTGAACTTCGAGGTCAATGGGAAGGCATTACAACAATGTGTACTACTTAGCAGATGGTATCTATCCGAGATGGTCCACATTTGTGAAGACTATCTCAAACCATGTGATAGGAGGCAAGAACTCCCACTTTGCGAAGGTTCAGGAGGCTTGCATGAAGGATGTGGAGCGAACATTTAGTGTGCTCCAATCTCGATTTCCTGTTGTCCGGTACCCCACTCAGACCTAGTCGAAAGATCAAATATGGGAGATCATGACTTGCTATATCATCTTGCACAACATGATCATTGAGAGCGAGCAGGAAGAGCGTGTGTTTGACATCGAACCATATTACACGCAGGTTCCTCTTACCCAAATTGAACGCCAGCTACCGGCAACCTGGACTGCCTTTCTCAATATGTGTTAGGAGATCCGAGACCCACAGGTGCATCAACAACTGCAGCAGGATCTGGTGGAGCACCTATGGAGGCTCAAGGGGAAACGCCTAACTCGGCGTGTGATGAAATATGAATTTTTATTTGTGAAATTATTTGTTCATTGAACTATATAATTTGTATTGAACTATTTGATTTCTATTGATTTTTTGTGATGAACTATGTGATAAAAAATAGTTTCTGTTGAATTTATGTCGAAGCATGCCGAATCACACTAAATACGGGCCAAAATTAGTCAATTTACGCCGATAGTGGGCCATTTTGCGCAGAAAATGGGCTGGAAAGTGGGCCAATTTGTGCCGAAAGTGGGCCAAAATCGGCACCTGGGGGCGGCAGTTGGAAACCCGATCGCCCCAAGCCGAAATTTCAGTCGTCGCACCCCAGGGCGACGCTATTTCTAGCCCCTGGGGGGCCGAACTAGTGGAGATGCTCTAAGGAAAGATACATAGATGCTGAGCGTAGCTACACCACCCCAGGCACTACAAAAGCAACCGGGGTCCTCGACCGTGAACACGCCACCATGAATAGATGAAGCCATATACGACGAATCGTGGGCTCCAAGGCGGAACCTTCACAAGGATACGACACCGGAGCGCCGCCACCGCCCGATGCAAGGGTCAGAGTTTCCCCTGGAGCAACACGACAGACAATGATGGCCGCGACGACGCCTTCAAGAAGAGAACAAGCTTCGCCGCCACCGGTCCGTCCGTAGATAGAACAAATTTTCATCACGGCCAATACTCACCGCCACCGAACGCCACACCCCGGTGACCATGGCACCGACACGACCATGGTCACCGGGTAGCACCAAGCCACATGCTCTGCCCATGAGCACCGCGACACCACCACCAGGGCCGCCGCCCCAGCATCCAAGACCTCGACGCCACCTCATCCGCCACCCACCGCTACCCCAACCAAAGAGATGAGTGAAAAGACCCCACCTTCTGCACCCCTGAGCTACCCCAGCGCCAAGACCCAATACGCCGGACAAAACTGGCCCCCATCGGCCCATCCTGCCACCGGGCGCAAGACGAACTCGGTCCTGCTGTTGGTCGCGAGACGAGCTCGGTCCTGCTGCCGGGTGCGAGACGAGTCCGGTCCTGCTGCCGTGCATGAAGCGAGTTTGGTCCCGCTTCTGGGCGCGAGACAAGCAATGGACCGCACCTCTGTGGAGGCCAACCCTCTGATGAAGGTAGCATCCGAACAACGAGGAGAGGAATCGAAGGTCGTGAAGGGCACTCAGTGATACGTCTCCAACGTATCTATAATTTTTTACTGTTCCATGCTATTATAGTATCAATTTTGGATGTTTATTAGCAATTATTTATCGGTTTTTGGGACTAACACATTAACCTATTGCCCAGTGCTAGATACTGTTTTTGCCTTGTTTGGTTTTTCAGGAAATTAATATCAAATAGAGTCCAAACGGAGAAAATGCTTTGATTAATTTTTTGGACCAGAAGAGACCCTAGAACCCGAAATACTTTTTCCGCCGCCGCAAATTTCTGTTCTCGCAAGATCCCATCTGGAGGCCTTCCCCAGTACTCTATTGGAGGGGAAATCGACCATAGAGGGGCTCTACATCAACTTTTTGCTACCCTTCCGATGATGTGTGAGTAGTTTACAACAGACCTACGGATCCGTAGCTTGTAGCTAGATGACTTCTTCTCCCCTTTTGATCTTCAATACAATGTTCTTCTCGATATTCCTGGAGATCTATTTGATGTAATCATTTTTTGAAGTATGTTCATCGGGATCCAATGAATGGTGAGTTTTTGATCAGATTATTCATGAATATTATTTGATTCTTCTTTGAACTCTTTTATGCATGTTTATTATAGCTTTCGATCCATTGATTTAGTTTGACCAGCTAGATTGATTTTTCTTACAATAGGAGAGGTGCTTTATCATGGGTTCAATCTTTTGGTGGTCTATATCCCAGTGTCAGAAATGAATAAGACACGTATTTGTATTGTTACCATTAAGGATAAAAGGATGTGGTATATTAATGCGTGAGTTTACTTTGTCTACATCATATCATTTTGCTTAAGACGTTACTTTGTTCTTTATGAATTTAATACTCTAGATGCATGATGAATAACAGTTGATGTAAATTATATGTGTGTGCTTGATTACAGCTATTCACGAGGCATTTTTTATATTTTTTTATACATGCGAAAAAATGTAACTTTTCATCAAAATTTTGTGTGCGAACATAGGATGGCCAGATGTACACGCAAAAAAATTTCTCAATTTTTTTTAACATTTTAAAATATATTTTTATACATATTTCATAATAGGTGTATCTGCACCTAGAAGCCCGCCACTGTCCAAAAGTCGTCGCAAGAGTAGGTGCTGGTGCACATGGTATGTAACATGCATACGAGTAGATCACCGCGCTTATTAAATCTTGGCTGTTAGTACAAGACATGTATAAATGCACTAAAATATCAGCCACATTGTTTAGGCCGCACAATCATGAGCTCGGTGATAGTAATATACAGATTCATAAATATCCGCCACATTCAACGGTGATTGAATATTAACGAGGCAAAAATTAAGAGATTGGTTTGAATAATTGGATAAGCTGGTTAGTCTCGATCAATCACTTGTGGCAACCAGCTCATCTTCATCAAAGTTGTCTAATGATTTCCCAAAATAAACCAATTATCTTGTTTCTCCTTCATTGTTAACGGCAACTAACTAATAGAGTTTGTAGAGGTGGATCAGCTCGACGGCTCATACAACAATGTTCAGTTGAAAGAATATGTACAGTAGTGGGTGGTACCCAGTTGATTAGGGCATCTCCAAAGCACACCCTCAAAACCGCCCGCAACCGTCCAATCTGCGTGGCTGGGATGTGTTTAGTCATCCAACGCGGTCTTGTATTAGTCCACCGAGCGGTCCGAACGCAGTTTTCCCAGCAAGTCCGAAACCATGGGAGGGAGGTGGCGAGGGAGGGATTTACGGAAGCCCGGACAGCAGACATGTAGGAGTCCAAAACCCTTCGCGGACCCCACGCTTTCATCCTCCCATTTTCTCGCATTCCCTTTTTCTCTTTTGCCTTCACAACCGCTCCACCACCCCGGCCGCCCCGCCACACCCCTAACGGAACTCGACTAGTCCGTCACCACCAATAGTACACACGGACTCCAAACCGTTTCTCCTCAGCCACAGTTTCACACCTCTCCTCCGACCGCTGCGTAGGTACCATCAGCTCCTACGATACTCACCATGCCCGACAACTATTCGGTGAAATGACCGTGCTAAAATTTTTCCTTTCTTATTTGAAGCAATGGATTCGGATATGGAGTACATATACGAGAACTATGTTGAGTCTGATGGTTCATCCGACAAGGAGAACTACATAGATGGTGTAGGCGATCCTTGCAGACGTGGAGCATGCAGAAGAGCAAGTTCTCAAATTTAAGGGATTGATCAAGGGTCATCGAGTGCTCAACTGCAACATGGCACCCGACCATTTGACGTTGATGGAAGACTACTTTGCCCCAGATGCCCTATTTGCTGACAATTTTCTCCGGCTTTTCGGATGCACAAAAATGGCTTTGATCGTCTCTACCATGACGTCTAGTCCTTTGATGACTACTACATATTGAAGAAGGACTTCGTGGGAAGGACTGGATTCTCTGGTTACCATAAGTGCCCGGCTGCACTACGGAAGTTTACCTATGCCTCAGCCGATGATTCATGGGACGAGTACCTATGGATGTCTGAGAGCATATGCGGAGATGCCATGGTCAAGTTTGCAACTGTCGTGGTTGAGGTGTTTGAAGCTCATTACCTGAGAGAACCAACTGTTGGAACACCGAGAGGATCTTAACAATATCGGAAGCAAGGAGTGGCCAGGTTTGCTCAGATCTACGGTGGCATGAATGCGGGCACCTGGCACCAGGCGGGATGCGCCCGCGCGAGGGGGAGAGATTTTTGATGGGCCAAGGCGATCAGAAGCAGACTTGTGATCGGCCCGGACTCCCACAAACCTCCCCCATTTTTGTGTCCAATTTGCTGGAGAAATCGCGTCCGGACTGCCCCGCGGACCAATACAGGTCGACTTTGGATGGCTTCCACGTTCCGAACGGTTGCGGAAGGTTTGCGGGTCGGCGTTGGGATGCCCTTAACGCACATGGTATAATGTGCATATGGGAAGTGGATCCCCGCGATTAACGGTTGGCTCTTAGTGCAAGGCTTGTGTATGAACGCAAGAGACTAAGACTTTTTTTAACCTCAAGAGACTAAGACTTAGTTAGGCTAAAATAACTCAGATTGCATCACCGGCCATGAGCTGTGTGACAGAGTAATAATACATAGATTTATAAACATGTCACATTCAACGGTGATTGAATATTATTATTTGGGGGGGGGGGGGG
>LR738711.1:2922917-2935813 GCA_902687465.1 Secale cereale
GCACGGTAGGTTCTGGAACGCTGATTTTTTATATAATTTTTCTGGATTTTTCCTGGCAGTTCTCGTAACGTGAAAACCTGAAATACAAAAACAGCCGAAAACAGAAACTGGCACTGGGGTGCACTGAGTTAATAGGTTAGTCCAAATATGATCAAAAGTGTATGGAAGTGTATAAATATCATAGCAATATCACCCAAAAGAGGCATGGAGCAAGCAGAAATTATAGATACGTTTTGGACGTATCAACATCCCCAAGCTTAATTCCTGCTCGTCCTCGAGTAGGTAAATGATAACAAGAATAATTTCTGTGGTGACATGCTATTAACCATATAGGACTTTTTCATAGTCACATGACAAAAGCTTACTGAGACAATGAATCTATAGTAATTAAGTTGCCTCATGAGAAAATCACAAAGAACTGAAAGTTTTACAATATGATACTGAAACATCAAATAGACTTGTAATGAACATGATGTGCAAATATGATAAAGTGATATCTCGCTTGCCCCCTTTAGTGAAGCAAAACATAAATGAAGGGGCACCTCCAAGGTTTAAGTGATGACTAGATACAATGATTTCAGAATAAACGATATCACAATCATGCAAAAGACAATGCTACTTTGGGACAATGCACATTACACTCAGAATGACAATCATGCTCTCAGTAGTTGGTGCTTTAAAAGAAGGTGGAGACTCTCGAACCGTGGCTTTTGTTGGCAAGGTTGAAATCCCGTAACCGGAAACAAAGACAAAACATGTACCAGAGCTCTTGGTTTTAAAACAGAGGTAATAATAATAATTTTTTAGATCATGCATGTTTCGTCAACGAATGCTAGCAAATAACTCAATCACTTCTTGAGATGGACAAGTTTCGAGGAACGGCTCCCGAATGAGGACGATCACATCCTCTTAATCTCCTTTGTTTATCACTGCCAAAGTTTTCTGATTTCTCATGAACAAAGCATGAAGGAGGGTTTGTTTGTTATATTATCTTTTTGAGCCGGGCGCACTCAATGCCAGTTCCTTCTCGTATTATGGGTTTGCACATTATACATGCAATCCTGGGGTGAAGCTTGTCCAACTTAAAAAGATCATGAATTAACTACTACTTCCTCATGGACTTACAACAGAGGCACAAAATAAGAATGTTTTTTCTTTGAATAATTTCGAGATGGCACATGCAAGTCTCCGTTAGGAATGGCAGGTAAATACCATGTAGGAAGGTATGGTGGACTCATATGGCATAACTGGTATAAAGGAATGTGGATGCACAAGCAGTCAGTCCGCTTAGTACAGGCGAAGGTTAGCAAAAGACTGGGAGCGACCAACTAAGAGAGCAATGACGGTCATAATCATGCAGAGCGACAAAGCAACATTGAATCAGGCATGGAAGTTATATCGCTACTCAGAAACAAAAGATCATCAAGGCTTGACAGACTTTCTTTACAGTCTTAAATATGTGTGAGCATACGCCAAGTCAATCAAAATAAATTCTTTGAAGGAAGATATTACTAAACCATACCACATCATAGGCAAACAAATCATGTTGGTACTCCAATAACATATTGGGAATCCCCCAGCTATTTGAGACTAACCATAAGAAAACATGAACTACTAAGCGCCATTATGCACGTAGCATCTTTATCATAGACATATCAACCAATGCAAGGGAATCAAACTCTCTTAATAAGGTGAGCATGATAACTAAAGAGAGTTCAAGAAACCAACTAAACAAAAGCTCTTTAAAAAGATAAGCACGAAAACTGAGAGCTGAACATGATAGTAGCTATTAAAAGACAAAGAACACACACAACATAGATAGACATGAAAATTCTATGTTATGTTCTAGGTAGAAGTGGAGCGTGTTTCTCTCCCACATAAAGAAAGCTGAATTCCAACTCGTTATGAAAAGCTAAAGAAAACTAAAAACAAGACGCTCCAAGCATAGCACATAACACATGAAGTGATTAAAATATAGTGGAACGAAAGACGAACTGATAATGTTGATGGAGAAGGGGATGCACGGGGGCATCCCCAAGCTTAGACGCTTGAGTCTCCTTGAATATTTCTTGGGGGTGCACGGGGGCATCCCCAAGCTTGAGCGCTTGACACTGCTGAATCTTTTTATCATCTTCCCTCGCACACTTGAAAACTCCCTTCATACATAACTCATCATAATCTGATTAGCGAGGTTAGTACCCATAATAAAATAATTGTACCTTGCTGGAAATAAAGATATTCTTGAAGTTCTACTGTTTCTCAAGATTGCCAAAAGGTTTTTGCAAAGAAAAAGCAAGCTCTAGGTTTGCAAAATGAAAGAAAGGCAAAACAGGACAGAATCTGTGAAAAACAGAACAGCAGGTAGTAAATGATTTGTTCGGGGCACTTCTGCAACTCTAATCAAAAAACTCAGAACAGACGCATGAAAGACAATTATATAGAGCACGCTGTCGAAAAAATTAAGACCAAAAAGATGATCTGGTGATTTTATACGAATTTTTCTATCCAAGGACAGAATCTGTTTCCTGGACAGCACCTCACAACTTTTGAACTTTCTAGCAATCAGAGGCTATACTTGGCACAAAATAGAAAAGCAAAGATACAATGATGATGCTACAGTAGTAAACAACATCAAGACACAACAAAAGCAAAATAAAATTTATTCATTGGGCTGCCTCCCAAAAGCGCTTTCTTTTATGCCTTTAAGCTAGGCATAATGCATATAGATCAAGTTTTATCAAGAGTAAAAGAATAGCTAGCCCGTATAACGGACTCAAAAGGTAACTTAATCTTCTTTCGAGGGAAGTGTCCCATCCCTTTCTTGAGAGGAAACTGAAATTTTATATTACCCTCTTTCATGTCAATGATAGCACCAACGGTGCGCAAAAAGGGACGTCCCAAAATAATTGGACGAGAAGGATCACATTCAATATCCATAATAGTGAAATCAACGGGAACATAATTGTCATTGACAACGATAAGAACATCGTCGATCCTCCCCAAAGGTTTCTTTATGGAAGAATCAACGAGACGAACACCAAACGAACAAGAATCAAAAGGTTTCAATTTAAGCATATCATATATTCTTTTGGGCATAACAGAGGTACTAGCTCCAACATCACATAATGCATAGCAAGAGAAGTCATTCAATTTAATTTTTATTATAGGATCCCAACCATCTTCTAGCTTTCTAGGTATGGAGGCTTCTACTCTAAGTTTCTCCTCCCTAGCTTTGATAAGAGCATTAGTGATATGCTATGTGAAGGCAAGGTTAATCGTGCTAGTGCGGGGATCTCTAGACATCTTGTGAAGGAAATCAATAACTTCGGTAAGAGTGCAATTATCAAAATCAAGGTCACTAGCATCAAGTAAAGTGGTAGTGGTGTCCTTTAGGTTCACTTGTTTGGTAGTTTCTATAGTCATAGCATCACCATTAATAGGTCCATCGGGACCAGGAGTGCATTGGGTGCTAAGAGTTTGGATATCCTCAACAACTTGGATAGTAGCAACAGTGTGGTGGGTAGGAAGGCTCTTAATTCTATCTTCTTCCTCCCTTAGGGGTGCAACCACTTTGGGTTTAGCTGCCATTTGGTTTATCAAAGTGGCTTGTGTGTGGGACATGTTGGAAACTTGGGTCTCAGTGATAGTGAGCCTAGTCTGGAGGTTAGAAATCTCAATATTTATGCTCTCTAATTGTCTACTAATATTTTGCAAGATAGCAGTATGCTCATTTAATTGCCTCGAGAAGGTTTTGTTTTGTTCATATTGGGTGTGCATGTAATTCTTAGTGGCCTTCTCTATTTCTAGAAGTTTCTCATAGTCAGGCAAGTCTCTATCTTTTTGGGTGTAGTTCTTGGTGATAGGATAAGCATTGTTGTTCCCATAAGAATTAGAGGGGAACGGTCTAGGATTGCTACCAAAGTTACTCCTACAAGCATGAGCAATCACAGAATCTAAAGGATCATAACTGGGATCAATAGAAGATTGCTTGGAAAGTAGGGACATGATCAAGTCAGCTTTTTCATTTAGGGAGGAAATCTCCTCGACAAAGTTTACCTTTCTACCTGTTGGAGCGCGTTCGGTGTGCCATTGGGAATAGTTGGTCATCATCTCATCGAGAAGCCTTGTGGCAGCACCAAGTGTAGTTGACATAAAGGTTCCTCCCGCGGCCGAATCTAACAAGTTCCGCGAGGTAAAGTTCAAGCCTGCATAAAAAGTTTGGATAACCATCCAAGTAGTCAAACCATGAGTAGGGCAGTTCTTGATAAGAGATTTCATACGTTCCGAAGCTTGGGCAACGTGTTCATTATCCAATTGTTTAAAATTCATTATGTTACTTCTTAGTTGGATAATTTTAGCAGGTGGATAGTATTTTCCAATAAAAGCATCTTTGCACTTGTCCCATGAATCTATGCTGTTTCTAGGCAAAGACTGAAACCAAATTTTAGCTCCTCCTCTCAAGGAGAAGGGAAAAAGCTTAAGCTTAACAATATTACCATCTATTTCTTGGTACTTTTGCATATCACAAAGTTCAACAAAATTGTTCAAGTGTAAAGCAGCATCATCCCCAGCACCGGAGAATTGATCTTTCATGACTAAGTTCAGTAAAGCAGGTTTAATTTCATATGAAGGTGCTGAAGTGGCAGGTGTAGTGATAGGTGTGCTGATAAAGTCATCGTTGTTGTGACTAGTGAAGTCACACAACTTGGTGTTCTCGGTGGAACCCATAGTAGCAAGCGAGCAAGATAACTATTTTTGTGATTTTCGATAAAAGATGCTAAAGCAAAACTGAAAGGTAAACTAACAAGACTAAAAGCAAAGGTAAAAGATAGCATGCAACTCCCCTATCCTGAAGAGTGGAGTCCCCGGCAACGGCGCCAGAAATTGCTTTGCTAGGCTTCTCGCCCCTCGTTGGTTACCCCAAGTGGAAGGTTAGAGATGAAGTGTAGCAGAAGATTTACCTTGGCAATACCAAGGATCGATTTCCCTGAGACTCCCAGTTTCAACAAGAAGGTGTCAACTGCTAACGGCGCCAGGTATTAGCAATCAACGTGGACCTGCACACAGATACAAATAACTTTGCTCCCAACGAGTACAGAGAGGTTGTCAATCCCTCCGGCCTTGTAGTTTACAAAGGATCAAACCCAAGTGATAGTAGTGATAGATATAATTGCAATAGTAAGTAAAATGCGGAAAAGTAAATAGAGGATGTGATCAATGATGGTAATATGGACCGGAGTCTCATGATGTTCACTAGTGATGTCTCTCTCCCAAAAGACGATAAAACAGCTATGTGAGGTAAACGAATTACAGCTGGGCAATTGACAGGACCAATGTTGACTAAGTTGCAAGAAAGGTAGAGGTTCAAAGTATGGGCGGTACGCCGAGGTAAGTAGACCGAAATCCATCTGCATCTACTACTAATCATCCACCTTGAGATATCTATCCAGAACATCTCGCTGGTATTAAGTTGCGAGTCCCACCCATAGTGTAAACTCAAAGCAACAGACAACTGCATTAAAAGAACTTTGCGTAAAGTAAACAATCCTTGCACCCGCGGGCACATGCACCATTGTTTTCCCCCTTGTGGCAACAGCACATCCCCTAGACTCATGTTTCTGTCACTCAAACTAGTCATCGAGGGGCATGAACCCACAATCAAGCATAACGTTCCCTCTTGGAGTCACTACCTACTACTTGGCCAAAGCAATAAATAACAATGGAGAACATGCAAGAATTACTTACGAACATAAACATAAAAGAGGTGAATCAAATATATTACTCAAACACAATCTGAACATAATCTCATAATCCATCGGATCCCAGCAAACTCATCATAGCAACAGCATAAGGATTACATATGTGCCTCGATCATGTAGGGCAGCTCACGAGGACTAATTAGTGAAGCACAAGAACGGGAGGAGAACATCACATAGCTACTGGTCATGGACCCACGGTCCAAGGGAGACTACTCACAACTCATCCGGGAGGCGTCCATGGTGGTGGAGAGGCTCCCGGTGGTGATCCTCCCCTCCGACAGGGTGCCGGGAAGAGTTCTCCTGGTGCTCCCGATCTTGGAAGCGGCGGCGGCGGCGGAACAGAGATGGGATCGCGAAAAGAGTTCCTGTTCTGATGGTTTCGGAGGGTCCTTTAAATATATGCCAAAGTAGGGCACCGGGGGAGTTTCGGGGGGCCCAGGCGCCCCCCCGGCGCGGCCCAGGGGGGCGCGCCCACAGGGCGCCTGGAGCCCCTGTGCCCCCCCCCCCCCGAGGCTGCCCTTCGGACGCAGTGTTGTTTCCGGATCGCTGATTTTTTATATAATTTTTCTGGATTTTTCTGGGCAGTTCTCGAAACGTGAAAACCTGAAATACAAAAACAGCCGAAAACAGAAACTGGCACTGGGGTGCACTGGATTAGTAAGTTAGTCCAAATATGATCAAAAGTGTATGGAAGTGTATGAATATCATAGCAATATCACCCAAAAGTGGCATGGAGCAAGCAGAAATTATAGATACGTTTTGGACGTATCAGGCCCCCTCTCCGCCTCTGGTGACCCCCCCTTCGCATATATATTCCTCGCGTCCCGAAACCCTCGAGGACGGAACACTTTTTCGTGATCTCGCCTCTGTTCCGCCGCCGCCGCGCTTCCAAGATCGGGAGCACCAGGAGAACTCTTCCCGGCACCCTGCCGGAGGGGAGAACCACCACCGGGAGCTTCTCCACCACCATGGACGCTTCCCAGATGAGTCGTGAGTAGTCCACCTTGGACCATGGGTCCATGACCAGTAGCTATGTGATGTTCTCCTCCCCTCTTTGTTCTTCATGGTTTAGACCTCGTGATCTGCCCTACATGATCGAGGCACATATGTAATCTTTATGCGGTTGCTCTGCTGAGTTTGCTGGGATCCGATGGATTATGAGATTATGTTCAGATTGTGTGTGAGTAATATATTTGATTCACCTCTTTTATATTTATGTTCTTGAGTAATTCTTTCATGTTCTCCGTTGCTGTTTATTGCTTTGGCCGAGTAGTAGGTGATGTCTACACACGCTTCTACTCTTGTAGACTATGTTGGGCCTCCAAGCGCAGAGGTTTGTAGGACAGCAGCAATTTCCCTCAAGTGGATGACCTAAGGTTTATCGAACTCAGGGAAGTAGAGGTTGAAGATGGTCTCTCTCAAGCAACCCTGCAACTAAGATACAAGAAGTCTCTTGTGTCCCCAACACACCTAATACACTTGTTAGATGTATAGGTGCACTAGTTCGGCGAAGAGAGGTTAAATGGCAAGTGATATGGATGGCAAAACAAGGTAATATAAATATGTAATAAAAAGTGCAGCAAGCAAACAAGTAGTAAATGTGAGCACAAACGGTATTGCAATGGTGGAAATGAGGCCTAGGGTTCATACTTTCACTAGTGGCAACTCCCAACAACATTAACATAATCGAATCACATGATATTTCCCATAAAACATGCAAAGGGGACACACTCGGAGGTCATTCCTTCGTGGTCAAGAGAGGACGAGAATTATGTAGGGCTACAAAAGCACACCTCAAAGTTCGTAGTTCTCAATCTAAGGATTTCCCAATGTCACCGCGGCCATCCAAAGAGAGTCCCACAATCACCACAACATATCTAAAGGATAGTCAAAGACAAGCACCAAGAGACTCTCAATCTTCAATCAACACACAAGAGAGGAAATCACTCATGAAAATATTGTTCTAATCCATGTCCAATAGACTGCTGTCACCTTGGTCTCGGGGATTATACTAGATAAAGACAAGTGAGTACATCAATCCAATACATAGAGGAAGGGGAAATATCATGGGATCACCCTAGATTAACATAGCCTATGATCACAACGAAGATCACATCATGGGAGAGAGAATTGACCACATAGCTACTGGTAAGAACCTCAGCCCCGAGGAGGAACTACTCCCGCACCATGGAGGGAGGAAGCAACGTCGATGGAGATGAATCCGGGGGCACTTCCCCGTCCCGGCAGGGTGCCGGCGCAGGAATTCTGGTCCCCCGAAGCTTGATGGCGATGGCGGCGGAGATCGGGATCGCGTCTGGAGAAAAGGGTTCCGGATTCAGGGTTTCCGCGACGGACCTTAAATATATGCCAAAGGGGGGCATCGGAGGTGCCTCGGGGGGCCCAGGGGCCCTCCCGGCGCGGCCCAGGGGGAGGGGGCCGCGCCCACAGGGCGCCTGGAGCCCCTGTGGGTCCCCCCGGCTGCACTTCGGCCGCACGGTAGCTCCTGGAACGCTGATTTTTTATATAATTTTTCTGGATTTTTCTGGGCAGTTCTCGAAACGTGAAAACCTGAAATACAAAAACAGCCGAAAACAGAAACTGGCACTGGGGTGCACTGGATTAGTAAGTTAGTCCAAATATGATCAAAAGTGTATGGAAGTGTATGAATATCATAGCTATATCACCCAAAAGTGGCATGGAGCAAGCAGAAATTATAGATACGTTTTGGACGTATCAACATCCCCAAGCTTAATTCCTGCTCGTCCTCGAGTAGGTAAATGATAACAAGAATAATTTCTGTGGTGACATGCTATTAACCATATAGGACTTTCTCATAGTCATATGACAAAAGCTTACTGAGACAATGATTCTAAAGTAATTAAGTTGTCTCAAGAGAAAATCACAAATGACTGAAAGTTTTACAACATGAAACTGAAACATCAAAAAGATTTGCAATGAACATGATGTGCAAATATGATAAAGTGATATCTAGCTTGCCCCCTTTAGTGATGCAAAACATAAATGCAAGGGCACCTTCAAGGTTTAAATGATGACTAGATACAATCATTTCAGAATAAACGATATCACAATCATGCAAAAGACAATGCTACTTTGGGACAATGCACATTACACTCAGAATGACAACCATGCTCTCAGTAGTTGGTGCTTCAACATAAAGGTAAAAGAAAGGTTAAGTGCTAGAGCTTTTTATTTTGAAAACATGGAAGCAATTGTGTCAACGGTAGTAGTACTTCATATGTGTCATGTATAAAACATCTTATAAGTTGCAAGCCTCATGCATCGAATACCAATAGTGCTCGCTCCTTGTCCTAATTAGCTCGGATCCCCATGGGTTATCATTGCATTGCATATGTTTTAACCAAGTGTCACAAAGGGGTACCTCTATGCCACCTATACAAAGGTCCAAGGAGATAGATCGCATTTGATTTCTCGTTTTTGATAAATCTCAACTTGAGGACATCCATACCGGGACAACATAGAAAATAGATGATGGACTCCTCTTTAATGCATAAGCATATTCTCATGAGATATTGAGGATTAAGGTCCAAGCTAAAAGTTCCACCATGATGCATGGCTTTGGTTGGCGGCCCAATGTTCTTCTCTAACAATATGCATATTAATTCAACCCACGGTAAATCACCCTTACTTCAGACAAGACGAACATGCATAGCAACTCAATGATATTCAACAAAAGTGTGACAGTTGATGGCGTCCCCAGAAACATGGTTACCGCTCAGCAAGCAACTTATAAGAAATAAGATACATAGGCAACATATTCTTTACCACAATAGTTTTTAGGCTACTTTCCCATGAGCTATGTATTGCATGGTTAGTTTGCTTAGTGCAGGTGGAGGTTAGTAAAAGACTGGGAGCGACCAACTAAGAGAGCAATGACGGTCATAATCATGCAGAGCGACAAAGCAATATTGAATCAGGCATGGTAGTTATATCGCTACTTAGAAACAAAAGATCATGAAGGCTTGACAGACTTTCTTTACAGTCTTGAATATGCGTGAGCATACGCCAAGTCAATCAAAATAAATTCTCGAAGGAAGATATTACTAAACCATACCACATCATAGGCAAACAAACCAAGTTGGTACTCCAATAACACATTGGGAACCCCCCAGCTATTTGAGATTAACCAAAAGAAAACCTGAACTACTAAGCACCATTATGAAAGTAGCATCTTTATCATAGACACATTAACCCATGCAATGGAAGCAAACTCTCTTAATAAGGTGAGCATGCTAATTAAAGAGAGTTCAAGCAACCAACTAAATAAAAACTCTTGAAAGGATAAGCATGAATACTAAGAGCAGAGCACGATAGTAGCTATTAAAAGATAAAGAACACACACAGCATAGATAGACATGAAAATTCTATGTAATGTTCTAGGTAGAGGTGGAGCGTGTTTCTCTCCCACATAAAGGAGTGCTGAGTTCCGACTCGTTATGAAAAACTAAAAAGAAAACTAAAAGCAAGACGCTCCAAGCATAGCACATAACATATGAAGTGATAAAAATATAGCGGAACGAAAGACGAACTGATAATGTTGATGGAGAAGGGGATGCACGGGGGGCATCCCCAAGCTTAGACGCTTGAGTCTCCTTGAATATTTCTTGGGGGTGCACGGGGGCATCCCCAAGCTTGAGCGCTTGACACTCCTGAATCTTTTTATCATCTTCCCTCGCACACTTGAAAACTCCCTTCATACACAACTCATCATAATCTGATTAGCGAGGTTAGTACCCTTAATAAAATAATTATACCTTGCTGGAAATAAGGATATTCTTGAAGTTCTACAGTTTCTCAAGATTGCCAAAAGGTTTTTGCAAAGAAAAAGCAAGTTCTTAATTTGCAAAGTGAAGGTAAGGCAAAACAGGACAGAATCTGTGAAAAACAGAACAGCAGGCAGTAATTGACCTGTTCGGGATACTTCTGCAACTCAAATCAAAAAACTCAGAACTGACGCACGAAAGACAATTATATAGAGAACGCTGTCGAAACAATTCAGACCAAAAAGATGATCTGGTGATTTTATACGAATTTTTCTATCCAAGGACAGAATCTGTTTCCTGGACAGCACCTCACAACTTTTGAACTTTCTAGCAATCAGAGGTTATACTTGGCACAAATATGAAAAGCAAAGATACAATGATGATGCTACAGCAGTAAACAACATCAAGACACAACAAAAGCAAAAAAATTATTCATGTGGGCTGCCTCCCAAAAGCGCTTTCTTTTATGCCTTTAAGCTAGGCATAATGCATAGATCAAGTTGTATCAATTGAACCATCATCAAGATCATCAAAAAGCTCTTCAATAATACAACTAGTCTTAAGAGGACTCTCAAATAAGGGCCTCATAGAGATACTTCCAGGTAGAAGACCAAAAGGATAAAAGTCAAGGGAAGATTCATTTATAAATTCATCAACGATAGGTGTTTCTTCCAAAGTCTTTACAGTTTCAACCCCTTTGGCAATAGGTGGATTGCTTTTAAACGGGGAGCCTTTGGAACGTGAACGAACTTAGGCTCCCTCTTTGCCGGAGTTTCTACCTTTTCGGTTTTGATCGAGGAGAAAGTAGTTCCTAAGGTATCAAATATTTCCTCAATCTTGTCCATCCTAGAAGAATCAGAATCATGGAATTTGACGGTCTCCAAAATTTTGAAAATTTTATGCATGGAGCTATCAAGTCTATTCAAATTCCCTTGGATCTTGCGATCCAACTCATTCATCTTATTAGTGCTTGGCATCTTTAGCTCTATTTTTTCAAGTTTTTTCATAATGTGAGCTAGGGTGATGTCCTCTCGAATGCTAACAACAGGGGGACTCCCAACAAGATTTTCAATAATACGAAGAGACTCCCAAACTGGGGCCTCCAGGAAATTCCCGTTGATAGCAGTATCTAGAATAAACCTATTCCAAGAAGTAATTCCAACATAAAAATTTCTAAGTAAGATAGTAGTAGGTTGCTTCTTGGTGGCTCTTTTTTGTGAATCATTAATTCTATACCAAGCATCTTTCAAACTTTCCCCACCTCTTTGTTTAAAGGTGAGAACTTCTGCCTCGTCAAAGACAAAAGGACCCGACATAATGATAACTAAAGAACAGGATAACTATTTTTGTGATTTTCGATAAAAGGAACTAAAGCAAAAATGAAAAGTAAACTAACAAGACTAAAAAGCAAAGGTAAAAGATAGCATGCAACTCCCCTATCCTGAAGAGTGGAGTCCCCGGCAACGGCGCCATAAAATACTCCTTGATGGGCCTCGAACCCCTCGTTGGTTACCCCAAGTGGAAGGTGTAAGATGCAGTAAGTAGAAGTGTTTTCCCCTAGCAAAGATGCCAAGGATCGAATCCCCAGAGACTCCTAGGTTCAACAAGTAGGTGTCAATTGCTAACGGCGCAATTAGCAATCAACGTGGACATGCACACAGATACAAATAACTTTGCTCCCAACGAGTACAGAGAGGTTGTCAATCTCTCCGGCCTTGTAGTTCACAAAGGGTTAAAAGCAATATGATAGTAGTGATAGATAGTGTTTTGCAATAGTAAGTAAATAGCGAAAAGTAAATAGTGGATGTGATCAATGATGGTAATATGGACCGGCGTCTCATGATGTTCACTAGTGATGTCTCACTCCCAAAAGACGATAAAACAGCTATGTGAGGTAAACAAATTACAGCTGGGCAATTGACAGGACCCACGAGCGCATACAAATGCTGATTACATTGCAAGAAAGGTTGAGGTTCAAAGCATGGGCGGTACGCCAAAGTAAGTAGACCGAAATCCATCAATATCTACTACTAATCATCCACCTTGAGATATCTATCCAGAACATCTCGCTGGTATTAAGTTGCGAGTCCCACCCATAGTGTAAACTCAATGCAACAGACAACTGCATTAAAAGAACTTTGCGTAAAGTAAACAATCCTTGCACCCGCGGGCACAAGCACCGTTGTTTTCCCCCTTGTGGCAACAGCATATCCCCTAGACTCATGTTTCTGTCACTCAAGCTAGTCATCGAGGGGCATGAACCCACAATCGAGCATAACGTTCCCTCTTGGAGTCACTACCTACTACTCGGCCAAAGCAATAAGTAACAACGGAG
>LR738711.1:2936152-2953614 GCA_902687465.1 Secale cereale
ACCCCGCTTTGGTCCGTTACCTTCCTTTCTGTGCATAAATTTTTCCTATATATTTGCCCGGATTGTTCCGGCAACGTATCTTGCGATTTCGCGTGTTTTCTCTTCGATCTGTTTCTGCCAGGGAATCTTTCAGCTGAATTTAGGTGCCATGGCTTCTCCAAGTTCCCCCAAGGACAAGTTCGTCGTCAACGTCATCAACCCTTACCTCGCTGAGGTGAAGAAGCACCCTCAGGTTGTTCGGATGGAGGACGGTGTCCTTCATCAAGAAGACCTGAAGGGACCTATCAAGGAGGGGAGCGTCCAGGCCAGGCTGGAAGAAGTGGAGCAAGAAGTCTTCGAGTACAAGAAGATGATCGAGCGTGGTGTTGAAGCTAACTTTGACATCACCAACGAGCTGAAGACCCACTTCCTGAAGGAGATGAATGAGATGTGGAAAAGCATCACCGCGTCTGAAGAAAGAATTATAGAGCTCCAAGGGCAAATTAATGATCTACATAACCAGAACTGTGAGTATGAACTAAGGTTTCTGCGCATGGGTTTGGGTGCTGAATGCAGGATTCAGGAGACGAGCTTCTCAAAGGAGGCTTTAGATAGATATCCATGGAAGCGTTTCGCCAAGGACTACGTGATCAACGCCAACAAGGATGATGAGTGAAATCTCCTGGGGTAATGGCATTCCCTTGGCTTGTTCCAAGCTTGGGGGAGTGCCCGGTATCTTTATCTTTACCTTTTGTCTTTTAGAGTCAAGTAGAGTCGTATCATGTCTAGGGAGGCTATTATATGAGATAGGTGTGTGCATTGAGGTCTATCGCTCCTTCGGTGAAGAATTGTATCCCTGAGTGTGGAGTCGTCCATGATGGAATATTAATGAGAAGTTTATTGGTTCCTTTTGCTGCACTTGGTATTCTCTTCACGCAATCGACCTTATATGATGATTCTTATGGGGAGTATTGACCTTATGTCAGGTATGGCTGTGAAAACTTTATTTAATCTTGGCAAACATAGCTTTGGTCATAACAACAAGCATGATTTTCTTAAAGTTACAACATAGCCAAAACCTTTATGTTATTATGCTTGAAGTGTTATGCTGACAAGGAAGACAACTTGATGTGTTATGCTTATTTCAATGTTCATGCTTTATATTGCTTTGCATCTTAGTCATCATCAGTTGTCTGCTCTCTCAAAACCTTTGCTAGCCTAACTATGTACTAAGCGGTATTCTGCTTGTGCATCCATACCCTTAAGCCAATACCTTCCATATGAGTCCACCATACCTTCCTACTCGTGGTATTCCACTACCACCTCCTAAAGTACAGAATTTATGTGTTATCCTTAAATGCTCAAAATCTTTTATTTTGTGCCTCTGTTTTAGCTCATGAGGAAGTAATAGCTAATTCATAGTCTTCTTGAATTGGACAAGCTTCACCCCGGGATTGCATGTATAATGTGCAAACCCATAATGCGAGAAGGAACTGGCATTGAGTGCGCCCGGCTCAGAAAGATAATATAACAAACAAACCCTCCTTCACGCTTTGTTCATGAGAAATCAGAAAACTTTGGCAGTGATTAACAAAGGAGAATAAGAGGATGTGATCGTCCTCGTGCGGGAGCCGTTCCTCGAAACTTGTCCAGCTCAAGAAGTAGTTGAGTTATCTATTAGCATTCGTTGACAAATCATGCACCTCTCAAAACTTGTTTTCATTCTGTTTGATTTGAGGATAGCACATGAGTTTTCCCTACTACCCTAGAGCAGGGCCCATCTTTTAATTTTAAGTTGAGTCAGTTATTCCTACTTCCTTCTATTCTTAAAGAGAACAGACATTTGATGTTGATAAGGACGCATTCATATTAAGTTGCATTAAGATTTGTCATATCATATCCTTGTTGACATTATCATTCGATAAGAAAGTTGTTTGTCATGCCCAGCTAAGGCAAATATCTTCCTTTGTGTTAACACTTTCACTTCTTGCCTGATGACATGTTCTTTCAAAAGCTTCAATTAGTCTCATTAAAACATAAATATAAGAGCAAAAGTTAAATCTATTTGTTGTTCTTTGACCAAAGGACATGATTGCCATGATATAATGAGTTTCCTTAGCCCTCCTTTCGAATATAAGTGTTATCACTCTTTTATAAGGGCCTTATGAATTGAAGATTGCTGTTGAGGATATTTGAGTTGGTAAAGAAACTATGATGCTTCTTGTCCGTATTCTATTTATCGACACTTCACTCTCTAAACTTGTGGACAGGTTTACCGAGTTCATATTCGCTTGGGGACAAGCGAGGTCTAAGCTTGGGGGTGTTGATACGTCCAAAATGCATCACTATTTTGTATCATAATTTATCCTTATTCATTGATATATTTCACGTTACGGTGATGTTCTTATGTTGTTTTGGTCTATTTTACACAGTTTGCAAACTTTCCGATGCCGAAACAGCAGACGCAGGATTCAGCAGTAAAAAGTGGACACTGAGTTGCTGAAGAAGAATACCTCCAAATTACCTGAAAATTGACGGGAGATATTTTTCAGACGGATCACGAAGGCACGCGAAAGGGCAACCAGAGGGGGGCCACAGGGTGCCCAGGCGCCCTGGGTGCGCCCCCCTTGGCCGCGCCGGGGGGGCGCCTGGAGCCCCTGGCCCACCTCTGGCCGCCCCCTTTTGCATATATGCTCTCCGTTATCCAAAAACCCTAGAGACGGGGATTTTTACGGAGTTCCGCCGCCGCTCCGTGGCGGAAACCTACAGAGAAGAAAAAGCCATCTCCGGCGGGCAGATTCCGCCGGGGAGATCACCTCCCGGAAGGGGAGATCATCGCCATCGTCATCACCATTGTCACGGGCATCATCGAGATCATCATCAACATCATCCCCAACACCAGCACCATCTCCATCTTCATCCAAATCTCATCTTACAATCGCAACTTGCGTTGTAACGCGTACTACCTATCCTCTCTCCATCAGTGTTGATTACGACTTTGTGGTGAATGCTATTGAGTTTTGTTGGAGAAATATTATTATGTCCAGATTGTTTATCACCTATTTATACCCACTGATCATGATCTCTTTTATGTCTCGTGAGTAGTTACCTTAGTTCTTGAGGACATGGGGAAAGTCTTGTTGTTAGTAGTCATATGTTGTTGAAGTAATATGTGTTGTTTGATACTTAAGTTGCGTTGTCATTCTACTAGTGGTGTTGTGTGAGTCGAACACTCAACACTTCGCCTTATTAAGGACCTAGGAGAATACATTGTGTATAAAGAATGCTTATGGTGGGTTGCCGGAGTGACAGAAACCTGAACCCCAGTTCGCACGCTTTTGCATAAGGGAATAATGGATCCTCGATCGTATTGCTATGGTTAGGCTTTTGCCTTAAATTCTATCTTGTATTTGCGGATGCTTGCAAGGTGTTTAATCATAAGAGTGCACTCATCTTAGTCTAGAGAGTGTACTAGCATAGATTCACCCACTCAACACTTATCAACACATAACATAGTATCGATACGGAATATGGCGAAAGCACATGACTACCTCTCCTGTGTGTCCTCAGGAATGCTTTAGTCTTTATAAGTTCAGTTGCTAGGCCTCTCCTTTGCTAAGAAAGGATTGGGTCACTTGTTACTCTCAGTGCCTTTTACATTGCTTGCTTTTACCTTCCCGTTGCCTATATCGAGAAAACCCCTAAAAAGTTATCTTTCAGTGCTTGCAGTAATTTCTTGCTCAGAATTGCTTATCAATACCTTCTGCTCCTCGTTGGGTTCGACACTCTTACTTATCGAAAACGCTGCAATATATCCCTTACGGTTGTGGGTCATCACCTATCACCATTATCTCTTGTGTTTGATCCTTTGTAAACGACAAGGCCGGAGGGATTGACAACCTCTCTGTACTCGTTGGGAGCAAAGTTATTTGTATCTGTGTGCAGGTCCTGTCAACCGCTAAGTTTCTGGCGCCGTTGACACCTTCTTGTCGACCCTCGGAGTCTCACGGGATTCGATCCTTGGTACCTTTGCCAAGGGAAACTTGCTGCTACGCTACATCTCAAACCTTCCACTTGGGGTAACCAACGAGGGGCGAAAAGCCATCACCGACCCATTTTTCTTATGAGCACGGGGACAAGAGACATGGTGGGTGATTCCTAATTGACGAAAAATGGATTTAGACGTTCATACTCGCCACCCCAATATGTTTGCATAGTGATATTTTTCCAATTGAAAAGTCTTTCTACAAGAGTTTGGAATTCATGAAAGACTTTAAACACTTCAGATCTGTGTTTAAGGAGATATATCCACGTTAATCTGTTGTAATCACCAATGAAAGACACATAATAGTTTTTCCTGTTGATAGAATTGATGTCTACTACACAACCTTCTTCTTGTAGACTCGTGTTGGGCCTCCAAGCGCAGGTTTTGTAGGACAGTTGTCGGAGATATTCACCACGGGTATCTTCATCCACGCCCAATAATATTTCAAGACATTGGGGCTAGCTGATCCCCTCAAGTTGTCCGGCTGCAAGGCCGACCCCCAGGGCCGTCTGGTCCGACGGGCCGGCTGCAGGAGACGGCGTGCGCCCAACAGGCAGCCCCAGGCGGCCGGCACCTAGCAGGCGGTCCCGAGCTCCCTCAGAGTTTGCACCCATTCAACCACGACGAGACGGGGCGTGGCTACAGTGCGGCCTGCCACCCCCGAATCTTGGGCGGAGCGTGGCTACAGTACGGGTGTATCATGCGGACAACCCTCGCCCAGCACGACATTGTATCCACGCGGCCCATGACGTTTCCTACGTCAAAGAGGACCGTGCTCCCATGACGGGCGGTCGGTACGGCCCGCAGGCGGCGGGCCCTACTTGTCAGCGAGACACTAGAAGACGGCGGACCCCCCACAAACGGCATTGAGGGCGGGCCGGCTCCTAGCAGGTGGCCACCCCTTCCCTCGGGGTCCGTGAATCATTAAGATGATAAGATGGGGTGTGGCTATAGTGAGCGCCCGCCAGGCGGCGGGACTATAGCAACGCGCCCCCCGACAATAAAACTTGAGGGAATATTTGTTCTGCCTTTAGCTCCTCGTTGGGTTTGACACTCTTACTTATCGAAAGAGGCTACAACCGATCCCCTACACTTGTGGGTTATCAATGGACCGTGAATATAGAAGCAGAAGGTCATCCCCCGTGTCCGGTTAGGACTCCTATGCATGTAAAAAGGCATAATAGATGTCCGGATGTAATGATTCCTTCCTTCCCAAGTAATCTTTGTTACCCTAGGCCTCCTTTGGTGCATATATAAATCGGAGGGTTTAGTCTGTAGAGGCTAGAAGAATCATAATTACATAGGCTCGACTTCTAGGGTTTAGCCATTACGATCTCGAGGTAGATATCAACTCTTGTAATCCTATATTCATCAAGATCAATCAAACAGGAGTAGGGTATTACTTCAATAGAGAGGGACCGAACCTGGGTAAACATCGTGTCCCCAGTCCCTTGTTACCATCGACCCTTAGACACACAGTTTGGGCACCCCTACCCAAGATATGTCGGTTTTCACACCGACAACCAGTTCAGTTGCTAAGATTAGTAACTCCAAACAGGAGTTGCAAAATGAACAGAGACTAGTTAAGGTCGAGATGACGATGTGTGTTGGAAGTGATTCCAAGGCTGATAAAATCACCATCGCATACTCCCTCTACCTCAGGGATTAGTGTTGAACCTAAATAAATGTTATTTGGTGTTTGCGTTGAGCATGAATATGATTGGATCGTGTTTATTGCAATACGGTTATTCATTTAAGTCAGAGAATAATTGTTGTTCTATTTACATGAATAAAATATTTTATGATCATACACCCAAGGTGAATGGTTTATTGAATCTCGATCGTAGTGATACACATATTCATAATATTGCAAAAGATGCAAAGTTGATAATGATAGTGCAACATATTTGTGGCACTGCCGTTTATATCATATTGGTGTAAAGTGCATGAAGAAACTCCTTGCAGATGGACTTTTGAAATCACTTAATTATGAATCATTTGGTACTTGTAAACCATGCCTCATGGGTAAGATGACTAAAACTCCGTTCTCCGGAACAATGGAGCGAGCCAATGACTTATTAGAAATAATACATACCGATGTATGCGGTCCGATGAGTGTTGAGACACACGGCAAGTATCTTTATTTTCTGACCTTCACCGATGTTTTGAGCATATATGGGTATATCTACTTAATGATCGAAAGTGCTCTTTTGATCCCGAGCTCATATGCTCTCGGATGAACAGTAAAATCGAAAAAATAGTAAACAAATTCAAAAAAATCTGATTTTTTTTATGATGAATGTTCTAACTGCGTGCAAAATTTCAGACCGAAATGACATTTGTGGAGGTCTGGGAAAAAAATAATAAAATCGATGCTCCAAAATGCTTCCAACAATAGTCTTTTTGGAGCATGATTTTGTTTTTTTTTGCCGAGACCTCCACAAATGTCATTTCATCACGAAAATTGGCACGCGTGTAGAAAAAACATCAAAGTTTCTTGACAAAAAAATTCAGAATGTTTTGAATTTTTTTACTATTTTTTCGGATTTTACTGTTCATCCGGGATCACTGGTGCTCGGGATCAATTCCTCCGCGTCCCTTAATGATGAACAAGTCTTGACCTTCATAGTAACAAGTGACAGTAAATTTCAGCACATTATATAAATGTTTCCTTACCAAATTCCACTTACCAAAGGCGCTTCACTCCCCGGCAACGACGCTAGAAAAGAGTCTTGATGACCCACAAGTATAGGGGATCTATCATAGTCCTTTTAATATGTAATAATGTCGAACCCAACAAGGAGCAAAAGAAAATGACAAGCGGGTTTCAGCAAGGTTTTCTCTGCAAGCACAGAAATTATCGGTAACAGATAGTAACGGGTAACAAGTAACAAAAGTAAACAAGGTGCAGCAAGGTGTCCCCATCCTTTTTTAGCATAGGACAAGCCTAGACGTACTTTTATATAAAGCAAAGCGCTCCCGTGGACACATGAGAATTGTTGTCAAGTTAGTTTTCATCATGCTCATATGATTCACGTTCGTTACTTTGATCATTTGATATATGGGTGGAGCGGTGCTTGGGTGATGTCCTTCCTTGGACAAGCCTCCCACTTATGATTAACCACTCTCGCAAACATCCGCAACTAAGGAAGAAGTATTAAGATAAAACTAATCATAGAATAAAACATATGGATCCAAATCAGCCCCTTACGAAGCAACACATAAACTAGGGTTTAAGCTTCTTTCACTCTAGCAACCCATCATTTTGTATCATTTAGCCGTATTCCTTGTTCGCTGGTTGTTTTCCATATGATAAAGCGGGGCGAAAGCTATTTTGAGATTCAAATGGACTACCACATATTTGTCTTTTTAAAGATCAATACTTTAGTCAGAAAACCAAAGACGAGATTGAATTTTCTTCTCAATTCTTGTGATCTTGCCGACAGTTTTATAGTTTTCGTATGGTTTGAACTCATGACTTCTCAATACCTGCCTCTTGTCCTAGTTTGTACGGATACGGAGAAACTTCAACCACTGGACGGCCGAGGAAACAAACTATGGTGCTAAGTCAAGTCAACCCTCCGGCGCGCCCTGTGGCAAACCTTTGGCGCGCCCTTTGCTGCTCCGGCGACTCCCGGGCAAATTTCCTAATCGGCTCCGTCCCAAGTTCAACATTCCTCCACAGGTGCCTATCCCCTGCTTCACCGCTGCTCCTTTTACTCTCAACTCTCAAGCTTTCTCGTTTTGAGAGTAGATCTGACATTTTCCTATTCCCCTTGGCATGGCAGTTGATGTGATTGCTGGCTATGTTCGAGTCCGAGGGCCGTGGAGGCTCCAAGCAGGTGACCATTTTCACTTCACTTCAATTTGTATTTGTTTTTCAGTTTCGTTGTAGGAGAAACTAGGGATTTGAGATCTGGTATAACTGTCAGACCAGAAGTAAGAGCAAATGCAGTGGGGACATGGACAAATGGGAAGCCTTTTGATTTTCTTAATAGTTACTCCTACGTTTTCAGTTTTGGAATTACAAACTGTTGTTTTCATACCTTCAGTTACTGACAAGATGTAAAAGTTTGTTTTCAGTTTTGGATATACCAGGTAAAATTTTGCTTTTTATGAAAAAAAAATTGACAAGATGTAAAAGTTTGCTGGCAGCATAGATTGTGAACCCGGAACAGAATTGACATTGAAGATTGCATTGATGACTTTGCCCACCGCATCCCCCGTGATCCCAGCAGTGATGTTAAATGCTTATTCATCAGGACAAGATTCTATGAACTCCGGATGTGGTGGCCTCGCCGTGACATTGCGTCCAAGATTGCTGACCTCAAGGTGCGGGCGCAACAGATTGGGGAGCGACGTAGCAGATATGGAGTGGAAAACCCAAGGAACCATAAGAATGGCTCTGGAGTTAGCGCTGGAACATACGATGTTGCTGAGCATCAGCTCACAGAGCGTCAGGTCATTGGTACCAAGGAGCCTGTGGGGATGACGGCTGACATGGAGAAGCTTGAGGATTGGTTAGCCAAATCTGATAAAAGTTGTTATGAGGAGCGAGCTGTTCTGTCCATAGTCGGATTCGGCGGCGTGGGAAAGACCACTATTGCAATGGCTTTGTACCAAAAGGTCAGGGATAAATTTGATTATCGGGCATCAGTCACCGTGTCTCAAAACTATGATGAAGATGCAGTCCTCATGATGATTCTAAAACAAGTCAAGCCAAAGGAGAGTGATCACGAGAACCAACACAAGACTGGCAGCTCTGATGTAAAACAGATTAAATTTGAAATTAGCCACGATAAACTCGTGAAAGAACTACAAGATCATCTGGCTGAAAAAAGGTATTATAAATTGTTTCTTCGCTTCTTCGCCAATTGGCTGTTGTTTTGTGACAAGTAAACTAACTATTCCATCCAGATTAAAAATTTAATTAGACACCTCACAGTAGTTTGACCCATCACTAATTGTTGTGATATGTTTATTCAGTTAATTTCATCAATTGCCATAGTGGAAATAGCTCTAAGTTCTAAACCTAACTAGTGCCTCGTAAGATAGTATTTGTGATCCTAGGCTGTCAAGCATGAAGTTAAACTCTAGAACTAAAAGGCGCAGGTTAATAAGATTATGTCAGATAATGAAGTTTGTCACTAATCAAACTCTAGAACTAAAAGGCGCAGTTGGCACATTTGCTAACATACTCTTCCTGTTGAGACAATGGCCAAAATTTCAGTTGAAAAGATTGTGCGACATGGATAGCGACCATTTACGCAAATTGATCCACCCACACATTTGCAAGAGCAAGAGCGTAAAGCTTGGCATGAAAGACAGTGACGTCAGAAACCTGAAATTAAACAAGCGTTTCCTTTAAATATCATTTGAAAATCTCCAATCTACAAGGGGAGATCTATTTAGCTGAATAAATCAGGATCTATTGCCGGTTATTGACCAAAACCTAAAGCAATGGAGGCAGAGCTTGCATCAAGTCACTTCATGCAAAAAAAAAAGAACTTTTTCGCGCCCTAAATTATACTCCAACAGCTTTTTCGTGCCCTAAAATAGGGCAGCTGTTGGAGATCCTCTAACCATACAAACAATACACAGTGAGGACAGTCCACTAATTAATGAACAGTTTGTCATCTGCACCCAGTCCTTACATGAACAGAACTTTTTGACTCCCAATTGTAGGGTTCAAGTAGTCAATTTTCTTGATAGTTGCACATTTATAATAGAAGCCACTTAACACATAGTATGTCTCTCACAAAAGATAAACTTGGATACGTGTGCACTTCTTTTCCTAATTTGTATTTTACTTCCTTTGTTCTTGGTAGGTATCTCCTCTTGATTGATGACATATGGTCTGCAAAAACATGGGAGAGTATCAGAAAGTGCTTGCCACATGATAATAAAAAAGGCAGCAGAGTAATAGTGACTACAAGATTTCAAGCTGTTGGTGCCACATGCTCCCAAGGCGAGATTGATTTTGTTCATCCAGTCGAATTTCTTAATGAAGACGAGTCTAAAAGGTTATTTAAGCGAAGTGTTTCTGAATCCAAAAGCATCAAATATAGCGAGAAAGAACTGGACCAAGTCACTGAGGAGATATGCAAGATATGCAGGGGTCTGCCTTTGGCCATAGTTACCATGGCTGGTCTTGTTGCCAGCAACCCGGACACACTCAGCAAAAAATGGGAAGCAGTGTGCAAATCATTATTTCCAGAGTCGGTGCCTTCTCTCACCTTGGATGGTGTTACAAGGATACTCGAGTACTGTTACAATGATTTGCCTGCAGAGCTCAGGACCTGCTCGTTGTACCTGAGCATATTTCCCAAGGGTTCAAAAATTAGTAGGAAGCGCTTGATTCGGAGGTTGATAGCCGAAGGTTTCGTTAGTGAGAAGCATGGCTTGTCAGACGAGGAAGTTGCAGAAACATACTTCAATCAGCTGATAAAAAGGAAGATAATACGTCCGGTTGAACACAGCAGCAATGGGAAGGTAAAAAGCTTTCAAGTTCATGATATGGTTCTTGAATATATTGTGTCCAAGTCAAGCGAAGAGAATTTTATTACTGTGGTTGGTGGCCACTGGCTGATACCAATGTCGACCAATAAAGTCCGTCGACTCTCCGTGCAAAGCAGTGGTTCCGAACATGGAAGTTCAACAAAGCACATGAACCTGTCGCAAGTGCGATCACTGACCATGTTCCGGAGCCTGGACCAACTTCATTTCCACTCTTTCAATAATGGGATTTTACAAGTGCTGGATCTTGAGGGTTGCAAGGGTTTGAAAGAGAAACATCTGAAGGACATGTGTAGAATGCTTGTGCTGAAGTATTTGAGCCTTCGGGGAACAGATATTTCCAAAATACCCTCTAAGATTGAGAAACTCGAGTACTTAGAAACTCTTGACCTGAGGGAGACTGATGTCGGTGAGCTGCCAAAATCTGCAGGGCAGCTCAAAAGAATAATCAACATATTTGGTGGGAATAAAAACCCAAGAAGGGGATTGAAGTTGCCTCAAGAGATTAATAAGGAGACAATGAAAGCACTTCGTATACTGTCGGGGATCGAGATTGATGAGCAATCAACAGGTGTAGAAGGTCTCCATCAGTTGACAGGGCTTAGGAAGCTTGCCATTTACAAGCTCATAATATTGAAGGATAGTAAAATCTTCAAGGAATTACGCTCTGCAATCGAGTATCTTGGCAGCTGTGGTCTGCAGACTCTGGCTCTTAATGATGAGGGTTCTGATTTTATCAACTCACTGGACACCATGTCCGCACCTCCAAGATACCTTAGCGCCCTTGAGCTCTCTGGCAACTTGGATAGTCTTCCCAAGTGGATTAGCAAACTCAGCAACCTCCACAAATTGACCCTCTCTGTAACAGTTCTCCGGATGGATACTTTCGAGCTCCTCTGCGACCTGACTTTGTTGTTTTCCCTCACCTTTTCGCTGAGTGCAGCGAAGCAGGATGAGGCCATAGAGGACATCCTTGAGAAGAACAAATCAGAGTCTGGTGGAGAGATCTTCGTCCCAAGTGGAGGATTCAAGAGTCTTAAGCTGCTTCGCTTCTTCGCGCCTCTAGTGCCAAAGCTGAGCTTCCCAGAAGATGCAATGCCAGCACTCGAAAGGATCGAGATGCGGTTTGAAGCCTTTGAGGGCCTCTTCGGCGTGGACACCCTGACAAGCCTCCAGGAGGTGCACCTGAGAGTTAATAGCGCTGCAGATGAAATAACCAAGTTCATAGTAGAAGATTTGAAGACCATCAAGAAGCCAAAGATAATCGTGGATCATGTTACCACCAGCTGAAATGTGGCATTCCCTTGGAGCGCTTTCTCATCATCCAATATTTCCACTCTGTTTGAGATTATTGATTTTATTATTTGTGCCATTCGTACTCCAACAAATATGGTTCCTGTACGCCACTATTATTTATTTGGTTTTGAAATATTTCATTCTGGGCTTGTAAGTTGACGTTGCAAGAGTTTTTTTTTTTTAGAAAAGGGGTATTCCCCGGCCTCTGCATCAAACTGATGCATACGGCCATCTTATTAATAATCAAGGTCAAGGTCTCCAAAATAGCGAAATAAAAGTACAAAATGCTCAGACTGAGCTAGAAAAAAACGTGGGTACACCACAATCGGATGCGTTAATGTAAACAGGACCTAGACTCCTATCCTATTACATGACCGCCATCCAAACCGGCTGAAGATAGCCCGAGCTACCATCTCCCAACGGATAGACCCAGTAACCATACGCTCCCTGGCATCCATCGGAGTGAGTAGCGACCACATACGGATCAAAGCAATGGCCCTGTGAATAACCTGCAAAAAATAAACATTTGTTGATCTGTTAAAAACCAAATCATTCCTGCAATTCCATATAGCCCATAGTAATGCACAAACACCCACACGTATGTGGCTCGCTGATTCTTTCGCGACTCCATTCAACCACGTCCCGAAAAGCGTGGTGATACTAGTTGGTGGAGTAATATTAAAGGCTATATGGACCGAACGCCATAAAACTTTAGCCATAGGACAATCGAGAAAGAGGTGTTTAATTGATTCAACCTTGTCACAAAAGCTACATCGCAAAGACCCACCCCAGTTGCGTTTGGCTAGATTATCCTTAGTGAGAATTACTTGTTTATGAACAAACCACATAAACACTTTAATTCTTAAGGGTACTTTGACCTTCCAAATGTGGGCAGACCTAGGGATAGGCACCGAGTTAATTAAATCTAAATACATCGATTTCACTGAAAACATCCCGTTCTTAGTCAGTTTCCAATGAATACGGTCTGCCTGTTGAGTCAACTGAACATCCATCAGTCTTCTCACCAAATGGAGCCAGGCTTCCCAACGGTGTCCAACCAGCGCCCTTCGGAATTGAATATTAAGAGGAGTTGCCTGTAACACTGATGCAACGTAATCTTCTTTACGTTGAGCAATGTTGTAAAGAGAGGGATATTGAGTGGCTAGGGGCGTCTCTCCCAACCATGTATCCTCCCAGAATCTTGTGGAACCACCATTGCCAACCAAGAACTGAGTTCTATTGAAAAAGGCCAACTTTACTTTCATCAGTCCTTTCCAAAAGGGTGAATCAGTTGGTCGAGCTGTCACCTGAGCTAGTGTCTTGGTTGTAAGGTATTTGTTATGTAAAATCTGGGCCCAAGTAGCCTGAGTCTCAGAGAGTAACTTAAACAGCCACTTGCTGAGTAAGCACCTATTTTTAACCTCCAAATTTTCAATTCCGAGACCTCCTTGATCCTTCGGTCTGCAAATAACATCCCATCTAGCCAACCTATACTTGCGCTTCACCTCATCACTCTGCCAAAAGAACCGCGACCGATAGAAATCGAGGCGTTTCCTCACCCCTACTGGGATCAAGAGAAAGGACAGAAGAAACATGGGCATACTCGTAAGTACCGAATTAATTAAAATCAATCGGCCCACGTACGACAAAAGCTTGCCCTTCCAGCAGCTAAGTTTCTTCTCGAAACGGTCTTCTAGACTCTTCCACTCTCTATTAGAGAGTTTCCGATGGTGGATCGGAATGCCAAGGTATGTGAACGGTAACGACCCTACCCCGCATCCAAAAAGCTGCATGTAAGCTTCTTGTTCATCTTTGGCTCTTCCAAAGCAAAACAATTCGCTCTTATGGAAGTTAATCTTTAACCCCGAGAGTTGCTCAAAAAGGCAAAGCACAAGTTTCATATTTCTCGCCTTAGCCAAGTCATGCTCCATGAAAAGAATCGTGTCATCCGCATATTGTAGAATGGAGAGTCCTCCATCCACTAGATGAGGAACGAGACCACCTACCTGATCATTCTCCTTTGCTCTACCAATAAGGATTGTTAACATGTCTGCTACAATGTTAAACAAGATAGGAGACATCGGGTCCCCCTGTCTTAAACCCTTGTGAGTCTGGAAGAAATGACCAATATCGTCATTGACTTTTATTCCGACACAGCCTTGTTGAGTGAAGGAGTCCACCTGTTTTCGCCAGGATGGATCGAATCCTTTCATCCTTAAAGCTTGCTGAAGGAACGGCCACTTGACCTTATCATATGCCTTTTCAAAGTCCACCTTGAAAATAACCCCATCAAGTTTTTTCGTGTGGATTTCATGGAGAGTTTCATGCAGGACAACAACCCCTTCCAGGATATTTCTATCCGGCATGAAAGCCGACTGAGAAGGCTGCACCACACTATGCGCAATCTGCGTCAATCTATTTGTTCCCACTTTAGTGAACACCTTAAAACTGACGTTAAGAAGACAGATTGGTCGAAATTGCTCTATTCGATTCGCCTCTGCCTTCTTAGGAAGCAGCGTTATTGTACCAAAATTAAGGTGGAATAGTTGCAGATGTCCATCGAACAGATCTTGGAACATCGCAAGTAGATCATCCTTAATTATATGCCAGCACCTTTTATAAAATTCTGCCGGAAAACCATCCGGGCCAGGAGCTTTATTATTCTTCATCTGCGAGATCGCATCTAACACCTCTTTCTCCGAGAACGGGGCAGTTAAGATTGAATTCTCATCTGACGCTAATTGAGGGACATCCTGAATTCGGTTCTCATCCAGAGACACGAAGCTATCATCCGGGGGCCCAAACAGCCTCTTATACTTCCTCCGTTCCATAATGTAGTGCCTATAGATTTTTTGAAAAGTCAAACTTTGCAAACTTTGACCAAGTTTGTAGAGAAAAATATTTATATCTACAATAGCAAAAATATATAATGTGAAACTACATCTTATGATGAATCTAGTGATATATGTTTCGCACTCTAGATGTAAATATTTTTCTCCACAAACTTGGTCAAAGTTTGTAAGGTTTGACCTTTCAAAAAATCTATAGGCACTACATTATGGAACGGAGGGAGTAATAGTCAGTGATGTAAAGTTTGAGATTCTCCTGCCCTACAATCGTTCCCTCATCCTGCTCAAGCTGAAAGATTCTTTTCTTTCGATGTTTACCATTAGCAATCAAGTGAAAGAATTGTGTGTTGTCATCCCCTTGGATTACTTCACGCACTTTGGCTCGAAGTGCCCATTTCAATTCTTCCTCTCGCAGCAGTTCTTTCAACCTAGATTCGGCCATTCCCTTAGCCTCCAGTTCACCAGGCTCAAGGATAGACGACTCCGCCTTAACATCAAGAATTTGAATAAGGTTGATAAGCCTCTCCTTTTCAACCTTATACACACCACTGAGATGTTTAGCCCAACCTCGTAAAAACTGCCTTAAATGCCTAATCTTATTCTGCCACTGCAAGAGTTGATTTTAACTTGAAACCATGAACGTTGGTCAAAGATATTTTGTTATCGATTATGATAAAACCTTCACCATGAAGCGATTTGAGACCCCCTCTGTACATGTACATGCTGGACGGGCAGTCTTGTTTCCTGTCCTTCCTCCTTACATATTGTGTGGTATGATTCTGTGGACTCTGTAGCATCTGATAACCATTTTGGGTTTCATTTTTCTGTCAACCCTGATTAGATGACTTGTAAAGCACTCGTACAAGTAATGCAGTTTGTTTTTCCAATGCAGATTAGTTCATTATCTTGCTACTGCATTGGTGGTCACATTTTACCAAAGATAAAAGGCAGGGAACAGGGTTGTGGTGGCAGGGGAAAGCTTGTTTTATCTGCTAATAAAACAGCTCAGCGTCAACCATGGCAGGAGGCCAGCTTTCTACCAAACGCTCCTTGCCAATGATAAATTAGCAAGGATCCCATGTTGTAGCTGTTTGTCTACCAATATCACCAAGACGGCTGTCAATCCGAGGACACGGGCGAATTTGCACGCTCTGGTGGTGGTTGTCTAAAACATTTCAATCTTTTTCACAAATACTAGCAAACATACCCGTGCATTGCAACGGGAGAGCAGATATTTTTTTATCCAAGACACCGTTTTCATTTTGGTTCTGACTCGCAATATTGATGGCATACACCTATGACTAGACTCAGATAACAACCGGTCGGTGCCGTCCGACACTAGGGAGGCTGTGTTTATAAATTAAATATATTTAAGAAAGTACATATGTGTTAAGATCCTATGTATCGTGTCGGGGAAACTGATCCACGGACACCTATGGGGACCGAGCCCCTTTCGGTTCGGCGGGGGGCGGAGATCGCACGAAGAGCAGATCGAGGCGAGGCACACGAGCAGTTTACCCAGGTTCGGACCGCACGGATGCGTAAAACCCTACTCCTGCTTTGTGGTTTTGTATTGAGTTCTTGCTCGGGAGCGCTGAGTGCTACAGTACGCACCAGCTGCTAACGAGACCGAGCGTGAGTATTTTTCTGCTTCGAACCCCCTTCTACGTTGCGCATGGGCCTCCTTTTATATGCTCAAGGGGTCACCGACAGGTGGCAACGTAGGCAAGGGTAAAAATGGAAAGGTGTTGTTGTTGGTACAACTACCTGTACAGTGTGTCATACCTAACCCTGACGGTAGGGGACAAGGGCATTAAATGTCAGTCTGTGTTGCCCAAACAGTGCAAAAAGGGGCCGTCAGGGACGCCACCGCTCGCCACGATGGCGATCTTGTCAGCACCGCTTGCCACCGCTCGCCGCTGGCTGCACAGCCTCCCGCCACGTACGCCTGGAAGGGTCCCAGAGCGACACGTTGGTGGATGCGCTGGAGCGCGGGTACATAGTGGAAGCTTGCCATGGCAAGTGCCTTGCCGCGGTCGTTGTCTTGCCGCGTCCGGGAGCTTGCCGCTCACCGGGCCTTGCCGGTACGCGTGGCGCGTCGCGGCAAGTTCCTTCAGATGCCTTGGTTGGCCTTCCCGGCAAGCTCCTCTTGCCGGGGTCTTGTCTCCTTGGTTTGAATACTTTGTTCTTGAATGGTTCCAAAGGAACCACGGAGGACCTTGGCGGTCACCCGGCAAACCTTGCCGCGGGACGCTGCGACTGCCCGTGCACAAGTTCGGGATACTAAGGGTACCCCTACTTTAGTACACCGACAGGAGCCCCCGGGCCTGGGCCATACACGGTGCCGAGCGATGTTGGGCCAGGCCCAAAACAGGGCACGGGCACGCGCGGCCTGGTTCACGCCGTATCTTTCTCCGTATCCACCGCGCCCTCCCTGAACGGCACGCGTTGATTGCGGCGTCGTGGGAGAGATCGTGGGTGGTTTCTTTATTCGGGAAAGGCGGAACGTCCGCCCCCTCCCTCTTTATAAGCAGGGGAAACAGGGGCAGTTCGCCCATCCGCCCGTTGTTACTCCAACCTTGAAAATCTCCGCCGCTCCCCTTCTTCCCAGAGCTGAGAGAGCAGCGCTCCGCCCCCCATCACCACCAGCGCCACCAACGCCGTCGACTTCCCTCACCACTTCCGCCATGGCTCCAAAAGCCGACAAGGTGAAGGCTGCGAAGTCGGCCGAGGCGCAGCGGCTCGCGGCGCTGCGAAAGGAGCGGGCTGTCTTCCCC
>LR738711.1:2958113-3023494 GCA_902687465.1 Secale cereale
GCAAACTTGTGGGCGAGGGAACCTTCCTTTCCTTGAGAAAAAGAAAGAAGAGAAAATAAAGATATGGAGCACTACGGCTCGTTATTGCTTACCGGGGGTAGGTGCTGCACAAAATGTCAGATAACACATGCACATAATAGAAAGCATGAAATTGACAAGATGTGCGGAGCACATGAGCTTTACTTATGCACGGGGTCTGCGCCCGGCTTTGTACAAAGGATTACATGCAACAGCGGCAAGACTTGTACAAAAGGTGATTGCCGGAAACGGGTTCCGGCAACCGCGCCTTACGGGTAAAACTTACGAAGATGCTCGATGTTCCAGGAGTTGCTCACCGGAAAGCCATCTTCGGTCTCAAGGCGGACAGCGCCAGGCCTAGTGACTCGTTTCACCCGGTAAGGGCCTTCCCACTTCGGCGTCAACTTGTTGGAATTCTTGGCGGATGGAACACGCCGAAGAACAAGGTCGCCTTCCTCGAGACTTCTGGCGTTAACTTTGCGGCTATGGTAGCGGCGCAAAGCTTGCTGGTAGCGAGCGGCTCGTACAGCAGCCTGAAGACGGTCTTCCTCAAGGAGCAGCGCGTCATCTTGTCGCAGCTGCTCTTGCTCGAGCTCATTATAAGTGAGCACTCGAGGTGACCCGTATACGAGTTCCGTGGGGAGAACTGCTTCTGCTCCGTAGACTAGAGCGAAAGGTGTCTGTCCAGTGGCTCGATTTGGCGTCGTCCTGATCGACCAAAGAACCACCGGCAGCTCCTCGATCCAGTTTCTTCCGCACTTGCGCAGCCTGTCGAAAGTTCTGGTCTTGAGTCCATGCAGCACTTCAGCATTCGCCCTCTCCGCTTGACCGTTGCTTCTCGGGTGAGCAACAGAAGCGAAGCAGACCTTGGCGCCAAGATCTTGGACGTACTGCATGAAGGTGCGGCTCGTGAATTGCGTACCGTTGTTGGTGATGATCCTGTTAGGGATCCCGAAGCGGCAAACAATCGACCTGAAGAACTTGACTGCTGACTGTGCTGTCACCTTCCTCACTGGTTCCACTTCCGGCCACTTTGTGAACTTGTCGATTGCAACGTACAAGTACTCAAAGCCCCCGGCTGCGCGGGGAAAGGGGCCGAGGATGTCGAGCCCCCAGACCGAAAATGGCCAGGATAAAGGGATCGTCTGGAGAGCTTGAGCTGGCTGGTGTATCTGCTTGGAATGGAACTGGCACGCTTCACACTTGGTTACTTGTGCAGTTGCATCCTGGAGGGCTGTCGGCCAAAAGAAACCTTGCCGGAATGCTTTGCCGGCAAGTGCTCTTGCGCCAATGTGGTGGCCACATATGCCTCCATGTATCTCTGCCAACAGCTTTTGTCCATCTTCCCGGAGAATACACTTCAATTTCACACCGTTGAGTCTTCTTCTGTACAGTGTGTTGTCGACAAACTGGTACATACTTGACTGTCGGGCTACTCTTTCCGCTTCTTCTTGCTCTTCGAGAAGTTCTCCTGTCTGAAGGAAACGGACAATCTGCTGTGCCCATGCTGGAGCTTGTGGTTCGACAACAAGGACTAAAGGCATATCTGCTGCTGCGGGAACATCCGCTTCTACGGCGAGAACCTGTGGCTCAGCCGGAGCTTGACGTTCCCCGGCAAGCTTGCCGGAGCAAAACTTGTCGGGAGCCTCTGCTTCAACGGAACAAACCCTAGGGCTTGCCGGAGCAGACTGCTCCTCAGCACTCTTGGTGTTGATCTTGGGGACCTTCTTGGCGGCGGCTTCGGGAAGCTCTGCCGGAAAATAGTCACCAGAAATCAACTTTCTCTTCTTGCTCTGTCCAGTTGATGGCGTTACGGACGGTTGATTCAGCTTGAGCACAAAGATCCCTGGTTCCATAGGTAACTTAAGTGCGGCACACTTTGACAGGCTATCGGCGATGTCGTTCTGAGCTCTTGGTACATGCTCCATCTGCAGGCCGTCAAAGTGCTATTCAAGCTTTCTCACTTCATCGACGTAGGCTTCCATCAACGGACTCTGATAACTCTTGTTTACTTGGCGGACGACAAGCTGCGAGTCACCCCTGACAATGAGCTTCTTGATCCCAAGGTCTGCCGCGATCCTGAGACCGGCAAGCAAACCTTCATACTCTGCAGTATTGTTTGTTGCTTGCTCCTTGGGAAAGTGCATCTGGACTACGTACTTGAGGTGCTCTCCGGTGGGTGCGACAAGCAGCACGCCAGCACCGACGCCTTGCAGCGAGAAGGCACCATCAAAGTACATCAGCCACTCTTTGCTTGCTTCCTTGACGGGGATGCTCGTTTCTGGAATTTCTTCATCTGGTGTTGGCGTCCACTCTGCTATGAATTCTGCCAATGCTCTGCTCTGGATAGTTGAAGTGCTCTCAAACTTGAGGCCAAAGCTTGACAGTTCCAGTGCCCACTCAACAATCCTGCCTGTTGCTTCTGGATTCTGCAGTATCCTCTTCAACGGAAAGCGAGTGACAACTGTGATCTCATGTGCTTGGAAGTAATGGCGCAGCTTTCTCGAGGCCATGAGAAGGCCGAAAAGCAATTTCTGCACACCAGAGTACCTTGACCTAGCCCCCTGCAGAAGGGAACTGACAAAGTAAACTGGGCACTGCACCATTTTCTTCGGTATCTCTTCGCACGCCTGCGCAGATCCATCTTTGTCGGGACCAGAGCTTGTCGGGGAAGCCCCCTGCTTGTCGCTGGATGCGCTTGCCGTGGTTGCTGGCTCATCATCTGCCTCCCTCTCCGCTACTAACGCAGCACTAACCACTTGATTGGTTGCCGCTATGTACAGCAGCAACTTCTCTTGTGGCTTAGGTGCGACAAGTATTGGAGTGGAGGACAGGTATCTCTTCAAGTCTTGCAGCGCAGCCTCCGCTTCCGGAGTCC
This sequence comes from Secale cereale, assembly GCA_902687465.1. Taxonomy (NCBI): domain Eukaryota; kingdom Viridiplantae; phylum Streptophyta; class Magnoliopsida; order Poales; family Poaceae; genus Secale; species Secale cereale. Next base: position 2,961,010 of record LR738711.1, read on the forward strand.
ATTTCATTGGACCTGCCTTTTTCAATATTTTGAAAAACGGCAGGGCGCGCTCAACAGACTTAGAGATAAACCTGCTGAGAGCAGCCACGCAACCGGCAAGCCTTCGTACATCCTTGACGCGCTTTGATGCTTCAATCTGCTCGATGGCCTTGATCTTGTCGGGATTGGCTTCAATTCCCCGCTGAGACACGAAGAACCCGAGAAGCTTGCCGGAAGGGACTCCAACACACACTTCTCGGGGTTGAGCTTGAGCTTGATCTTGCGCAGATTTGCAAAGGTCTCGTCTAAATCTTGAATCAGAGTTGCCCTGTCCTTGCTCTTGACCACTATGTCATCCATGTAGGCTTCTACATTTCTGTGTATTTGTGGCTCAAAAGCAGTATGGACTACCCTTGCGAATGTTGAACCAGCATTCTTCAGACCGAAAGACATCCGTTTGAAACAGTACGTGCCACATGGAGTGATGAATGCGGTTTTCTCCTCATCCTCTTCTGCCATGAAGATCTGATGGTATCCTGAGTATGCGTTAAGAAATGAAAGCAAGTCACATCCGGCCGTGGAGTCAACAATCTGGTCAATGCGCGGCAAGGGAAATGGGTCTTTGGGACAAGCTTTATTGACATCGGTAAAGTCGATACAAAGCCTCCATTTCCCATTTGCCTTGCGCACGACTACAGGATTGGCCAACCACGTAGGATGGAGCACTCCTCTGACAAGGCCTGCTGCTTCCAACTTCTTGATTTCTTCTGCGATGAATTCTTGGCGCTCCACTGCTTGTTTCCTGACTTTCTGCTTGACGGGCCGCGCATGAGGACAGACGGCAAGTTTGTGCTCAATTACTTTCCTGGGAACACCGGGGATGTCAGACGGTTGCCACGCAAACAAATCGACGTTCACCCGTAGGAAAGCAATGAGAGCGCTTTCCTATTTAGGGTCAAGAGTGGCACTGATGGTGAAGGTACCACCAGTGCCATCCTCCTTGGCGGACACCTTCTTGGTCTCTGGCGGAGCTGCCATCGCCTTCTTACACTTGCCGGTGGAGCTCGATGGTGCATCCTCGACGGTAGCGCAGCACTTCGAAGAGGTGCACTTGCCGGAGTGGGCATCAGAACTCTTGCCGGACTTGGTCTTCTTCTTCCCCCCGGGAGCTTCAGCGGCAAGTGACTTGCGATCTGTTGCGGCTGCTGCTTCCCGGTAGATCTTGTCGGCGCAGATAAGAGCATCCTTCTTGTCGCCAGGGACAGAGATGACACTTATCGGGCCTGGCATCTTCAGCATGTTGCACTACTAGGAAAAGGCATATTAATGGCGCACCTAGTTTGGCCATTAATGGCGCATTATGGGTGCGCCATTACTAGCACGCCATTAGTATACTTTACTAATGGCGCACCTCTGGTGCGCCATTAGTATCTGGTACACTAATGGCGCACCACAGATGCGCCATTAGTATGCACAGTGGTGCGCCATTAGTATGCCTCCCAGGGGCCATGTGTAGCCAGGTGCTTTGGCATACTAATGGCGCACTCTGCTGTGATGCGCCATTAGTATGAATATTAGGTTTTTTTTAAATTTTTAATTTTCTGTTTTTTGCACAGGTTATGCATATATATAAATATAATTTCTCGTGGAGCCAACATATATGGTACGCACATCGAAACTATTAGAATCTACTCCCTCCGTTCCGATTTACTCGTCGTGGTTTTAGTTCAAATTTGAACTAAAACCACGACGAGTAAATCGGAACGGAGGGAGTATATAATAGCTCATAGAACAACTTAGCATCATGCATCATCGATCATAATAATAAAAAAAACTCAACATTGGTATTAAATAATAAGTCTTACACATCATTATCGACCATACAACTTCTACTACGTAGCAATTTTCTAAGATAAAATGGCATAAAACAAGATGGCGTTTGTCTCTAAATCAATTAGATTTAAAGGGCCATTATGGAGAACGCAGATTATCTTGTCTCCATTTCTTGCCCTTCTCACTCTATTGCTTCCAAGTACCTCCTTACGAGTTTTCGTTATTTTTCGCCATTCTTTGATTCTCATTCCTTCATTTTTAGAAGAAATCCGATATGGACACGTGTGATTTGTAGGTTCACCTGGCAGAATGTTTAAAACTTGTAGTTGACCAGATTGAAACATGACAGGAGGCACACAGTCACTAGGGAGAATCTGTTGCAAAACATAGTAAGACTTCGTAGTTAGCATTGTAGTTCAGTTCGAGAAGAACTAATGCAAAACATGCACGAATGTCGTAATAGTAAAAAAATCTTACCATGGTATCTCCATTGATATTAACGTAGTTCAAGACGTGCACTAGTGGGACGTATTGACTATATTGTGGATCAATATTGCGATATTGAATGTAATCCAGAAGAAAGGAATAAAAGAAGATGATCTGCTCTTTGTCCTTATAAGTACATTCTGAGCCAGGGGTGTAGTAGGTTCTGTCTAGCATCATCCTCACATTATTTGAATAATCAAAATAACCTATCAATGGAAATAAGTTGTCAACTATTTTGAAATAAACAATATAAATTACTAAATAACTATGTTTGATAAACTCACTTCTCGGTAGAATTGGAATCATATCGTCAACAAGGACCCAAATGTTCAAATCGTCTTCGGCGATGGAATCCGGATTACCAAGATCCATGGTGAGAAGCATACCCTCATAAAAACCATATATCTTGCAAAATGATTCCCAATTCTTGCAACCAAAAGTGGTTACGTTATCTGAATTGTACAAATCCACTTCTAAATCAACATTATGCATGGTCCTTAGTTGAATTTGCTTTGTCTCCGAAGTTTCATGATCTTCAAATCCCATCCTCTCCAAGACATAGCGTCTTGCATGACACGGGATAAACTAGTTGCATGTAAAAGAAGAAAATTAATTACTTACACGTTGAAGTAGCTAGAAATCGTGCTTAATTAATTACGAAACAAGACTTGTCATTGCGTACCGTTTCGACATCGAAGGTCTCGTCGAGCTTAATACTGAAGTAACGACCGTCTACCAGGTGAGGCCTGTCGCACAGACCCCGGTCGTCACCGCACCAGGAGCACTCCGGGATCCTATCGTCGTCGGAAGACGACATTTCCTATGTTTCAAAGAGATTAAACTTTATAAATTAAAAATATGTACCTAGACAAGCTAGCTGTGGCACCATCCTAGGCTCATTAGGACTAACATTGTCAACACTTTTGCACTAGTTCTGCTACATACCATCCTAGGCTTTTTAAGTTTCAACATTGCTACAGCATACAAACTTGAAGCGCTTGTGACTTTCAGCAGAACCTCACAATCTGATTACTATCCTCTCTATAAACTCATTTTAAACGAGTTCAAAAAGTGTAAGATCTTTATCCTAAAACACCACCAAAAAATTAGGGCATGGCATCTAATAAGCAATGTTTGGAAATACAGTAAGTTTAATCTATGCCTAGCCATCCCTTACAAGGATATGTGGACATATTTCAGTTGTTTCAAACTTGAAACAGTAACATGTGATGACCAACTTCTTAAAAGTGCAGAGAACTAGTAACCAGTTGCAATTTTGCCATCATATTGTAGCAGACAGTATTGTGCCTGGCAGTATTACCACTATGTATAGCTTGGTCTTTGTGCATACATATAAATAACAATATAATTATAGTTCAGTAAAACAATTCATTTCATCATGGCTAATCAAATTTTGATCCAAGTAACCTAAATTTTGATCCAAGTGACCTAAATTTTATGAAGCGAGCAAGCAGTTAGTTGGAATGATGAGGCATGTTAGCTGCTAAGTCAGACCCAGACTAACTACATGTCCAGAAGGGCAGGCCATTCCCAAGTAAGCTTTGAATAGAGAACATAACAAACTCATGTAGTAACAAACATTGAGGCATTGAGCATCTAAAACAGAAGTGGCATGAACGAGAATCAATTGTTTACCTCACCAGGTGTCTATCATAGCCTACACATTCAGGTTGTTCGGTGGCCTAAACGATGCCCGATATTAACCTTAATTGCAGAAATTTCATACTAGCATCCAAATACTCATGCTAAGATAACTGAGTTGAACATACACCATATTGCATCTAATCACAAGACACTGGTCTGTAACAGACTACCTGGTATTGATATACAAGAGTACGGCTAGGCGCCAAGAAGGGGAAAACTATCTATTTGATTTGCTCCCCAAATGCAAGAATCCAAGGCACTACAAAAACTACAATCTTTCCTGGTCTAAGCATCATCTGATCAATGAAGGAACTACAGGCAGAGGCCAAGCTGCAATACATCGAGCTCTTAATACCACTACTGCATCAAATATACTGGGCGGCCATGGACGAACAAAGCAGCAGCAATACATGGAGCTCAATCGCTAGGGGTCGTACCTTGGCGTGGTTCCAGGTGTTGGCGACGGTGAGGGGCCCGTGGTCGGCGAGGATCTGGAGGAGGCGGCCGGAGATGGCCACGCACCTGGGGGATGCCGGGGCGTCGGGGGCGCGGGCGTTGAGGCCGGGGCGTCGGGGGCGCGGGCGGCGGCGGCGTAGCTCCGGGCGTCCGGGGCGTCGGGGGCGCGGGCGTCGAGGGCGTCGGCGGCGCGGCGCTCGGCTCAGCGGGGGTGGCGCGGGGGCGGCGGCGCGGCGCTGGAGGGAGAGATAGGCGTCGGGGAGAGGGGGGAGATCTGGCGAGGGAGAGAGAGGAGGGTGCGGCCGGTGGGGGGGATATGGATGTGGGAATACTAATGGCGCACTGCACCTCTGTGCGCCATAAGTATGTAGATTCTTATGGCGCACGTTCCCTAGGTGCGCCATTAGTATGTTTGGACAGGCGCGCTAGTTCAAAAAAAAAACTTCTTGATACTAATGGCGCACTCTGGACATCGTGCGCCATTAGTAGTTCGAGCTCTAATGGCGTATCTGTTGCTGGTTCGCCATTACTATATTCTAATGGCGCACTGCTTGTCCGGTGCGCCATTAGTATCAATTCCATCTATATCCCTTTTCCTAGTAGTGTTGTATGCGTAGTGAGAGGCTGCCATGAACTTGGCGAGTGCTGGACGGCCAAGTATCCCATTGTAAGGCAATGGAAAATCGGCAACGTCAAAAGTGACCCTCTCAGTCCTGAAGTTCAACTCGCTGCCAAATGTCACAGGCAACGCACTAGTAGATAAAGGGGATTTAGCCCCGGTTCATTTGGCCTTTTAGCCCCGGTTCTGGAACCGGGGCAAGAGGGTCGGTACTAATGCTCTGACCCTTTAGTCCCGGTTCAATCCAGAACCGGGGCAAAAGGGTGTCCACGTGGCCTGTGCACCGAGTCCAGGCAGGAGGGGCTTTAGTCCCGGTTGGTGGTACCAACCGGGACCAAAAGGCATCCACGTGTCAGCATTTCTGTGGCTGTGGTTTTTGTTTTTTTTTTTGAAAGGGGAGGGGGGTTTTAGGTTTTGGGGGTTAATTTAGGTGTTAGATATATTGTGTTAGCTAGCTAATTAATAGAGAGAAGTGTTCTCTCTTATGTCCGTGCTTTTGGTCGACGCTACGTACTACACATACGTATATATATGGACTAGAGTCACGCTAGCTAGCTAGCTAGCTGCTAGCTACTAAGCAAACGAAGGAACAGAAGATCTCGTATATATAATCAACATATATATATATGCATACAGAGAGAAGTAATAATATCGACCACCTCTCCTTCTCCGAGAGATTGGTCGAACAACAAGTTCTCGTATATCTATCCGACACTACCGGGCACATATATACAATAATTATCTCTTACAAAAATAATCTCCTAACACATGGATGCAGGGTCCACATAGTATTCTCCGTCTTCAGCGATCACGTGTTCAAGGAAGAATGCCGCCAATTCCTCTTGAATTGCTCGCAGACGATCTGGTGTTAGGAGTTCATCCCGCATCCGAAACATCTAATTTGAAGTAGGGGGTCAATACATGAAATGATGCTATAAATTTGTGAATATTATTGATTGCTTACACACTTTAAATTGTTCATCAGTGTAGCCCCGCTCACAGGTCGTGTGGCGGATGGACTCGCAAATGTAGTATCCACAATAATCATTCCCGGGTTCCTGCCACAACCACTTTACAAGAAATAGAGCTCAATCAAACTGATAAGCAAGAATGCCAAATTGGTATTGATGAAACTAGCTAGCGCTTGAATCAAGATATAGGAGATGCGCGCGCGGAACATGCTACTATATTGTACTTACTTTCGGGTATCTAAATTGTAGCTTCTTCGGCAGTCCCGGAGCTTTTTTGATGAATGTTTTCCAAGCCCTGCCAGACAAAGGAAACAATTAGTTGATATCAGAAATGAAGTTGCTGATATATATGCATGGTGGATAATATTGATCGATTTAACTTACCTGGCTAGTATTTGAGTCATGTCCGCATACTCCTCGGGATCTTTACGTTTAGAGTCGAAGACAGTTACTATTCCCTTCTCAAGCTTAATCTGTAAGAGAATATAGTGGAAGCTGCGCACGAATGCATGAGATCATTACATCACTATAAACTTGACTGATATATATATATAAGGGAAACCAAATATGCACAAGACATTAACACTCACTTGAAGTTGTAAGGAAAGAGTATTATATCTTTGTTTTCATTTACCACCAACGATCGTAGCAAGTTGGTCTCGGTATCGCCGGGACGCAATTTAACCTCGGTTGCATCTATGAGGTATGTGTTAATAAACCCAATATCACCTACTTGTCTTTTCTTCAATTCGACGATCTTCAATCTGCATAATATAGTGAGGATAATTATAAATACATGCAATGAAGATCAGCTATATAGAGAGACTTAATGACAGAAGTAGTACTACTTACAGACAGTAGCAGGTGATCGTTGTTTTATCGAGGGCCAATAGATTGAAAAATTGATAGAACTCCTCAAATGGAACAGGCAACAGGTCAATTCCAACGAGGTCATGCTCCGGTTTAACTCTCAAATACAAGTTATTCCTCCCCCCAGACTCTCTGCAGATTTTCATGTACCAATCATGCAATCTTCGCATATTCGTTGATAGAGATCTTTCATTTTTGACGAGAGGCTTTTTGTACTCGTATCTTTCTATCTGCACGTCCATGAAATCATAGTGTACATCGTCGGACGCGTAATCTGCAAGATTGGTATAACCGGGCACCATCCTCGGATCATTAGCGACCATGTCGCTAGACACCTTGAGCGGGGGGCACGATTGGTTCGCTTGTTCGCCGAGCTGGACAATTTGTTTCCCAGCTCGCCCTTCTGCTAACCTCTGATCACTTTTTGTACTTCCGGACCGCTTGGCATCTTGAAATGTCTTTTGAATAATGCGGTCATAGTTGCCCTTCGGCTTACTTTTCGCTGGTTGCTTCAGGGCAGCAAGAGTGCGCTTTGATTACCGCATCTATCTTCTCCTCTGGAGGTGGATGTCTCTGTGCTTTCAACCCTTCAAAAAAGTCCTTCACTTCGCCTTCAGCGATCTTCGTGTTTTCCTCGTCGGACCTCTCGTACGGTAACTTCTCTAGAGGCGTGAGAGAAGGACCGAATCTGCATCGCCTCCCGCCTCTGGCTGTACTGGTAGACGTCGCCGGACCAGACGAAGCGGCTGTCTTTTTTACTTGCTTAGGCGCCGGAGCAGGAGCAGCCGGAGCGGCGGCAGGTCTCTTCCGCCCTTGCTGATTAGGCGAAGGAGGAGCTGGCTGTCTGCTCGGGCGCGCCGGCGGCGAAGGAGGCGGAGTGCCGCCACGCGCCGGCGGCGAAGGAGGCGGTGTGCCGCCACGCGCCGGAGAAGGAGCCGGAGTGCCCTGATGGTCACTCGCCGGAGAAGGAGCCGGAGTGCCCTGATGGTCACTCGCCGGAGAAGGAGCCGGAGTGCCCTGATGGTCACTCGCCGGAGGAGGAGGCGGTGGAGGAGGCGGAGTGCCCTGACTCGTCGGAGGAGGAGGAGGAGGCGGAGGCGTCCAGTTCAGAATGTTGATTAGGTCCTTCCGCCATAGGCATGGAGTCTTCAGTGAAGAACCCAGCCGAGTCTCCCCTTCACCGGTAGGGTGGTCAAGCTGGAGCTCCTCAAATCCCTCCGTTATTTCGTCGACCATCACCCTAGCATATCCTTCTGGAATCGGCCGGCAGTGAAAAGTGTCGTCTGGTCCAGAAGGATAAACAGAGCCAGCAGCCGCCTTGACCTTCAGATTCATCCACTATGCCATAAGGTGGCAATTTTGTGCCTCCGTGATAGCATCCACAGGATTCCTGGCAGTAGCCGTCAAGGCAAGCTCTGGCTGAAGCAGCTCGGTGGAAGCCACGCTGCTTCTCCGCTGAGATGGCGGGGTAGCTTCGGGGGAAGCTTCGGCAATTCTTTCCCGATCTGCTTCCCGTTCCTCTATCGCTTGTATTCTGGCCCGCAGCGCCTGGATTTCGGTCATCTCCATTTTCTTCCTCCTGTCGTGGCATTTGTAGCCTCCTGCGTCTGGAAACCCAGCACGCCACGGAAGGGAGCCTGGCGTGCCTCGTGTCCGTCCAGGGTGCTCAGGATTCCCGAGGGCCATTGTCAGCTCGTCGTTCTCTCTGTCGGGGATGAACGTCCCTGCATGCGCTGCTTTGATATACTGCCGCATCTTCCTGAGTGGTGTTTCCAATTGCTTGTCCGTCCAAATGCACCACCCTGTTACAGGGTCCAAGGAACCGCCAGCCCCGAAGAACCAAGTCCGGCAACGTTCTTGCCAGTGCATTGTCTCTGGTTCGATCCCTTTCTGAAGCAGATCATTCTCAGCCCTGGCCCACTTAGGCCGGGCTACGAGGTAGCCGCCCGACCCCGTGCGATGGTGATGCATCTTCTTTGCAGCATTTATCCGGTTTGTCTCCGACATCTTCTGATTCTTTTCCGACTTCTTATGGGCCACAAATGCGGGCCAGTCATCTTTGATCTTCTCATATATGCCCACGAATTCTGGAGTCGTTTTCTCTCTGACAAACGTATTCAGTTTTTTCTTCCATGCCCTGAATTGGTCTGCCATCTTCGAAAGTGCATAAGACTTGATTAAGTCCTCTTTAACTGGCTTCGCCGGATCAACCTCTCGCGGTAGGACGAAGTTTGACTTCAGCTCAGTCCAAAGATCTTCTTTCTACATATCTGTGACATAAGTCACCTGAGCGTCGTTTGCAGCCGGCTTTAACCATTGATGGATGCTGATCGGGATCTTGTCCCTAACCAGAACCCCGCACTGATTAACAAATGCGTTCTTTGTGCGGATGGGTGCAATCGGCTCGCCGGAGCGCGAGATTTCTGAGATCTCAAACTTTTCATCCGGCCTCAACTTTTTCTTCGCTCCTCGTCTCTTTACCGAAGATTTGCTCGATCCGGAGGGCTAGAAAAGGAACAAAGACGAGAGTTAATGAATGAATCAATTAACTAGTCAGCACATGCTTAACTAACATATATACCTCCTGGCCGGACTCGGTTCGGTCACCGGAGCCAGCATCACGGTCTCCTTCTTGCACCGGCATTGGGTCACCGGAGCCGTCCTCACGGTCTACTTCTTCCATGTGCATTGGGTCACCGAATTCATCAATATCATAGCCTAGATCTTCCAGCCGCAGCTCTTGTTTGACCTGCTCATCGGTGTCGTTGAGATACGACCTGACGGCATTTTGTCCGTGTGCGATTATGTCCATCAACATCGCTTCTTGTGCTAGGTCTCGGGTGTTGTCGTCCATTGTTTCTACAAATATTTACAACATGCCAATTATTATTCAAACATGACAGATGGATATATTAATGGCAAACGTAGAACTAGCTTCAACCCTCGACTGCTCGGCGATCCACAAACCCTAGACCCCCTCATGTCATATTTTGTCTAGCTAGTGTCAAAGGATTCAACAAAACCAATACTTCATCATTAGGCGAAAGTAACAGTAGCATGATGGTACGAAGCTCTCCAAAGTTGTTTTGGAACGAAGTCCCAGATAAGATAATCCGTAACAAAAGACGGATTATCCTATCAGGAACTCCGTTCCAGAACATCTTTGCATAACTTCGTACCAACATGCCCCGGTTACTTCTGGCAAATGATGAAGTCATGGAATTCTTCAATACTTTGACACTAGCTAGGCAACCTCTCGACCCCCCCGACTTCTCGGCGATCCACAACCCTAGACCCCCTCATGTCACATTTTGTCTAGTGTCAAAGGATTCAACAAACCAATACTTCATCATTAGGCGAAAGTAACAGTAGCATGATGGTACGAAGCTCTCCAAAGTTGTTTTGGAACGAAGTCCCAGATAAGATAATCCGTAACAAAAGACGGATTATCCTATCAGGAACTCCGTTCCAGAACATCTTTGCATAACTTCGTACCAACATGCCCCGGTTACTTCTGGCAAATGATGAAGTCATGGAATTTTTCAATACTTTGACACTAGCTAGCTAGGCAACCTCTCTCGACCCCTCGACCCCCGACTGCTCGGCGATCCACAAACCCTAGACCCCCTCATGTCACATTTTGTCTAGCTATAGTGTCAAAGGATTCAACAAAACCAATACTTCATCATTAGGCGAAAGTAACAGTAGCATGATGGTACGAAGCTCTCCAAAGTTGTTTTGGAACGAAGTCCCAGATAAGATAATCCGTAACAAAAGACGGATTATCCTATCAGGAACTCCTTTCCAAAACATCTTTGCATAACTTTGTACCAAAATGCCCCGGTTACTTCTGGCAAATGATGAAGTCATGGAATTCTTCAATACTTTGACACTAGCTAGGCAACCTCTCTCGACCCCTCGACCCCCGACTGCTCGGCGATCCACAAACCCTAGACCCCCTCATGTCACATTTTGTCTAGCTATAGTGTCAAAGGATTCAACAAAACCAATACTTCATCATTAGGCGAAAGTAACAGTAGCATGATGGTACGAAGCTCTCCAAAGTTGTTTTGGAACGAAGTCCCAGATAAGATAATCCGTAACAAAAGACGGATTATCCTATCAGGAACTCCGTTCCAGAACATCTTTGCATAACTTCGTACCAACATGCCCCGGTTACTTCTGGCAAATGATGAAGTCATGGAATTTTTCAATACTTTGACACTAGCTAGGCAACCTCTCTCGACCCCTCGACCCCCGACTGCTCGGCGATCCACAACCCTAGACCCCCTCATGTCACATTTTGTCTAGCTATAGTGTCAAAGGATTCAACAAAACCAATACTTCATCATTAGGCGAAAGTAACAGTAGCATGATGGTACGAAGCTCTCCAAAGTTGTTTTGGAACGAAGTCCCAGATAAGATAATCCGTAACAAAAGACGGATTATCCTATCAGGAACTCCGTTCCAGAACATCTTTGCATAACTTCGTACCAAAATGCCCCGGTTACTTCTGGCAAATGATGAAGTCATGGAATTTTTCAATACTTTGACACTAGCTAGGCAACCTCTCTCGACCCCTCGACCCCCGACTGCTCGGCGATCCACAAACCCTAGACCCCCTCATGTCACATTTTGTCTAGCTAGTGTCAAAGGATTCAACAAAACCAATACTTCATCATTAGGCGAAAGTAACAGTAGCATGATGGTACGAAGCTCTCCAAAGTTATTTTGGAACGGAGTCCCCGATAGGATAATTCGTAACAAAAGACGGATTATTCTATCAGGAACTCCGTTCCAAAATATCTTTGCATAACTTTGTACCAAAATGCCCCGGTTACTTCTGGCTAATGATGAAGTCATGGAATTCTTCAATACTTTGACCCCCGACTGCTCGGCGATCCACAACCCTAGACCCCCGACTGCTAGGCAACCTCTCGACCCCTCGCCCTTCGGCCTCTCGATCGGTCCCTCGACGACCCTCGACCCCTCGACCTTCGGCCTCGGTCCCTCGACGACCCTCGACCCCGGCCCCCCCTAATGTCGAAGTTATCGGGGAGAGGGTGTATACATATCCGATAAAAAAAGAGGAAGAAGAAGAAAAAAGGAACCGCTAGAGGAGAAGATCGAAGAAAAAAAAGAAAAAAAAGGAGAAGAAGAAAGGAATAGAGGAGAAGAAGAGAAAATTTCTCTTCTTCTCCTCTATTCCTTTCTTCTTCTCCTCTTTTTTTCTTTTTTTCTTCTTCTTATTTATTTCTCCTCTTCTTCCTCTCCTTCTTCTTCTTTCTTTCCTCTTTCTTATTTTCTTCTTTCCTATCCTTCTTTTTCTTTTTTTTCTTCTTCTTATTTATTTCTTCTCTTCTTCCTCTCCTCTTCTTCTTTCTTTCCTCTTTCTTATTTTCTTCTTTCCTATCCTTCTTTTTCTAAATTTGTAACTTTTGCATATATATATAAAACTTTCTATATATATTTAGCATATATAAACAAAAAACTATATAGCCACATACACATATATATACATCACATATACACACATCACATATATACAGCAACTTCCTAAGAAAAAATATATTTATATACACATAAATATATATTTAACATATATATTTAGCAAATTCCTAAGAAAAAAAAAGATATACACATACATATAAATACAGCAACTATATATACAGCAACTATATATACTGCAATTTATATAAACATAAAAAAATATACACATATATACATATATATACACAGCAACTATATATATATATATATACAGCAATATTAAACATATAAAAAAAAAGGGAGCCGGCCCTCACATCGGCAGGGCTGGGCGGCGCGACGGCGGCGGGGCGGGGCGGCGACGAGGCGGCGTCGGGGCGTGGCGGCGCGACGGCGGCGGGGCGGGGCGCGCGGCGGCGCGGGGCGATGGGCCGGCCGGGGCGCGGCGACGGCGCGGGGCGGGGCGACGGCGCGGGGCGCGGCGACGGCGCGGGGCGGAGCGACGAGGCGGCGTCGGGGGCGACGGCGACGGGGCGACGGGGGCGACGGGGGCGACGGCGACGGCGACGCGGACGGAGCAGATCGAGGGAGGCGTCGGGGCGGGGAGAAGAAGGAAACTGACGAAAATTTCGCAAGTCCTGGTTATATAGGAGGGGTATTAGTCCCGGTTGGTGGCTGAAACCGGGACTAATGCCCCCCTTTAGTCCCGGTTGCTGCCACCAACCGGGACTAAAGGTCCCTTTTCAGCAGCCCAAAGGGCGGGAAGGTGGGGCCTTTAGTCCCGGTTGGTGGCAGCAACCGGGACTAATGCCACCCTTTAGTCCCGGTTGGTGGCAGCAACCGGGACTAAAGGCCTTGCCGCGGTGCGGTGGGAAGTTTAGTCCCACCTCGCTAGTTGAGGGAGAGCAGCACCAGTTTATAAGCCCCGCTGCCTCTGTCCACTCGAACTCCTCTAAACTGCAGGCCTAAGGGCCTAAACTGACACTGCTTTGCCTGTGGTCTTGCTGGGCTTTCTACGGGCCTGAATCCTGGCCCATGGTTGGGTTTCTAGTCGTATTCAGGCCGTGTGGGCCCAGCAGGTGGCATATTTTTTCCGTTTTTGCTTTATTTATTTCTAAGTTGTTTTTTGCTGTATTTAGAGTTGCTTTATTTATTTTATTTTCTTTGTTTATTTCTAAGTTGTTTTTTGCTGTATTTAGAGTTGCTTTATTTATTTTACTTCCTTTATTTATTTTCTTTGTTGCTTTATTTATTTTATTTTGTTTATACTTAATTACAACAAAATACTTATTGTTGCTATTTATTTCTAAGTTGTTTTTTGCTGTATTTAGAGTTGCTTTATTTATTTTATTTTCTTTGTTTATTTCTAAGTTGTTTTTTGCTGTATTTATAGTTGCTTTATTTATTTTACTTTCTTTATTTATTTTCTTTGTTGCTTTATTTATTTTATTTTGTTTATACTTACAACAAAATACTTATTGTTGCTATTTATTTTTCAAGTTTGTTTTGTTTTGTTTTGTTTTGTTAGTGCAAGTAGTATTGAAATTTGAATAGTACAAACGGACAATGGTATCATACTCGTTTGTTACAAAGTTGGCATGGTATCATCATAATAGTTGCGGAAATAACTCTTCACTTTTTCTTCGCTTGTGTCATTTGCTTATTGCGCCGTAACCATGGATAATCTTCATCGTTTATCAGGATGCTTGGGTCAGCCTTGACTTTGAAGGGAGGAATTTCATGAAACTTTTCATAATCTTCAGACATGTCTGTCTTGCCCTCCACTCCCAGGATGTCCCTTTTTCCTGAAAGAACTATGTGGCGCTTTGGCTCATCGTATGATGTATTCGCTTCCTTATCTTTTCTTTTTCTCGGTCTGGTAGACATGTTCTTCACATAGATAACCTGTGCCACATCATTGGCTAGGACGAACGGTTCGTCATTGTATACAAGATTTTTCAGATCCACTGTTGTCATTCCGTACTGTGGGTCTACCTGTACCCCGCCTCCTGACAGATTGACCCATTTACACTTAAACAAAGGGACCTTAAAATCATGTCCGTAGTCAAGTTCCCATATGTCCACTATGTAACCATAATATGTGTCCTTTCCCCTCTCGGTTGTTGCATCAAAGCGGACACCGCTGTTTTGGTTGGTGCTCTTTTGATCTTGGACAATCGTGTAAAATGTATTTCCATTTATCTCGTATCCTTTGTAAATCAATACAGTCGAAGATGGTCCCCTGGACAACAAGTACAACTCATCACAAACAGTGTTGTCACCTCTGAGACGTGTTTCCAACCAACTGCTGAAAGTCCTGATGTGTTCACGTGTAATCCAGTCGTCGCACTGCTCCGGGTGTTTGGAGCGCAGACTGTTCTTGTGTTCATCGACATACGGGTTCACCAATGTAGAGTTCTGTAGAACTGTGTAGTGTGCTTGAGACCAAGAATAACCGTCCCTGCATATTATTGAGTCCCTTCCAAGCGTGCCTTTTCCAGTCAGTCTGCCCTCGTACCGCGATTTAGGGAGACCTATCTTATTAAGGCCAGGAATGAAGTCAACACAAAACCCGATGACATCCTCTGTTTGATGGCCCATGGAGATGCTTCCTTCTGGTCTGGCGCGGTTACGGACATATTTCTTTAGGACTCCCATGAACCTCTCAAAGGGGAACATATTGTGTAGAAATACGGGCCCCAGAATGACAATCTCGTCGACTAGATGAACTAGGACGTGTGTCATGATATTGAAGATGGATGGTGGGAACACAAGCTCGAAACTGACAAGACATTGCGCCACATCACTCCTTAGCCTTGGTACGATTTCTGGATCGATCACCTTCTGAGAGATTGCATTGAGGAATGCACATAGTTTCACAATGGCTAATCGGACGTTTTCCGGTAGAAGCCCCCTCAATGCAACCGGAAGCAGTTGCGTCATAATCACATGGCAGTCATGAGACTTTAGGTTCTGGAACTTTTTCTCTGCCATATTTATTATTCCCTTTATATTCGACGAGAAGCCAGTCGGGACCTTCATACTGAGAAGGCATTCAAAGAAGATTTCTTTCTCTTCTTTCGTAAGAGCATAGCTGGCAGGACCTTCATACTGCTTCGGAGGGATGCCGTCTTTTTCGTGCAAACGTTGCAGGTCCTCCCGTGCCTCAGCTGTATCTTTTGTCTTTCCATACACGCCCAAGAAGCCTAGCAGGTTCACGCAAAGGTTCTTCGTCACGTGCATCACGTCGATTGAAGAGCGGACCTCTAGGTCTTTCCAGTAGGGTAGGTCTCAAAATATAGATTTCTTCTTCCACATGGGTGGGTGTCCCTCATCGTCATTCGGAACAGCTAGTGCGCCGGGGCCCTTTCCGAAGATTACGTGTAAATCATTGACCATAGCAAGTACGTGATCACCGGTACGCATGGCGGGCTTCTTCCGGTGATCTGCCTCGCCTTTGAAATGCTTGCCTTTCTTTCGACATTGATGGTTGGTCGGAAGAAATCGACGATGGCCCAGGTACACATTCTTCCTGCACTTGTCCAGGTATATACTTTCAGTGTCATCTAAACAGTGCGTGCATGCGTGGTATCCTTTGTTTGTCTGTCCTGAAAGGTTACTGAGAGCGGGCCAATCGTTGATGGTCACGAACAGCAACGCCTTTAGGTCAAATTCCTCCTGTTTGTGCTCATCCCACGCACGTACACCGTTTCCATTCCACAGCTGTAAAAGTTCTTCAACTAATGGCCTTAGGTACACATCAATGTCGTTGCCGGGTTGCTTAGGGCCTTGGATGAGAACTGGCATCATAATGAACTTCCGCTTCATGCACATCCAAGGAGGAAGGTTATACATACATAGAGTCACGGGCCAGGTGCTGTGATTGCTGCTCTGCTCCCCGAAAGGATTAATGCCATCCGCGCTTAGAGCAAACCATACGTTCCTCGCGTCCTTTGCAAACTCCTCCCAGTACTTTCTCTCGATTTTTCTCCATTGCGACCCGTCAGCGGGTGCTCTCAACTTCCCGTCTTTCTTACGGTCCTCACTGTGCCATCGCATCAACTTGGCATGCTCTCTGTTTCTAAACAAACGTTTCAACCGTGGTATTATAGGAGCATACCACATCACCTTCGCAGGAACCCTCTTCCTGGCGGGCTCGCCATCAACATCACCAGGGTCATCTCGTCTGATCTTATACCGCAACGCACCGCATACCGGGCATGCGTTCAGATCGTTGTATGCACCGCGGTAGAGGATGCAGTCATTAGGGCATGCATGTATCTTCTGCACCTCCAATCCTAGAGGGCATACGACCTTCTTTGCTGCGTATGTACTGTCGGGCAATTCGTTATCCTTCGGAAGCTTCTTCTTCAATATTTTCAGTAGCTTCTCAAATCCTTTGTCAGCCACAGCATTCTCTGCCTTCCACTGCAGCAATTCCAGTACGGTACCGAGCTTTGTGTTGCCATCGTCGCAATTGGGGTACAACCCTTTTTTGTGATCCTCTAACATGCGATCGAACTTCAGCTTCTCCTTTTGACTTTCGCATTGTGTCCTTGCATCGACAATGACCCGGCGAAGATCATCATTTGGTTCCTCTTGATCTTCAGCAGCTTCACCCGTTGCAGCATCATTGGGCACATCGTCTGGTTCCTCTTGATCTTCACCAGCTCCCCCCATTGCAGCATCACCGTATTCAGGGGGCACATAGTTGTCATCGTACTCTTCTTCTTCGCCGTCTTCCATCATAACCCCTATTTCTCCGTGCCTCGTCCAAACATTATAGTGTGGCATGAAACCCTTGTAAAGCAGGTGGGAGTGAAGGATTTTTCGGTTAGAGTAAGACATCGTAATCACACATTTAGTGCATGGACAACACATAAAACCATTCTGCTTGTTTGCCTCTGCCGCATTTAGAAACTCACGCACGCCCTTAATGTACCCGGAGGTGTGTCTGTCATCGTACATCCATTGGCGGTTCATCTGCGTGCATTTATATATAATTAAGTGTGTCAAAAACCATTACAGAACATCATAAATAGATAATTAAGTGACCAAATGGATAAAAGTTCATCATCACATTAAAACCAAAGTACATACATATATAGTTCTCATCTAACAACATATAGCTCTCCATACACATCGAAACTATGTAAAACATTTCAACGCGAAAACAAATGCTATCATAATCGCAACCAAGGTAACAATTGATCCAACGGCATAATGATACCAAGCCTCGGTATTAATGGCATATTTTCTAATCTTTTTAATCTTCAACCGCATTGCATCCATCTTGATCTTGTGATCATCGACGACATCCGCAACATGCAACTCCAATATCATCTTCTCGTCCACAATTTTTTATTTTTTCCTTCAAGAATTTGTTTTCTTCTTCAACTAAATTTAACCTCTCGACAATAGGGTCCATCTTGATCTTGTGATCATCGATAACTTCCGCAACATGCAACTCCAATTCCATCTTCTCCTCCTCCATTTTTTCCAATTTTTTCTTTAACGAAATGTTTTCCTCTTCAACTAAATTTAACCTTTCCACAAGAGGGTCGGTTGGAATTTCCGGTTCAACTACCTCCTAGACATAATAAAACATCTATGCATGTCAGGTTGGTCGGCATAACTATCATAAGCACTAAAACAAATAGTTATAAATTAAAGATAATATACCACATCCGAATCGTAGACCGGACGAGGGCCCACGTGGGCGGATATCAAAACCATCGCACTATATAATAACAAGCAATAATAAACGTAAGAAAATTAGACAAATATCTATCTAAAGCAATAATAAAAGTAAGAAAAGCATGGACATAACAAGAGGCTCACCACGGTGGTGCCGGTGACGAGATCGGCGGGGGTGATCGACGGCGGCGAAGACGGGGACGGGACGTGACGGACCGCTAAACCTAGACAAATCTCGGAGAAAATAGAGCTTCGAGAGCAGAAAAGCTTAACTAGTGTGGCTCGGGCATTCCACCGAACATGTTGTGTGCATAGGAGGTGAGCTAGAGCACCACTAACCCCTCTCCCCCTCGGCCAGAAAAAAAAACAGAGCAGTGAGCTCTGCTCTTGAGTGAGGGGGTTTATATAGGCAACTCACTGGTCCCGGTTGGTGCTACAAACCGGGGCTAAAGGGGTGCCTTTGGTCCCGGTTCATAAAACAAACCGGGACTAATAGTGGTGGGCCAGGAGCAAGAGCCATTGGTCCCGGTTTTTAGCTCCAACCGGGACCAATAGGTCCAGACGAACCGGGACCAATGGCCCACGTGGCCCGGCCGGCCCCCTGGGCTAACGAACCGGGTCCAGTACCCCCATTGGTCCCGGTTCTAGATTGAACCGGGGCTAATGGGCTGGACCAATGCCCTGTTTTCTACTAGTGACGTGATCTTCCCCTTCGGCTTGCTCCTTCCCGGATTGATTCCTTGGAATGTGCCGGTCTCTTCGAGCTCGCTGTCAGGGACGTGGAGTTCCTAGAGTACAGCGGAGGAGATCAGATTCAAGCCGGCCCCGCCGTCAACTAGCATCTTAGTGACCTTGAGGTTGCTGATAGTTGGTGAAACCAACATCGGCAAGCACCCGACCGCAGTTGTGCGATCAGGGTGGTCCTCAATATCAAAGATGATAGGCGTGCTGGACCACTTCAGAAGCTTGCGTGACTAGACATGTGGTTCTGCCGCATTAACTTCCCGCACCCACTGCTTGAGTTGGCGGTGTGAAGTATGCAGAGAGGCACCGTCGTCAACACACAAGACCTCTGTGGCTTTCTGGAACTCCTGCTCACTGGTCTCGACATCATCCATGTCTTCATCGTCGTCGTCATCTTCATCCTTGTCGTGGCCGCGGGGAGGTCTGTCTCCTTGCCGCTGCTTGGCCTTGCCGCGGCGTCCTCCCGGCTGGTATTCTTCTTGCCGGATCCTCCAACACCTCCTTGGGCCTTCTCCTTGTTGCGCCGCTCGTACTCAGCTTTTTGCTGCTCGACAAGCTGCTCGACCCTCTTGCAGTTCTGGAGGTCATGACCCTTGGTGCGGTGGATCTTGCAGTACTGCTTGTCGGTGCCGTCCTGCTTGTCGGCGGCCGCCACAGCCTGGCAGTTGGTGCAAGCGGCAATCTCCTTGCCGGAGCTACCAGCTTTGGCTTTCTTGGCGCCACCTTCGTTGCCGGACTGCTCAACGACTAGCACATCTTTGCCTCTCTTCTTCCTGTTGTTCCGCCGCCGGTTTTTCTTCACCGGGGCAGCATCCTCGCTGTCAGATCCTCCTGCTCCTGTATCCTCTCCGCGGAGTTTCCTCCCCTCCTCAGCACGTGCACACTTGTCGGCCAGGGCATACAGCTCACTGACGTCTCTGATCTTGCACATCGCCATCTCCTCCCGCATCCTGCGGTTACGCACGTTCTGATGGAACGCGCCGATGACCGCGGCAGGGTGGACATCTGGGATGTTGTGCTGTACACGGCTGAATCTCTGGATGTACTTGCGCAGGGGCTCTCCTTCCTTCTGGGCGAGCAAATGAAGGTCACTCTCTTGGCCATGGGGTTTGTGGCCGCCTGTAAAGGCGCCGACAAACTGATGGCATAGGTCTGCCCAAGAAGATATGGAGTTGTCCGGCAAGTGCATGAGCCAGGATCTGACGTTGGGTTTGAGCACCAGCGGGAAGTAGTTGGCAAGGATCTTGTCGTCTCGCCCCCCGGCAGCTTGCACCGCGATGGTGTAGATGCTGAGGAACTCCGACGGATGCGTCTTGCCGTCGTCCTTCTCTGGTGCGTCTGGCTTGAAATTCTTCATGCTGGGCCACTGGACTTGCCGCAGCTCACGAGTAAACGCAGGACAACCTACCGCGTACGGCAAGTCGCCTGGTCCCCCTGGCGCATGCATGTCGACAGCGGGCCCAGCGCGCTGGTCTGATTGACGCCGCGCTTCTCTTCTGCGCTCGATGCGAGTACGAGCGTCCTCTTGCTGTCGTTCGTGAAGAACTTGGCGCTGATCGCGACGAGCTCGTGGATCCGATGACGCGGTGGAGTCGCTGTCGAGGTGGATCCGGCGAGTCGGCGATCTTGGCCTTCGGGGCAGAGAGTGCACGGTGGTTGCACCCCCACCGGTCTTGTCGCCATCGGCTCGTGCCTGGCTGACTTGCCGCGGCTCCGACGTATTCGGCTGCCGCGGAGTGTCGCCGTTGGCGAAGCCGATGAGACTCTGAATGGTGGCCCTCCAGTCGTCGATCTTGTCTGCCGTTGGAGGGAAGTCTAGGAGCAGTTGAGCTCGCGCCAAAGCTTCTGCTGGAGTGGCGGGTAGCGGTGGCGAACGGTGCGAGGAGCTGGATATGCTCGGACTTCTAACTATGTTAGAAGGAGCAGTATCCCGTCCAGGCGACCGTGCCTTGCTCGTGCCGGCATGTTGGCGTGCATGCTGGTCTTGAGCATCCCGAGATCCACCAGCTCGATCTTGGTCCAGCAAACGTATGGTACCGTGAGTACCATGACGTTGCCGGTCCCGCGCCTCCTGAGATGGGCGCGGTGCATGTACGGACGCCGAGGTCTTGGAGTGCGCCCGGTCGTTGTGGGAGCCGTCTACGCCGCCGATGGGCAGCGCAGCTTTGTCTTTGGACTTGGCGGCACCGTGAGCTCCCTCGTCGACGCCCGTTCTTCCGCCGGCGTCTACCCCACCAGCCGTTGGCTCCGGCGGTGGTGGGATCGACGCGGACGGGGCAGGTGCCTCCGAAGCCTTCTTCTTCGGTGGCATGTCGATGAAGATGATGAAGATCTAGCTCGTGTGAACAACCACCGGAAACACTATTTGCTTTACTAGCAAAACATGCCCGTGCGCTGCAACGAGAAAAAAAAATTATCCCTCATACTCACACCTGACAAAATCAGTGAATCCCTAGAAATGTTTCACAATGCTACATGATAAGTGGTATTGCCCAAAAAGCATAAGGTTGGGTGATTTGTGAAGTGTACTCAAGATGTTTCTAATTTATTAGAGAACGGAAATATGAACGTTAAGACGACATTTTCATAATATCCCATATAAAGAAAATATTAATTAATGTTGCATCATAAAAGAAATTTTAGAAATAATTAATATTTGAAATCTACACATCTTTTTAAGGGATTTCCATCTATAACATGTTAGATTTGAAGTTAGGTTCTGAAAGTTATGAGTTTTTTTTAACATTTGAATCTGTACAAAAATAAAAAGAAAGGGATTTCCATATATAACATGTTAGATTTGAAGTTAGGTTTTGAAAGTTATGAGTTTTTTTTTAGCATTTGAATCTGTCTAAAAATAAAAGGATTAAAAATAGAGTAGCTGGAACATTGTACAACACATCTGCTAAGTGATGCTCAGGCGAGGCAGTAATATCCTACGCCTACCAAATTAATAGGAGAGAGAAGGAGGAAAAGAGATTTGAATCCGGGTATCTTGAGTTGAGGGCTGAGGCAGACCAGTGCGTCTACCAGGCACTTTTGATCAATTACAGGGGCTCGCTATTAATAAACTGAAACCGTTGGGATTTTAGAAGGCCAAAACGAACCGTTTTCCCCCACTTATCGATGGCATGGTGGGCAACTATTTACAACTCCAGGGGTACTTTTAATGACGGACGGGCAGAAGTAATCCTCACTTTATTATTAGGTAGAGATTAATAGGGTTTATGGAGGAGAGGCAGTGTGTTTCTAGTTCTGAGCACAGTGATCTGGCGCGATCGATACGGCCATCAATGCAATGCACCACACGTGCAAGGCTTACATAGAAAACCTAACCAAGATGCTCGCTGCTCCTCCGGTCCAACAAGTATAGTGTAAACAACTATGCCGACCTTACACCACCTCCCACGAAGTGTAAACTTTGTATGTAATAGGTCTCTTTTCTTGTCAGCCATTCACTCCCACGAAGAGTTTCTCCTAACCACAAAATTCAGATTCAGAAGGAGGGGCAGGCAGATACGATACTTTGCCGGACTTGTTATGTAGGAGTAGCAGAAAAGAGAAAAAGAAATAAAGGAAGGAAGAAGAAAAAGTGAGATTCAGTCCTTGAGTGGAGGGATCATCAGTTGGTCCTTGAGTGTGTGTGTGTGTGTGTGTGTGAGAGAGAGAGAGAGATGAAGCAACGATGCCGCTGCTACTTGCACATCCACCACGCCCTGCTGCTGCTGCTGCTGCCCCTGGCCTTCCTCGCCGGGCTGCTCACCGTCGGCGGCCTCCTCGCCGGAGCCAACAGCGGTACGTATGCTACTGTTTGAATGTTCAGCAGCTGACCCTGACCTGAGGCTTCTAACTTTGCAGCGGTACAGCACAAGTCCATGGGCGAGAGGAACGCCGGCCGCGTTGCGCCGCCGGCGCCCAACGCCAGCGGGGACCCTCACACCTGACCTACAAGTCTAGAAGCAAGGAGCCAATTGAATTGAGCTAGACAGATCACAGATGTACCCAGCCTGAACACTGTACACTGTCACACTGTTTGTTGAGCTAGGTTCACTTAGTTTCGGCTCCTCATTTTTCCTTTTTTTTTTTTTTGGCCGGGCATTTAGGCTCCTCATTTCATACTCCCTCCGTAAATTAATATAAGAGCATTTAGATTACTAAAATAGTGATCTAAATGCTCCTATATTAGTTTACAGAGGGAGTACTTCATAATCGAAAAGTATTTGTGGCACGGCTTCCTTTAGATGAATTTTATTTTATGTGGCAAAATCGAAAAAAAGGCAACTGTAATGACTTCCTTTTAATAACCTGGGTACATTTTCTTTTGAGGGGATTGTAACTTTTTCCTTTTTTGAGGTGAAGAGGGGATTATAACTTGGGTACATGACATCGGAGTTCATTTGAAAATCACGCATGGACGCCCTAGTGTGCAGCCCACGAAACGTCGCACTCACACAAGATTTAGTTTGGGCCTCCATGTGGATCGCGACGCGGGCAGCCTCACTGCCGACGACCTCCGTTTCAGTCAGGGTAATCCCCATATGACGCTCACTGTGTCAAACTGTCGACTGTTCGACCAATCCGATGGTCGACCAAGAGGTGGGCCGGTCCATTAGCACTAGGCAGAGAAGATTTTGGTTCCCGATTTGAGAATCTTCTAGAAGGTTTCTGGCCGATTTCTCATTTTTCTTCTCAGGATTATTTTAGGTTTACATATATGCTTATTTCAATTCTTCAGAAAATAAATAAATGTTTAAAAAATTAAAAAAAACAGTGCTCGCATTTCTAAAAATTATTTGAAATTTTCAGAAATTGATTATGTTTTCCAAAAATATTCAATATTGTTTTAAAAGCATCCGTGTTCTAAAAAACTAGTCACATTTTCAATAAACTTGTTCACTATTTAAAACAAACTATGTATGTTTTAAAAAACTATTCACATTTTAAATAGTTGTTGAAAATTTAAAAAAAAATCCATGCATTCAAAGGTGTTTCCATTTTTGTCGAAACGTTTTTGTTTTCAAACAATATTCATAAAATTTTAAACATGTTTAACATTTTGAAACAATTCCACGTTTTCTAAAAAAAACATTTTTTCCCAAAAAGATTCATGTTTTGAAAACAATGTTCCCGCTTAAAAAAATTGTCTAGATTTTTAGAAAAATGCTTATAATTTCGTAGGACGTTATATATTAATATGCATTCCTTCAATTACAAATCTAAAATAATATTATTATTTTCATGAATGAAAACTGAAACACGCTCTGCATATCAATAATTAGGATGCTTTGCAATAAGGGTGATGAAGAAATTCTAATTCTTTCAAAAATGTTTTTTTTTCCAAAAAAATGGTGTGTACGCTTAAATTTGTTCAAAAAAATCAGGAAATGTTTGTGTTCTTAAAAATATTCAAATTTATGATTCATATTTTCGAAAAACATTTGGGTTTTAGAAAAAAAAAGCAAAAAATTAAAAATATCTTTAACTTTTACAAAATGTTCGCAAATTCTTAAAAATGTTCACGCGTTCATAAACTTTTCATGTTTTTGTAAAAAGAATCGAGGTTTTTTTTCATATTTTAATAAAACTATTCATACATTTTATAAAATGTTACAAACATATTAAAATATATACGTGTTCTAAAAATATTCACTTTTCCTAAAAAAAATCACCTTTTGAGAAAAATGTTCGCACTTTCAGAAATTCTTCAGAATTTTAGTTACTATATATTTTGAGGTTAATATCCAATGAGGACAATGCATGTGTCTGAACGATTTTGTCATGGTCATCCCTTGTGGCGGATAGATATTGCTTTTCTTTTTTTTATATTCTGATGGTGAGTTTTGCCCATCAATTTAAGATTCGTCGCATCACGCGAGCCTTAAAATTCAACCAACTGGTTGATTTTGTCATGGTCATCCCTTATGGCGGATAGATATTGCTTTTCTTTTTTTATATTCTGATGGTGAGTTTTGCCCATCAATTTAAGATTCGTCGCTTCACGCGAGCCTTAAAATTCAACCAACAGCAGGCCGATGTCGTACATTCTTGACAAGGTTTGCAGATCCATCATGTTGTAACCATCCAAATTCGAATTTGAAAGGATGGTGTACATGTGAGCAATTTATAGGATTTGTATCCAGAATGATAGGGACATCCTCTGACTTTTGTGGCGCGCGCAACCTATATTTCATTGGTGAAATTAATTAGCATTCTCCATCCCTATTCTCTAGGACAGATTTAGTTGCAATGTTATTTTCTCATTTCAATTTGGCACTCTCCATTCCACTTATCTAGTTCGCACATGATTGTAAGGGCATGTACAATGGTTGATAGGATAGTCCTATTTTAAATTTTGCATGTAATTTAGAGATGACAAAAAACATATCTACAATGGGTCATCTCTTAGCCTTAGAGCATCTCCAGCCGCGCCCCAAGACGCCCCAGGCCGCTTTTTTAGCGCCGGCGCCGAAAAAACGGCCCAGTCGCGCCCCCAATACGCCGAAATCCGTCGGCTCGGCCCGTTTTCTGACCCGGTGCGCCCAGGCCGAACCCAGCGCACTAGGGGGGCGCTCGGGGGCACCGGCGGAAGGGAAAATCGCCCGGGTCCCCACTGTTAAGCGAAAAGTCGCACTGATTCGCCCCCGTTTTCCCCTCTCCTTCCTCAACACCTTGCCGATCCCGGCGTCGCCAGCCACCTCTCCGCCGTCGCCGCTATCTCGCCATTCCTCGCCGGGAAACAAAGAAAGATCCCCACGACGCCACTTTTCCCGAGTTTCCCTCGCCGCTCCGGCGCCCGTGCCGGCGACTCTGCGCCCACCACGCCTGCTAGGTGTTCAGCGCTTTGCATGCCCCGGCCGCGATGGACTCCGACGACGAGAAGGCTCTCGCGGCGTTACTCGAGGAGGAAGCCGACGCCGCCGCCCAGGACGAAGAGCACCTCATGGTCCTCGCCGCCCTGGCCGGCTTGCTTGCCGACGATTCAAAGCCGAGGCGAGGGGGCTCGGCACCGGGGCGACGGAAAGCAAAGAATCGGCATCGGCTCGAAGGCTATTGCATGCTCTACTCTGACTACTTCGCCGACGCTCCCCTGCACGGCGACAAAGTTTTCCGGCGCCGTTAGGGCCGAAAGCTTTTCCTCGGGATTGTCAATGAACTCAGGGAGTACGACAACTACTTCAGGTGCAAGAAGGATTGCACCGGCACACTTGGATTCACCTCAATCTAGAAGTGCACGACAGCTATGAGAATGCTTGCATACGAGGCTCCAGGTGATTCACTCGACGACTATGGGCGCAGGGCCGAGTCCACGATCATTGAGTGCACCTACAAGTTCTGCAGGGTTGTGGTGGCGGTGTTTCGACCGAGGTACTTGCGATCACCCAATGCTGAAGACACTGCTCGGATCCTGGCACAGAATGAAGCAAGAGGATTTCATGGTATGCTTGGAAGCATCGACTGCATGCATTGGGCATGGAAGAACTGCCCGTTTGCTTGGCAGGGGATGTACAAATGTGCCAAAGTAGCTTGCAGTGTGATACTTGAGGCAGTGGCCACACAGGACCTCTGGATTTGGCACGCTTTCTTTGGTATGCCAAGAACTCACAATGACATCAACGCGCTGCAGTGCTCTCTGTTTTTGCCAGGCTCGTTGAGGGCCATTCTCCTCCGGTGAACTTCGAGATCAATGGGCACCAATACAACAAGGGGTACTACCTAGCAGATGGCATCTATCCGAGACGGTCAACATTTGTGAAGACCATCTCAAGCCCTGTGCCAGGAGGCAAGAACTCCCACTTTTCGAAGGTTCAGGAGGCTTGCAGGAAGGATGTCGAGCGAGCATTTGGCGTGCTCCAATCTCGATTTGCTGTTGTCCCGTACCCCGCTAAGACTTGGTCGAAAGATCTGGGAGATCATGACTTGTTGTGTCATTTTGCACAACATGATCATTGAGAGCGAGCAGGAAGAGCCAGTGTTTGACACTGAACCATATTACAGGCAGGGTCCTCTAGCTGAAGTGGATCACCAGCTCCCTGCAACATGGACGACCTTCCTCAACACGCGTCAGGAGATCCGAGACTCACAGGTGCATCATCAGCTGCAGCAGGATCTAGTGGAGCCCCTATGAAGGCTCAAGGGCAACGTCTAGCTCGACGTGCAATGAAATATGAGTGTTTTCATTATTTGTTTGAACTATAAATTTGTAGAACTATGTGGTGAACTATTTGATTTTCTGTGATGATTTTATTTGCGCCTAGATTCTTCCTTTTGTGATTTTATTTCAATAGGCACCGAAACACGTCGAGAGGTGGGCCATTTTGTGCCGAAAATTGGACCAATCCAGCGTCGAAAATGGGCTGAAAGCGCCGAAACTGGGCCGATATCGGCGGCTGGGGGCGACCTGGGGGGCGGCGACTGGGGGCGCATTGGCACCCAAGCCGAAATTAGCGCCGGCTCGCCCCCAAGCGGCGATTTTCGGCGCGTCTTGGGGGCGCAACGGCTGGAAATGCTTTTATCTTCAATAACTAGTTATTCCTAAAAAGCTGGCTCTTGTCTTCTCTTAAATAAGAGATTGCAAGTCTTTTCTTACGATTTCTTTCTCCTTCACCTCATCATTTATTTTACGTGGCATTGCTAAGATAGAACCATTGTACCTGCCTAATTGCCGCTCTGTCTTATTGTACATTTTGAGGGTCTGTCCTGTTGTACTTGTCACTCACTATCGCGATTCTCTGGAACAAACAGAAGTAAAGTAAGCAAACAATTGGAACTGATCGAGTTGCCCTTCAGTTCCTAAACTAGCGCTGGTCCGCTGCTGCCTTGTTCCATTTAACCTCTGAAACCCATCTCCTTCCTGCCCTATAAATACATAGCTTGATAGCCAGATAGGTAGTCCTCCATCACCTTTTCCAAAATCTTCCACCAACTGACATAGTCCTCTGGAGGCAGGGAAAAAGTCGAGTACCATGATCGGTGAAATGGATGCGGACAGCGTTGCAGGATACTTCAGAAGCAAGAGCATCCTCATCACTGGTTCAACAGGCTTCCTGGGAAAATGTATGTATTCATGCATGGTCACTACCTTTCAGGTCAGGATGTGCCGCGCACGTGTGGTGATCATCTGTGAGGCTTACATGTTGGTGTTTCATGCATGATTTCTGATTAGTGCTTGTGGAGAAGATACTGAGGGTTCAGCCTGACGTGAAGAAGCTCTTCCTCTTAATTCGGGCCCCGAACCTTGAATCTGCGAAGCTTCGGATTCAAACTGAGGTGAAAATATTCGTTTTGCAGCCTTTCTCCTATATAATTGTACATTTGTTTTGTCTAATACTTAAACAATGTCCCTTCAGTTTTATAGAAGTATGCTTGTCCAGCTGATGGGCCATCTTGGGCCTTGTTTGAATTGAGTATAATTTTAGTTTGCTCCCCACCAGTATGCGGTTCAAACTTTTGAGATAAATACATGTAAGCACACAAAATTTACATTGAATCCAAACAGGGCCTTGGTTTGCACACTCAACTCCCAACCCCCAATCTTAGGTGACTTCTCTTTTGGATGGCTCACCAATTTGGATTCTGATATTTAGTACCAATTGGTACTGGATTTTCTTCTGACTAGGCCTTAAAAGCGAACAAAATAGGATTTAAATATGATTTTTGTCCAACATAAATATACAAAATATGATTTTTTTTATTACAAAATCATTTTTTGTATATTTATGTTTGACAAAAAATTCTGAAAGATTTAACCCTAGATTCTAGTTAGAAAGTTTTGCCACACTGCAAATATTTGAACTTCAAGACATATTCTATGTGAGAGAAACAAAAAAGAGAAAACTTCATATAGAAAGTTAGTTGTGTTGCACAAATCTTAAAGCAATATTGGACAGCCGGGATACCAGGGCCGGGGTGCAGGCGTTCTAAAAATCCACGTCCGTTAGAACTATAGAGGACCATTAATTTCACCACAACTTGGAGATGAGCAATGTCTACCTTCTTGACCAAGGATGCCATATCATCATCTCAGGTTCCACAAAGATTGAGTCCGGCCAACGCCAATCCAGGGCGTAGCTGTCTGAAAATTGGGAGTGATCGCGGCGAGCCCTGCGGTAATTTACACTTGAAGTCCACATCTTTCAGTTCTCAATTTTGTGCAACCTGAGTCTGCACCAAAACTCAAAACTACCGTAGTAAGACCGTCGTCGCACTCCCTATCTGCGCCTGCCGGCGAGTGAGCTTCAGTCAGCCGGAGTTGGCCGGGGCCTCGGCTCGGTCAAGGGAGTCATCTGGGCCCACGCTGTCAGAGGGCAAAGCAGTATCGAATTCAGATGTAAGCAAGCAGCGACTAGGTTGGCATACAGGCATACACAGGTCACCGTCAACTGCTAACTACCGAGGGTTAATTCAGCTAATCAAAGCGGCAGTAGCACATGTTCATGGTAAGCATCAATTTCTTGTACTACCCCTTCTGTCTTATGTTGATATGCGTACCTAAGATATAATCCAATCAAGCGTCCTTGGTAAGCATCAATTTCTTGTACTACACTTTCTGTTGTATGTTGATAATGCGTACCTAATAAGATATAATCCAAACAAGCGTCCTTGATAAGCATCAATTTCTTGTACTACACCTTCTGTCGTACGTGCGCATGGGAACTTGGGTGCTACGCTGATGTAGGACTATAAAGCACGGCCACTAGTGTGTTTGTAAATTGAGTTGGTTCTCTGGGAAAAGAACAAGGGGCTGTGTGTGCAGCCGGCTGTTCGTCGCCGGAAAAACTCCAGTGTGCCCAGTTGCTTCTTTTACCTCTAGTTTTGAGTGAGAGAGAGAGAGCGGCAACAACATACTTGTCATTGCCCAGGTTGAATTTTTTTGGATCTGGCGCCTGGACGGATTTGCACCGGAGTCTCTCCTCGATCTTCCACTTGGTGGGTTGAGCCCCATGGTGCTTTCTTCTCCCGTTGGTTTTGTTTCTCGGCTCATGGCTAGATCCGGAGCAGACAGAGGTTGGTGGTACAGGTTGGGGATCGGAGAAAACTTTGGTCCGCTAGCTCTACACGGCATCGACGACAGCTTTGGCGTAGTTACCCTCCTGGAGGCGAAGCCGAGGTCATCTCTTATCCACCTCTGACCCACTCCCAAACGAATGTCTAAAAATAATTCATCTTGGATTGGACGGCGGCGGCGCCCTGCGCATCGTGGGAGAGTTACTGTGGGTGGTGGGCTCTGCGTGGCAGCTCCAGCAGCGACGATAGTGTGCAAGTTGGCAGGAGGAGCGGCGTTGGATCTACCGTGTCGACGGCGATGAGTATTGACGGCATGGTGCAACTGAATCTCGACGACAACAGATGTGTCTGGCTGGACAAGCGAATGGCGGCATCGCTATTTGGCGTCGTAGCGGTGTTGAGAAAAGGCCTGGCAAGGTTATTACATCAGTATCTACTCTAAAGATGGATTGGTGGAAGACGGCGTCGACGGCCCATGAGAGTGCACCAGACCGGTTTGTGCCCCAGACCCGGTATGTGGCTTGGTTGGGGCCTCCGCCTTTAGATGTTAGGCATTTGTGCGATGTCTGTTTGGTATTAGGCTCGGACTATAGGTGCCCCTTCATCAAGTTGATAGGAGTAGCAATAGATGTTGTTAAGATAATGGATTCAGTGTACCTGATGTACTTCTTTGTAAGGTCTTTATGAATAATTAATAAAATAACTGCCTGCATCATCCAGATTCAGAGGCCGAGGGTAATCCTTGTTTTCTAATTAAAAAACTAAGGATAAGTGATTTGATCTTGTACCAACTACTCAATTTGGAAAATATCATGGCTTCTGTTGCCATACAGGTCACCATCAGACCCCTAACGTTTTTTCTGATTGATGACTGCTAACTTTGCCGCAAGTCAAATTTGGTAACCACAGGCCAAGTGTCGAACATTTCGAGGTCATGCTAATCTTTTTGGGGATATTTTCTCTCTCCAGGTTTGAAGATGAAACCGATGGCGTAGGAGGCATTACTTGACTCGTCAATCCTCCTGGTAAGTTACGATGGATGGGAGATTTTCTTTAGGTTCAACTGAATACATTTTGATTTTGCTAAAGTGTCCAAAACCCCATTTTAGTTCTAAATATATGTGTCCTAGTTCCTCCACCCAGCCAAAGCTATAGACATTTAGCTCATAGGACATTGTGTCGATGTCCTGACACTGTGGTTGTGGTGCAACGTTGTCCATTATAAGAGTTCTTCAACTTTACATTAATTAACACTCATATGAAAAAAGATAGGTATGAAGTATAAAAGGAAAAATAGAGCGAGAGGAAAAAACACCATATACATGCAGAATTACAGACACAAAGTGGCCTTAGTATGCCTAGTGAGTAGTGACAGCAAATTATTCTTTGGGTCTTTACAAAAAAGAGTACAAATTCCATGAAAAACTACACAAAAATTATTACACTAAGTTATAGAAGCTATGTTATAAGATCATACATGGAATTCGCGTCGTTTCCTCCCTGTCAAGAGAGTACCTTCAGGCATATCCTGAACCCAGTCCGGAACAAAGTAAGATGACGAATTGTAAGGAGGAATCCTTGATTCCCATGTCACTAAATTGAACTCCCCTTTGGGCCTAACACTAGGATCTGCCACGAGGTCCCCAAGTGTCACCGTTGGTAAGTCCTTCTTTCTTGGAACTATGGCTGAATAAGGTACCGCGCGTAGTGGATTCAAAGCATAATCTGTTAAGTCAAGCGGATAACCTTGTTCCATTTGTATTTTCAGACCCACACCATATATAGAGAGGTTCCTTTCAATCATTCTTCTTCTTTTCTTTAATAGGAAAAGCCAAAATTGGACATTCAAGTTGTTCCTCAGTACATCTGCAACTGGATTTATGACGAGAAGTGACTCTTCCATGTGCAACATCCTGGCATATTCGTGTGCTATTGGTACTAGTCGTGGATGTTCTTCAGGGTTTGCACTTCCAAATGCCAGTGTCTTGAATAGGTACGATAATTCCTCGAAAGGCAAATTATTGAGAAAAATTGGCTTCACTGATCCAAATCTGGCTAATCTTTGGAGTTTACTTATGATGATCACCTTGCTACCTCTAGCCAACCTTTTAACAAATGAGTGGAATGTTCTCCAATCGTTGTCATCTCCATTGGAAGCGAACTCAACAACTACCAACATTTTTCCTAACATGGTACTTTCATGCTCAAGAATTTTCAAAAGGTTTTCTCCACTCAAGTGCAAAATCGAGGAGAAGCGCGATTGCACCCTCTCATCGCCGCACACATGAGCAACCAACGTTTTCTTGCCGACTGTGCAACCACCTATGATCGGAAGAACAGCCGGTTCATCACCAGGTGTATTCTGTTGTAACAAGAAGTTCAAGAGTGTTTGCTTTTCGGCGTGGCGTCCAAACATGATGTTTTCATAGTAAAGATATGAATCATATGGTCTACGCACCATCCGCTCGCATCCACCCAAAAGCACAACAAACTCCATCATGTTAGCCACAACACTTTGCATGCTTTTCAAGGCACCATCTAAATCAAGGTTCACTAGTTTCTCCTTTCTTGTACATGCAATTGTGCGAGTACGCTTAAGAGGAATTGCGAAAGGCAAAACAGATGAGTTGCAAACCTCGCTGATGCCTTTGTCCACAAAGCTTTGGTACCTGAATTTGTCAACAACATGGTAGCCTTGGTACATGGCCTCTGAAAGCAACTGGAGCTGCTTCACCATCCTGGAGTTCATGATGTATCTCCCATCTGCCTCTTCAACGACCGTGTGTACTCTCATTAGGAGATGCTGCAACCTCTCCACCTTCTCCTCTAATCGGACATGACTTGAGTAGGAGTATTTGTTTATCAGGAAGGAGATGAAGCGGTTAACAAACTCGCTTGCAACTGCAGATATGGCGAGATCCATGTCTAGTTCACCGCCCCTTCTTTGATAAGTGGAATGTTTCACTTGAGCGTCTACTTCGGCAAAACAAAGTCTATGAGTTTTGTGATGGAATTTGACAGGGAAGCTCATCTCTCATGATATATTAATTCTGCGTTGAAAGCACTAGCAACTAATTTAATTAGAATCACAAATTGAGGAAGGCCAAGTGTTTAAAGATGAGGAGTGAATGAATTCTACGAATTAAAGGATAGCTCCAACGTTCTTGAACATTCAATGCTCCTAGTCTTGGACTGTAGTTTCTGGAAGGAGTATTTGACAAGGACATGCCAACTACCATGGTGTCCCATCTGTGACTATGCATGATGGAGTTCCTATTCTTGTATATTTTTTAGAATATAAGCTTATCTCGTGTTTCAGAGAAGCAATCAAAATCATGTGAACACAAAAAATTGATCGTATTGGGTTTCACGTTAGTATTTGTTTTTCGTATCACTTTTAGTTTCAGTCTACCTAAAACCTACATGATCCTGGAGCCGCTGAAATCATTTGTCACGGAGATAGATCTTGTCGTTTGATTAGTAGTCTAGGCAATATAAATTATGTATTTAAAACAAAACAAATCTTACTTGGTTAAATACTGGATGAAGTTGAAATTTATAACTCATTTTCAACCTTTGGCAATTTAATACACTAAATTTAGTGTTAAAGGTGCATAACTTTAGCAGGAGAGCTCTCAAAGGCTATAGCTGGCTATTTAAAACATTGGTTTATACCTGCAGGGAACAACCAGCATGCTTGCTCCTCAGATGTGTTATCTGAAGGTGCAGGCTCTAAACTCTAAAGTATGGAGAGACCCAAAAACATTGGGTGCAACACGTTGGTGGTTAACTATAACAACATGGAGGTGATTATACCATGATGAAGGATGGTGTGAACCATGAAGGGACCTCGGAAGCAATTTTCAGATGTCACGCAATTTTCCTCATATTATTTTAACATTGTCTAAGAGAGCATATCTTTGTAGCTCATGAATTAGCCGGAAAAGCTAAGTTTCTAACCCTAGTGTCTGAACAGATAAGCTCCTGCTCCGATCAGTCCTCACTTTTCTCCAGGTTTGTGGCGTACAAATAAGAAACATATGGCGTAGGGAGCATTATTTCTTGACTTAGTAAACTTGCTCGTAAAATTTTCATTTCTTGACTTAGTTTTTTATGGGGTTTCAACTAAATGCATTTTGCTTCTGCTCAAATGCCCAACTTTCACAGTTCCATTTTTTTCGCCATTTCTTTCTCTCCTTGCGAGTAATTGTAAAACTCTGTTTTAATTCTCAATAGATGTATAATAGCCCCCTCAGCCAAATCTATTAATCATTTAACTCGTAGGATATTGTGTCGAAGTCCTGACAATGTGGTTGTGCTGCAATATTTTTCATTGTAAGAGTTCTTCAACTATATCATTAATACTCAGGATGAAAAATAAAGTTTGGAATGAAGCAAGAGTAGAAAGAGAATGAGCGAAAAAAGAACCATATACACACAGAATTACAAATACAGAGTGGCTAAAGCATGTATGCGTGACTAGTAAATTACAAATTGTTTGGTTCTTTGTAAAAAAAGACTTCAAATTCCATGAAAAATTAAACAACTAGCGTCACGCTTAATTATAGAGGCCATTCTATAAGATTATACATGCAGTCCTCGTCGCTTCTTCCCCGACAAGGGGGTACCTTCAGGTGTATCCTGAACCCAGTCCGGAACGAAGTACGAAGATGAATTATAAGGAGGAATCATTGATTCCCAGGTCACTAAATTGAACTCCCCTTTTGGCCTAACACTAGGATCTTCAAGGAGCTCCCTGAGTGTCACCTTTGGCAGTTCCTTCTTCCTTGGAACTGTAGCTGAATAAGGTATCGCGCGCAGTGGATTCAAAGCATAATCTGTTAAGTGAAGCGGATAACCTTGTTCCATATGTATTTTCAGATCCACACCATATATGGAGAGGTTCCTTTCAATCATTCTTCTGCTCTTGTTAAATAGGCAAAGCCAAAAGTGGATATTCAGGTTGTTCCTCAATACATTTGCAAATGTATTTACGATGAGAAGTGACTCTTCCATGTGCAACACCTTGGCATATTCTTGTGCTATTGGTACTAGACGTGGATGTTCTTTGGGGTTTGCACTTCCGAATGCCAGTGTCTTGAAGAGGTAAGAGAATTCCTCGTAAGACAGATTGTTGAGAAAAATTGGCTTCACTGATCCAAATCTGGCTGATCTTTGAAGTTTACTTATGATGATCACCTTACTACCTGTAGCCAACCTTTTGACAAATGAGTGGAATGTTCTCCAGTCATTGTCATCTACATCAGTAGCAAACTCAGCAACTACCAACATTTCCCCTAAGATGGTATTTTCATGCTCAAGAATTTTCAAAAGGTTTTCTCCACTCAAGTGCAAAACCGAAGAGAAGCGCGATCGCACTCTCTCATCTCTACACACGTGAGCAACCAACGTTTTCTTGCCGACTGTGCGGCCACCTATGATCGGAAGAACAGCTGGTTCGTCACCAGGTTGGTTCTGTTCCAACAAGAAGTTCAAGACTGTTTGCCTTTCGGCATGGCGCCCAAACATGATGTTTTCATAGTAAAGATATGAATCAGATGGTCTACGCACCATCCGGTCGCATCCACCCAAAAGCACAACAAACTCCATCATGTTATCCACAACACTTTGCATGCTTTCCAAGGCACCATCTACCTCAAGGTTCACTACTTTGTCCTTTCTTGTTTGTGCAATTGTGCGAGTACGCTTAAGAGGAATGGCGAAAGGCAAAACAGATGAGTTGCAAACCTCGCTGAAGCCTTTGTCCTCCAGACTTTGGTACCTGAAGGTGTCAACAACATGGTAGCCTTGGTACATGGCCTCTGAAAGCAACTGGAGCTGCATCACCATCCTGGAGTTCATGATGTATCTCCCATCTGCCTCTTCAACGACCATGTGTACTCTCATTAGGAGATTCTGCAACCTCTCCACCTTCTCCGCCAATCGGACATGGGTTGAGTAGGAGTACTTGTTTACCAGGAAGGAGATGAAGCGGCTAACAAATTCGCTTGCAACTGCAGATATGGTGACATCCATGTCAAGTTCACCGCAGCGCCGTAGGAGATTTATGATCGACGAAGTGTATGAGGTTTGTGATGGAATTTGATAGGGAAGCTGATCTCTCATGATATATTAGTGGTGAGCTGAAAGCACAAGCGATTAATTTAATTAGTATCACACAAATTGGCCAATGCCAAGTGTTTAAAGATGAGAAGTCGGTCCATTATATGAATTCAAGGCTTGAACGTTCAATGCTTCTAGTGTTTGACAATAGTTTTTTTAGGAGTGTTTGACAATAATGCATGAGAAGGACATGCCAACTACCATGATGTGCCCTCTATGATCTTCTAAAGAGCAAGCTTATCTTGTGTTTCGGACGAAGGAATCAGAATCATGTGAACACAAAAAATTGACTGGTATTAGGTTTCACGTTAGTATTTCTTTTCCTTATAAAACTGACGTGATGAAGGAGACACTAAATTTTTTGTAACAGAGATAAATCTTGTCTTTTGATTAGTAGTCTATAGGCAATACAAATTATGTATTTAGAACAAATATTACTAGGTTAGATACTGAATAATGCTAAAATTTAGAACTCATTCTCAACCTTTGGCTATTTAGCACAGCAAATTTAGAACTCATTCTCAACCTTTGAATAATGCACCAGGGCTTGTACTTCGCCTTCACTATTCACGTGCATAAACACGCTGTGCTTACGCTAAGAGCATGGGACGGCATGCATGCTCCTACACTTCCCTGCCTGCATGTTTGCCCCCACGCAGCCGCTACTGTCTCCGGCAGCTCGTTCGGGTGTCCAAGAACAGCTTACTGAAGAACAATGAACTGCAGCGTGGATCCAGTCACAGGAGCGGCAGTAACTTTTGTACATAGCCAATAAAGGGGCGCTTACTGCATAATAATACACTGCACTTTTTTTCGAAAAGGGGCGCTTTATTAATTAAAAGGTTTAAGTATTATACTGGGTCTCTGCATAATTAAGATGGACATAGCCAATAAAGTCCATACTTCATGCGAAAATAAAAGAAGAGGGGGGAATACAAAGAAAATGTATATCCGTATAATGCCTAAACCATCGGTGGCCCAATCCTAAGATCACGCTGCCACTCATATGTTGGGTAAAAGTATCCCTCGAAATAGCCTTCAATCATGTACACACCTTCGTAAACAGGTCTCGATTCTCCACTCATTGTGGAGAGGATCATAAATGAAGCGCCCCGTTACATCTCTAGATAACTTGCATATGCGAAGTACTTTTGTCGTTAAAAACCTTATCATTTCTACGTAGCTAAAGCGACCAAATCACGCAAGCGCTCCCACCCTAAGAAGAATTTTAAACTTGTGATCAATTCCATGTAGCCAGTTGCCAAATATATTAGCAACACTACAAGGAGGATACAAGCCATAAGCTATTTGGATGACTGACCATATAGAACGAGCCAACTTATATTGCAAGAACAAATGTTTTATTGTATCGTCATGCGGATAAAATACACATTGCGTACTTTCATGCCAGTTCCTCTTAATAAGGTTATCTTTAATAAGAATGACTCCGCGCGAAGATACCATGCAAATATTTTAGTTGTAAGAGGTATCCTCATCTTCCATTATTATTATTATCAATTGGCACATCAGATTGGATCAAGGCTCTATACATAGACACCACTGAGAATTGCCCATTCCCATGTAGGTTCCAACGAAATACTTCAGACCCCTGTGACAATTATACCATGGTTAACCGTTGGAGTAGTATGTTCCACGATTGGAGTCCAGGTCCAATTAAATCCCTTCTAAACATCACATTTGGTGAAAATGATTACAAAACCT
Organism: Secale cereale; assembly: GCA_902687465.1. Taxonomy (NCBI): domain Eukaryota; kingdom Viridiplantae; phylum Streptophyta; class Magnoliopsida; order Poales; family Poaceae; genus Secale; species Secale cereale. The sequence continues at coordinate 2,998,666 of LR738711.1, forward strand.
TGGCAATAGTATCACCCTTGTGACGCACAATATTGTATAGAGCTGGATATTGTTCCCGGAGAGTAGCATTAGCTAACCACTTATCCTCCCAGAATCTAATTTCCGAGCCATCCTTAATTCAGAAGGACCCATAGCGGAAGAAGTATTTCTTCGTTGCCATTAGTGCTGCCCAAAAATGAGAGTCCCTAGGCTTCCAGTATACCTAGGATACCGCCTTTGAACCCACATATTTTTTTCCTAAGGAGGGTTTGCCATACACCATCTTCGGTCCACAGTTCAAAAAAACATTTGCCAAGGAATGCCCTATTCTTAACCTCAAGGTCGTGAATGCCCAACCCGCCTTGGTCCTTGGGACGGCAAACCACACTCGATTTGGCCAGTCGATATTTCTGTCTCTCCCTTTCTCCTTGCCAAAAGAATCTTGATCGAAAGTAATCCAATCTATGTAAAACTCCTTTCGGCAACTGGAAGAAGGAAATCATATATATTACCATGTTACTTAGTACTGAATTTGTGAGGTCTAACCTCCCACCCAGAGATACTAGTTTACCTTTTCCAACAGCTCAATCTTTTTTGTAGTCTCTCCTCGATATGTTTTCATTCAATATTTGTGAGCCTCTGATAATGTATTGGTATCCCCAAATAAGTGATCAGAAACTGGCCCAATCCGCATCCGAACAGGTCAGCATACATATGGGCCTCGTCTTGAGCCTCGCCAAAACAAAAGAATTCACTTTTATGGAAATTTATCTTAAGCCCAGAGAGTTGCTCGAATGTTGTCAAATTTCTTGCTTTCTCGAGGTCATGATCCATAAAGAGAATCGTATCATCGGCATATTGTAGGACATAGAGGCCACCATCCACTACATGATTCACTACCCCATCAATTTGGCCATCAACCTCTGCACGCTCAATCATGACCGCTAACATATCAGCCACTATATTGAATAGCATGGGCGATATTGGGTCACCTTGTCGCAATTCTTGCTTCGTTTGGAAATAGTTGCCAACATCATCATTGACTTTAATGGTAGCACTACCTCCAGTCACGAAACTATGGATCATTGTGCGCCACTCTGCAGAAAACCATTTCATTTTGAGAGTCTGTTGAAGAAAAGGCCACTTGACTTTGCCATAAGCCTTTTCAAAGTCGATTTTAAGAACCGCCCCATTCAGTTTTTTTATGCAATTTGTGAACTGTTTCGTGAAGGACAACAACCCCATCCAGGATGTTCCTACCTTGTATAAAAGTAGTTTGAGAAGGACGAACCACATGTTCAGCAACCAAATTGAGCCTAATCACCGCTACCTTAGTGAATATTTTAAAACTAACATTAAGGAGGTAGATTGGACGATATTGTTGTATCATTTCAGCCTCATTAACCTTAGGTAATAAACTAATTTCACCGAAGTTTAAACGGAACAGCTCTAGTTGGCCAGCGTGAAGGCAGCCAAACAAAAGTAGGAGATCATGTTTGATGACCCCCCCAAAAGTTCTGGTAGAACTCAGCGGGGAAACCATCTGGACCCCGTGCTTTGTTATGCTCCATTAGGAAAACCATCTTTCTAACTTCCTCCTCAGAAAATGGAGCTGTTAGAAGGCTATTTTCCGCTTCGGAAACCTAGGGGATGTTATCTGCTCAAGACTCATCCATTGAGAAGTTTCCTTTCTCAGGGGTTCCGAATAGATTTTTATAATAACTAGTGATATAATACTTAAGTTGCTCATGCCCTTCAATCATTCCCAACTCCTGTTGTAGGGAATGAATAAGTTTCTTTCGATGTCTACCATTGGCGACACCATGGAAATATCTCGTATTCGAATCATCTTTCAGGATAAAATGAGAGTTCGAACGTTGGTACCACTTGAGTTCATCCTCGCTCAACATGCGAGCTAACTGGACATTCGATTGACTCTTGATCACTATTTCGAGGTCAGAGAGAGGTCTAATCTCTGTCAAAGCTTCTAAATCATCAATAATATATGAAAAACGAAGCGTCTCCATTTTGAGGATAACCGCAGTGTGCCTAGGCCAACCACCAAGGAACTTACGTAAAGCACACATTTTGTTGTTCCATTTGTGTATTGGGGTAGGCCCGGTAACCGGTTTATCCCACACCTCTTTGACTATTTCATGGAATCCATCTCGATGCAACCAACCTAGTTCAAACTTGAACTTGCGTCAGTGCTGCGGTCGAGCCGATCCAATGGTTAAGAGGATGGGTGCATGGTATGAGATAGCCTCTATACGAGGAAAAGCACGAACATAAACCATAGGGAATTTGGATTCACATTCGGTATCCATTAAAACACGATCTAGTTTCTCATATGTTAGCTCCAGAAGACTGTTTGCCCAAACGAACAGTCTTCCAATCATGGAAACCTCTCGCAAATCTAGAATGTCTATGACAACGTTGAAAAAGAAAGGCCAATTATTATCAAACCTATCTCGGCTTTTCTCATTTGGAAATGGTAGTAAACTAAAATCTCCACCAATAAGAATAAGTAGGGATTATCCTTCGCTAGATTAACCAGTTCGCTGGATTAATACACTGCACATGTACATGTAAGCCAGCAACTTCTTGTACACCCTCCAAGTAGTGTTATTCAAGTGCAAACTGTCGTGAAATCTGTATTTTCTTATGCTATAAACCCTGGTAACTAATAGGCATGATTGATCTTTCTGTGGGCATGCAGCAGTCTCTGCAACGTATCAATTTTTATGAGCACCAGTTTCTGAAATACACAGTTTTTACAGTTCGTTGTCCCAGTTTCTTGTAACCTTCCGACTTGATGTTCTTTTTTTTTTTTGCGTCATTACATAACCTCATTTTGGTTCTCAGTATATAAATGGATTCTAGGTCCTTCTCTCAGCCGACCATGTCCAAGAACAACATGACAGCTATAAAGATCTAACCCATAGGATATTTTCTCAACGTCCTGACAATGTAGTTCTTTTGCATTGTTGCCCATTGTAACAGTACAAAAATCGAGCTCTTCAACTATCTCATTAACAGTGCGATGAAAGAAATTAGGAATGGAAAGTAACAGATAAAGAGATGAGCAGTTTTAGCATGGTCCCTCTTACCCCCTCTTTTTACATGAGAGGTAAGAGTATGTAGTAGATCTGAGCCGTTGATCACATTAATTAGTGGTCGGATTAACTCTTACCTTCTTACCTCTCATGTGAAAAGAGGGGGTAAGAGGGACCATGCTAAAATTTGCCGAGATGAGATAGAGAGAAAAAAACTACTCTCTTCGTCCAAAAATAAATGTCTCAACTTTATACTAGTAACGCTTCGTGGATCCCCCGCGTCGCTCTCCCGGGGGCGACCTAGGACTCCCTCGCGCCGCCACCTCCCCCTTCCCATCCTCCTCGCCGCTGCCGGAGGCGGTTGCCGGGGCCCCCGCGCGGCTGCCTGTGAGGGCGGCGGCGAGGCCTCTGGCCGCTCCCTTTCGATGGTGAGGGCCCGGATCTGAGGCGGCGGTCTCACTGGTGCGGACGGCGCTTCTCCGGCGGCGGGGAGTGCTCGTCGGTGAGGTTGGCCGGGTCCCCTCGGCTGCGCGGGCAGGGAGGTCCCGGTTGGCGATGGTCATGGCGCAGGGAGGCCCCGGGCTCCCTTCGTCAGATCTGAGGCGATCTGATCTGCTCGTGACGCATGACCTCCGGCCGGCCTGGATCTCCGGCGTGCACGCGCCTGCTGATGCTATGGCTGGTTCGGAGGTGGCGGCAGGGTGCTTGGCCGGGGGAAACCCTTGGCCGCCGGTGGCGGTCACGGCGTCGATGGCGTCCCGGAAGCCATTCCCTCCTTGGTGGCGGTGCCGAGGCTCAACTTCTCCTGCCTCCCCCCTTCCCCTGCGCCCGGGTGAAAACCCTAGCTCCGGTGGCTAAGCGGCGGCGGCGCCACAGCGTCGTCACCTTCTTCAAGGCGCCGACTTGGGCATGGGGATGCTGGGCGTGCATGGCGAGCTTGTCTGGTTCCTGGTGGCGGCCCGTTCCGGCCGTGTCTCCGATGGGGACCTCGCCCTTCCTTACCATGTACCTGCCGTGGTGGAGCGGTACTTCATCTCACACGTTGATGGCGGCGGAGATCGGCGGCATGGCGCTGTGGAGGCTCGGCGTCCAATGCGCTGAGATGGACTCGCGCAGGAGGAGGTTGCTGTCTGGCGTCATGGTGACGTCGATGGCAGAGTGGCCAGGCAAGGTAGAAGCCTCAATATGATCTGAAGACGGACTTATGGAAGATGGCGGCGACGACACACGAGTGTGTCTCACCGGATTGTGCCCCAGACCCGGTGTGTGGCTCGGCTGGGGCTTCCGGCGTTTGATGTTAGGCTTAGGTGAGTGGTTTGGGTAGTGGCCCAGCTAGCACCACCTTCATCATTTTGATGTTAGGCTTAGATGAGTGGTCTGGGTAGTGGCCCAGCTAGCACGTCTTCATCATTTGAATAGGAGTAGCGGCATATGTTGCCAAGATGGCGGATTCAGACATATTGTTGTAATACTTTGTAAGGTCCTCGCGAATAATCAATAAAGTGGCCGTATGCATCTCCTAGATGCAGAGGCCGGGGGACATCCTCTTTTTCTAAAATAAAAAAACTAACTTTAGTATAAACTTGTACTAGAGTTGAGACACTTATTTTAGGACGGAGGGAGTATATACATACAAGGTGGCGAAACAGGAAATGCCATGAAAGATAAAGGAACGGCTACAATTACAGAAGCCAAAAGTGTCTACGGCGATGCGGAAAATGGGTGACTAGATTAGTGGTGCCATGGAGCCTGAGCTCCACCACAACTTCCTGATGAGACCTTCCGACGTATCCAGAACAACAAAAATGAACAAAACAAATATAGGGAGGAACCCTTGATTTCCATGACAGTTAACTGAACTCTCATTTTGGCATAACACTTGGATATTCCACGAGCTCCCCAAGTGTCACTCATGGTAATTCCTTCATAACTGGATCTTTAGTTGTAGTACAAGGTACCACGCGTAGGGGATGCAAAGCAAAAAACGTCATATCCAGTCTATGCATTGTTCCATAAATACATCTAGGTGAATATACCATATATGGAGATGTTCTTTTCGATCTTTCTTCTGCTCTTATTTTATAGGCAAACCTCATGTTGTTTCTCAGTACATAAGCAAACAAATATTTGAAGCCAAGTGACACTCCAGTGGGCCCAGATCGTGAGCCTCCCGAGTTGTCCCCATGTGGCGGCTGGGAGGCCCCCAGATCGCGTCGGCCGCCGCCTCCTCCTCCTCCCTCGCCGCCGCCCGAGGGTGCGGCCAGGCGAAGCCTTGCCATCACCAGCGGCGACGGGGACTCGGGGCCCCCCGCTCGTGAGGGGCTGGCGCGGGCCGGCACCCCGGGGCCTGAGCTTGGCGTGCGGTCGAACGTCACGGCGGGGGGTGGTGGCGCTCCGACGATCCCATACCTCCATGGCAGGCGGCTTCAAGATCTGGGGCGTCGCGATCTCCAGGGACGGCGGCGGCGTGGCTAGATTGGCGGCGGCCAAGATTTTGGTTACCGAATGAGGCATTTTTATCGAGGGGGACTGATAAACGCGGTTACCACGGTTACCGAGAATATTTCGAATGAATTTTATAGATGAATTTTGAATTCAAATACGTGAATGAATGGACATTTGAACCAGAGACCTCTCAAAACAAGAACTAGGTTGCTACCAACAGGCCAGAACCAACTCGCATTACGATAATTAGATCCTACGTACTTTACTATAAATCAACTGATTAAATTCAAAAAATTCAAAAAATGGTATTTTTTTGCTTGGTACGGGGATTTACCGAGGGGCACGGAAATACGCAGTAACCATGGGAAATCTCAAAATTTCGACCGATAACCAAAACCTTGGCGGCGGCATGGCTGGATATGGGCCCAGGAGTGGGCTTTGTCACCGGGTCGCGGTCGGCGCGATGGCGGGTGCGACACATCGGCAGCTGGGAAGATTTGCGGGATATGTCCTAGTCTAGTCCTTGACAGTGCGGGCAATTCCGGGGGAAACCCTAGATCTCCTTGGGATCGAGCAATGGCGGTGATTTTGCGTTGTAGTCCCTCTTCAGGGCATCGTTTTGGAGTTTACTCCGGTTGGAGGGACCAGCGATGCCGGCGGCGTACGCCGGGTGGCGCAACTGCCGATGAAAATTGCGCTGACTATGGTCATGGCGGACGATGGCGGCGTCTTTGATGGCGTTTCCTTGTCGAGGCATCGTCGTTGCAATTTGCGTCATCAGGCTCTGGATGCTCCGGGGAAAACCCTAGATCCGGGTCTCCCGGATCAGAAGATGATGGCGTTCTCAGTATCGCTTTCCCTCATGGGGACATCATTTTGGAGCAAGTGATGGCTGGAGGTGACAAGAAGAGGAGCGGTGGTACTTCTACTGCAAGGCCGACGGCGTATCACAACGGCATGGCGCTGCAGAGTTTAGGAGATGGGCCCGTGTGGATGGACACACGCAGGATGGTGGTGTTGTCTGACACCATGGTGGCATCGACGGTAGGCCTGGCAAGGTTGGTGCGTGAGTTTCTGCTCTGGAGATGGATCGGTGGTTTTGCGGTTGGCGGCGGCCTCTGTGAGTGCGCTAGACCTGTGTGTGACCCAGTTCCGGCATTATGGCTTGGTTGGGGCATCCAGCTTTAAATGTTAGGATTAGGTCTGATGTCTGGTTGGTATTAGGCTCCGACATTTGGCACCCCTTCATCTTGCCAAGGTGGTGCCTTCAGGCATGCTTATGTATTACTTTGTTAGGTCTTTTTGAATAATCAATAAAATGGCTGCATGCATCATCAAGATGCAGAGGCACGGGGTATATCCTCCTTTTCCAAAAAAAGTGACCCTCCAATGCGCAACACCTCGGCAAATTACTCTGCTATTGGTATTAGTTGTGAGTGTTCTGTCGGATTAATGCCAGTGTCATGAGGAAGAACCCTTAACTAATCAAAATTTGGCTGATTATTGAAGATAACTTATGAGAATTACCTTGCTACATGTAGCCAATCTTGTGCCGGAAGATTTTTTAACATTAGTTACTAATATGAAAGGTAAATTTGTGCATCATATTACTCATCATGGCTTTTCCTCATAATACTATCAGCTATAATTTCATATAAGCATATAAATATAGAAATGATGTTCAAAGATGCACACGTAAGACCATGTCAACATTTTGAATAACTGAGTAGTATGCAAATTTTGCAAAACAGCTAGAGAGCTTCACAAGATAATATAAGCACCATTTTTTCCCCAGTGGTCATATTATGCCGGGCACCTCTTCTTTTCCACAAAAAGGTGGGCACATATATATGACTTAATATGGTCTTTTTCAAAAAAATACTGCCCACATTTCCGTGCAATACATTTGTGAACATACTCTAGAGAGTTGCATAACAAAGGGAGTACAATGCATGTTCGTTGCATGTCAAGCCTAGTACAAGTGTTGTGAGTAAGGCTGCTCGTAGTGGGAAGTATCATACACAAGTATATGATACTAGTGTATGATACTACCTCCATAGTGTATAATATCACAAGCTAGTATTTTAGATGACATCATTTATTGTTTTTGACACATAGTAGTACATCAGTTTTTATGATATGATAATGAAATCTCTCTTTCTTTATTTAATTGTATGACATGTCTCTCAAGTTGTATAGTTGCATGATACTTGATATGATAGCCCCCACAAGAGGTATAACTTACTAGAAATTTGGCTAGTTAAGTACAATATTGAAGGACACCAGGGATGTGTACATCATATAAATAATCAACCCAGTTTATGGATTTAGGATCAAAATCAAAGTAATATCCTTCATTGTTAATTTGATCATCCTTATTCATTGCCATCCTTAGCTTCTCCAAGTTTGTGTCTTCAAAGCTTCACAAGATTGATAAAATCAAGTCAAATAACGAGATTTTAATGGTGCTGTGCATTTTGATATGGTATACCATGTAATTGCCAAAGTGAACCATAATAACATTTTGACATGTTTTTAAGTTGCTTACCACCCTTTGAACAAGGTGTACGGTGCATAGAGGTCGATCAGCCGCATGATGAATATGTATTTTCCGCTGAGCTCATTGTAGAATTTCGAGAAAATGCCGCAGAGTGCGATGCTCATTAGGCGAAGCATCTATCCGACCAATAGTAGGAAATACACAGAAAATTAATCACATTCTTGTGTCATCTACAAATCAACTCTTCCGCATTGATATGGTGAACTGACCTCGAGGGGAAGCTTGTACTTGATGGCCATGTACAATCTCAACTGTGTGAGCGTGCTAAAGATTCGCATCTTCTTCAGCTGGACATGCTCACCGTTCCCTTTGCATGGTGGGTTCTCAAAGAAGTAACGGTGCATTGATTCTATGACTAGGGCTGAAGGTGCCGGGTTTCTTAGCGACGAAGTTACATTGTAGATGATCTGACCTGGTTGATCATCTGAGTGTGCCGCCATGACAGCCATCATAGCATTCACCACCATGTCCCCCGGAATCTATCCACGCCACCCATCAAGACCAATACCACACCACATATAGCTCGTCAAATGGTTCATTGGGCATGTTTTGTTCCAATTTTTTGTTTCTGATTTGTGAACAAACTCACCATGTCGAGTATTGAGTCAAGGTTGGCTAGAAAGAACGGCAAGGTCTGCTTGGCATAACCCATGATCACAGCGTCGACGGTCCTGCAAAACATAAAATGCTCAGTAATCATTCACTATCATCGTGAAGGATCCAAAATTTGATTTTTTGAGTTTCAACACCTAATTCCTTCCATCCATCCAGGCAATGGTTCCTTGAGTGTACTGGTTATGATGCTCGGGCGGATGATGATCACTGGAAAGTCCCCTCCCAAGAGCCCCATCATCATCTCCCCCATTGCCTTTGTGAAGACATAGGTGTTTGGCCACCCAAAGTTTCGTGCCCTTCATTCATTGGTGCATAAGCATGGGGCAAATGCATCAGTGGCAGAAATGAGTATGAATGCATAAGTATGTTGTTCTCTTTCTTTTATGTAAAGTTTCCTATGTCTGACCTCTTGAGGCCAAGTTTCTTCATGACTTTCATCTCGTCTTTCTCCGTGGAACCATCATCCCTTAATTCTCTCTTGGTCTCTTTGATCAGATTTAGCTCGGATTCAATATCTAGATGTGTGCCCGCCCTTAGTGTCTCACCCATGAAGAATGGCTTCTCTGCTATTAGGCCTTCTTGCTCACCAACTACATACGCTGTTCAAGTCATATAGATATCACTTAATGAGTATCAATTCATAATTGCATGATGACACCAACCAAAAATGCATAGATTATATATAGTCCTATTTCTTTTGATTCGCACCAGTTGAAATATGAAGCAACATCTTGAGATTAGTACACTCTGTTGACAATGCGCAGACATGCTTCGCTCCCATGACATTCACATTGAAAGCCACATCATATCTAAAAAATTAAGATCACATTTTGAGCAATTATTTCTATGGTATGTATGTAATTGTTGTAACATTATGTCAGTAATATGCGATAGGAAACACTTCAAACCTTTCAGAGAATTTAGTAGTGGCTGCTCCGTTGATGATAATGTCTATGTCCTTTGACACTTCTCTCAGCTTGCAATTGTCTAGTCCAAAGTCCTCGTGCATGATGTCGCCCACCAAAGGGAAGATCTTTTCTTTGACGAAATTATGGAACCCCACACCATGTTTTTCTTTGAGCACTTGAAAGATCTCCCTTCCTATGACCTGAAAATAGCAAAATATCGTGTGTACATTACTATTAACTACTCACTCTGTACACTAATATAAGATCTTTTAGATAACTATTAGTGATATGAAAGATCTTGTATTAATTTATAAAGTCGGTATTAATGAATATACTATGCATTTGTAAAGTTGCTCTCTCTCTCTCTCTCAGGAGTAATTGTATTTTCTCGGAGATGGATGCTTCAAATGCATTTGCAAACTTACTGGGTTAAGAAAACCAACAATCTAATGAGATGGTTGCCCGTCTACTGCGAGAAGAGGAGATCAAATACAACCAGAGATCCAAAGTTGATTTCATTTTGATAGGTGATAGTAACACAAGATACTTCCAATTGGTCGCCAATGCGCGGCATAGGAAGAAATGTATTTACAGTCTCCAACAAGATGAGGGGAGGATCGAAGGTCGGGAGGAGCCCACAAAGTATATCACCAAATACTACAAATCTCTTTTCGGAGAGCCGACTGAAGGGAATTTCACCCTTGATGAGACCCGAACAGATGATATTCCTCATGTCACAGCAGAAGAAAATGATATCCTAACGGCACCTTTCTCAGAAGAGGTGGTGTGAGCTCGGTGTTCCGAATGGAACATAACAAAGCACCAGGCCCTGATGGTTTCCCCGCAGAATTCTATCAGAATTTCTGGGATATCATCAAGGGAATTTCCACACTATCAATGTCAGCTTAAACATTTTCACCAACGTGACGACGAATAGACTAAACTCGGTAGCTGACCATGTTATCAGGCCATGTCAAACAACTTTCATGCAAGGAAGGAACATACTCGATGGCGTGGTAATCATGCATTAGACCGTCCATGAGATGCACCGGAAAAACATGAGTGGAGTAGTATTCAAAATAGACTTTGAAAAAAGCCTATGACAAGGTCAAATGGTCTTTCCTCCAGCAGCCCCTAAGGATGAAAGGCTTCTCCGATAAATGGCGCAGGTGGATCCAAAATTTTGTAACTGGAGGTAGTGTCACCATCAAAGTAAATGATGATGTCGGCCATTACTTTCAGACAAAGAAAGGACTACGATAGGGTGACGCCATATCCCCAATGTTATTTAACATTGTGGCTGGCATGTTGGCCAGATTACAGGAGTAGTGTCACATCTAGTGGATGGTAGTCTCTCTATTCTGCGATATGTCGATGACACAATTCTCTTTATGGAACGTGACCTAAACAAGTCTAGAAACCTAAAACTTTTGTTGTCAGCATTTGAGCAAATGTCGGGTCTTAAGATTAACTTTCATAAAAGTGAATTGTTTAGCTTTGAAGAAGCCGTTGAGGCGGCCGATTATGCTGACCTTTTTGGTTGTGCACATGGACAATTTCCAACTTAATATTAGGGAATACCAATTCAATATCGGCGCCTCACCAATGCAGAGTGGCAGCATGTAGAGGAGAGGCTAGAGAAACACTTGAGCAGCTGGAAAGGCAAGTTGCTCTCAGTTGGAGGACAATTGATTTTAATAAACTATGTCCTCACAAATATGGTTCTCTATATAATTTCATTCTTCCAGCTCCCAAAAGGGGTCTTGCAAAGACTGGACTATTTTAGGTCCGGGTTCTTTTGGCAAGGAGATGGTGAAAAGAAAAAATATATGCTGGCCAAATGGAGCGTGGTTTGTAGGCCGAAAGACCAGGGTGGCCTCGGTATTCATGACCCGTAGGTTAAGAATGAGACCCTACTTAGTAAATGGTTGTTCAAACTTCTTACTGAGGATGGTGCTTAGCAAACCATGTTGCGCAATAAGTATATTGGCAAAAAGCCAGTGTCTCAGGTATATCGGAAATTTGGAGACTCACACTTTTGGGCCGGCCTAATGGCGGCAAAGAAACATCTCTTTCGCTTTGGGTCTTTCGCGATAAAGGACGGGTCGGAAATTCGTTTTTGGGAAGACATCAAGCTAGGCAATGCTAGTCTCCGAGAACAATACCCAGCCTTATACAACATTGCACACGATAAGAATAATACTATTGCGCAAGTGCTCAGCTCATCCCCGCCAAATATTTCGTTCAGGCGGGATTTGGTTGGCACCCGACTTATGTCATGGAATAATCTCTTGTCCCGTCTGGATTCGATTAACCTGACACAAGGTCGTGCAATGTTTCGCTGGAACCTTACTACATCGAGGTCTTTCACAGTATACTATGTATCGTGCACTTACGCATTCTGAGGTACCGGTGAGTAATAACAAAAAAATTGGAAAGCGAAGGTACCACTTAAAGTCAAAATATTCATGTGGTATATCCATAGGGGAGTTGTGCTAACAAAAAACAACCTCGCACGACGCAACTGGCCGGGAAGTAAGAAGTGTTGTTTTTGTACTCATGACGAGACAATTAAGCACCTCTTTCTTCACTGTAAGTTTGCGCGTTCTACGTGATCAGCCACCCAAATAGTGTTGAATTTGTATCCGCCCACAAGTGTTGCCGATATTTTTGGTCATTGGCTGGACGGTATTTCAAATAGGTACAAAACACTAATAAGGGTGGGAGTGTATGTCTTACTATGATCGCTTTGGCTATGTAGATATTATGTTGTTTTTAATGACAAAAATACTTCTCCTTTGTGGGTTATTTTCCGCTGTACGCACTCGCTTCGTACGTGGTGTACGCTACAACGAGCGGAGTACCAACCGATGTTCAAGGCGGTGTGTACGATGTTGGAGCAGGTGGCTACGGAGATTTTTACCCAACATGGGTGGCAGCATAATCTCCGGATCGGTCCACCATCTCTTTTGACATAGGCATAGTGTCGATCTATGAACTATACTGTTGTCGAATTGTCGGTCTTTTATCTTTCAGTTTATCGGACTACTGGTTTTGGTTGTGTGCTTCCTAGTTATGCAGAGGCCAGGTGATACTCTTAATGCTTTGTATCACTTTGATGCTATATTTTGAGATAATAAAAGCGCTTTTTATTGAGACTAGTCAATGTGTACGTGCAATGCACGTTAATTTTAGAAGTATATTAAGTGCATACATATATTAAGTAGGATATTATTTGCGTGTTATTATGTGATTAGCACTATATTTGGCATGAAATTAACTACACGCTAAACGTGTTGAGCGCTCGACATTGAAGCAATCTAGGTCGTTAGATTGACATGATTTAATGGCCGAGATTAATTGGATCTGCCCCTTTGGGTCTTTTTATATTGGTATAGATAAAAAACCAACATAGTTGTGGTCCAGAAAAAGTTGTGATCGCTATTTTTCCATGTTTATTATTTGTGAGAGCATTGTACAATAGATAGATAGATTATTACCCCCCCCCCCCATAGACTGCAAAATATGTACTCCCTCCATTCCCTTATACAAGGCCACAAACTCAAATTACAGGTACCATGGTAAAAATTAATGACTGCTTTACAAGCCAACTTTTCTTTTCGTTAACCGGGATCATTAATACACATGCATGCATGCAAGGAAGAAATGGGAAGGAAGTAGTACACTGTCATTATGACTACATGCATGTTAGTATTAAACAAGTTGCTACTACGAGGAAATATCATTAAAGTTTGCCTCGATTACTGTTAGTGGCCTTGTATATATGCAAAATGTATTTTTCATAGTGGCCTTATATAAGGGAATGGAGGGAGTATCTGCATTCTGCAATGCACTTACACTTATTCCCTCTATATTTCTCGGTGGGAGAAGGGCAGTATTCAATTGACAACACATTGTCAAGAACACTCTGGCATCAGTGTCAAGAATGTGTACTGTTAGCAGAAAGGACAGCTTGAAACAAATAATTCACCTCATTTTGAATCCGAAGCTTTGCGGATTCGAAGTCGGAGGCCCGAATCAAGAGGAATAGTTTCTTGACATCAGGCTGAACCCTCAATATCTTCTCCACAAGCACTATCCACAAATCATGCAAGGAACACCAATATACAAGACTCTCAGACATGATCGACAGTTCAACACACATGATTAATGAACACATGTATACCTTTTCCTAGGAACCCCGTTGAGCCGGTGATGACGATGCTCTTGCCCCTGAAGTATTCTACAATGCTATCCACATCCATTTCACGAATCATCGTCGTTGACTTTAGCTTGTCTCGAGAAAATGTTGGGTGTTGTAAATAGAATCACCATAGGTTTATATTTATAGGGAGGGGAGGAGGATTGGTTTCAGAGGACAGTTGGAACAAGGCAGCAACGTGGGTCATGTGTTGTGGGGGAACTCAGCGCCAACTGCTTTCTAACTAACTACCACGATTTTTTTCTAAAGATAATGAAGACATGGGACATTATATTTATTTAATTTCTAGTCATTATCATGCAAGATGGCTAGGTAGTAGGGTCCTTCTGGTAAATTACATTGGACGACATATCATATATCTAAAATATCCTTCCACGTTTTCATGTCTCAAGTGTTACTGAACCTAACCTGGCTTCCCATAGCTTTGGCAGAAGGTCTAGTTTTTGCTGGTTGACATCTCGCAGTGGCTCCATGTCAGGATCGCCCTGCTCTTGGCCAGCTAGAATCATCGGTGTACTGTGCTGTAGCCTAGTACTCCCTCTATAAAGAAATATAAGAGCGTTTAGATCACTAGCTCTTATATTTCTTCACAAAGAGAGTAGTAAGGACTTGGTGGTATGCCTTTGCCGCATCTCATGGCCATTTCTACCTTAATCGAATTTCACCGGGTTCCTCCTCCTCTGTTTGATCACTTTATTAATTCAAAACTGGCAATGAATGCGTATACATGAGAATGCACACATAAAATCCAATTAACATTGATTTGGTGGGCGTGTGCATGTGCACAACTTGCACACATGCTTGTGGCATGGCTTGGCTTTCAACAAATAGCAGTACAAAATTACCGCAGTTATCAGGTACAAGAAATTAAGGTCAGACCTAAGATTTTCATTCTTGAGTTCGAGACCGGGTACCCGAGAAAGTACCACCAAAACGAAATCATGCAAGAAGACTATGTGCTAGAGAAATCTGGAGAACCATCATGCATATGCATGCATGAGAAGTTTAGCACGCTGTTTAGTACTAGCACAGAAGTAGACATCCACGCGTATGACGAGCTTCACACGGCTTGTCTTGTCTATAATGAATGTCACGTAAAATATTGGTCTTCTTGGAGGAAAGAGAATAGCGACAGAGGAGTAGCCCGTCTACAAAAGTGGAGTACTATCTAATCATGTCAAATCCCTACATAGCACGAACTGATTGTTAGATTCCTTGTCCAAGTCCAAGATTTGGCAGTGGTGTTCACTCTTTTTTCTGGATTTATTTCATACTTTTCACCGATCTTCGTTCATCATGAGATGAGATGTTCCTATTGATTACGAGACAACTGTTGGCATGCATTCATAGAGGTAAGTGTATATGCATGTATACGAGCACAATTATGAGGAATGTCTGCAACTTACCTTTTTTGTAGTCAATTTCACCCCTAATTGCACACAAGCGAACAAGCAGCACTTATAGCAGTTTCATCTAATTTTTGCCCAACTGTCAGTTTCTACAAACAGATAAACATACGTTACAATTTTAGGAGATCGTCTACAGATCACATTGACAAATACTATAAACAGATGTTGTCTAAACTATTGCACACGCCTCATGCATGCATGCCCTCCATTTTGTGCCAACTGCTAATATTCTGCACATGCCGGCACATGGACGTGCACATCGTTTATTGCGATCGGTTGGAAACAACCAACTGTTCAAGGAGAACGATTGGAGGAGACTAATTTTTTAATTTATACTTTGAAGGTTTATTGCTCACTTCCTCAGCCATGGTGGTGAGAAGATCATCAATTGTAATCATTCTCAATTGAAATGGGTTCGAGGTCGCATGCTAACATGGTTTTTATATTGAGAACATGAACATTCAGTGTAAATTTTTTTTTTTTTGGAAATTAAGAATATTTCAGAAAATTCAGAAGAATTTTAAAAATCCGAACGTTTAAACAGAAACGAGAGCAAATTTTTTATTGGTAACATATTTGAAAGAAGAATATGTTTTAAAACTTTTAAAAATACGTACCTTATAATATGCGCATACTTTTTCTAAAAGTTGATTTTTTTTTTAATTTCCAAACAATTTTCAAATCGCGAATAATATTTCAACTTTTCTTGAAAAAAAAACAGAAACCTTTTTTGAAGCTTGGGATGACATTTTCTAACATTTTGTTAAAAATACGAAGAGTTTTTCAACTTCAACACAATTTAAGATTTTTCTAATTTTTTTCTTCAAAGATTGTGAATTTACGTAAAAAGAAAAAAGAAAAAGGAAATAAGTGAGAAAAAAATCGATTTTTGAAAAAGGAAATAACGGAAAGAATACCAATTAAGGAAAAAATCTAATTGGAAAAAACCGCGAATTAAACAATAAAAAAAAATGTTGCCAGCTCCTTGGCCGGGCCATCTGTAGTTTGCTCCCCGCTGGACTATGCTATGCGGCGGCATATTGCTACAGTGAGCGTCATATTGGATTTACCATCTTATTAGTGAAGCTTATAGGGTTTACCTATGCAAATGCTTGTAACGTGCAATAAAATGTATTTAACGTTATAAAAAAAATCTTAACCATGTACTTGAAAAATATTAAGTGTGTATAACAATGTTCTTGGTTTATACAAATAAATGTACAAATGCGTGCGAAATAAGTAGACATCCAAAAAATATATTTAAAGAATTGTTAATTATGAATGAAAAATGTTCCTTATTATTAAAATACGTATAATGTGTATAATAATGTACATAGTAATGTTTTAAAATATTAATCTTGTATTTTATTTTTTTAAATATGTATATAATATATTCCTGATTTGTACAAAAAATGTAAAATGTTTATAAAAAAATTGTGGCATGGGTTAAAAAGGGGATTCTTTTAAAAAAAGGACAAACAAAACCAAAAAATGAGTGAAGACGAAAAGAAGAAGAAAAAAATAAGTAAAGGAAAATAAATAGAAAAAGAAAAATAATAAAAAATATTAACAAAATGTTTTTATCTTTTATGCTACTAGTGGTGCCCCACTACCCAGTTTGCCATTAAAAATTACAAGTACTCAAAAATACCTCAAAAAATGGATTGTAGAGTTCTTAATGAGGAAGTAACCTTCATTAAGAGCTTCACAATCCTACCGTTTAATGTCGCAGTCAGTGGACTGTCGCCAAGGGAGTTTTTCAGTAAGTTATTTGGTAGGCGCCGTCCAGAAGGTCCAAGCCATCGTGGCAAAACCAAGCCATAACAAGTGCTGCCTTTTTTGCTCTCGGGTTTTTGGACAGCAAGTCCCAAAATCTAAGGGCTGCCTCAGGCCGTAGAGCACAACACATCTGGAGAGGAATTGCGTGTTCCACCCCCCGTCGTAAGTCCTCTGTCTAGATATTGACCGTAAGGTCTTTATATGGTTTGTGCACAGGAAAGTGATATTGACTAAAGACAGCTTACGAAACATAGATGGGAGGGTACGTAGTAAACGGTATTGTTTTCGGGATCACGATGAGTTAATCCAACAATTTTTTTTCAAATGCCCACCAGCCAAGTTATCGTTCCATACAATACATGTATCCTTTAATGTCTGTCCTCCTACCAGCCTCTCTAGTTTACATGGGACATGGTTAAATGGGGTAGAGCCTAAGAAAACGACACATGTTCGAGTGTAGGTGCATTACTTTGGATTATTTGGAACTGTCGAGGTGATTACATGTCATCTTCCGGGCATCTGGTTTGATCCATATGTGGTTGTTACTCAGCCGTACGAAAGTGAGGGAGCATATGACCTATGGGTGGGACAACTGAGAGATGGTAGCATGAGATACGTACAACTGAGTTGGATGGGGATCAAATAATAGGGTGGGTATTTTGTCATCTGGCTGTATTTTCGCCATTGTGGATTTTATTCTTTTGGTTTGAGTTTGCTTGCAAACTTGTGTTGAACTAGCGTACTTTGATGCGACTTTGGTTAATAAAATGGTTATATGTATCATTTAATGCAGAGTCCAGGGGTCATCCTTATTTTCAAAAGAAAGATAGTAGCTGCAAAAGACCATGCCATGGACGACCAGTCTTATGATGGGGTCACGGATTTTCACACTAGTAAGGATGGGAAGATGTTGGCGTTGTCTGAAATGGGTTGGTGGGCTCCGAAGGGCCGTATTTTTGGCATGCAAACCCAGAACGCCCAACGTCGAGGTTAGTGATTTGAAACTTTTTGAAATAAAATAAGAGGCCCTCTTCCGCGGTTCAGCCTCGTGGGCCTCTTTAGTTTCGCCAGCTGAGCACGATCTTCTAGCTTGGTTATCCTCTTTAGTTTAAGTTTTTCTTTCCCCCTTTTTCCTTACCTTTTTCATGTAAATATACCCTTTTGTATATTTTGCAACTTAAAAATCTTATTAATAGAAGATAATGTATACTCCCTCTGTACCATAATATTTGTCTTTCTAGCAGCTCAATTTAAACTGCTAGAAAGACAAATATTATGGTACAGAGGGAATATTTCATAGGGAGCTCCGCTATTGTTCAGTTGTCAAAAAAAAAAAAGTACGATACATTTTCACCAGAGTTGAATAAAAAAGAGTACAATTATTGTATTTGAAAGGCTAGGAACATCACTTGAAATTTGGCTAGCTAAATGGTACTCAATCACCCATAATTTTTAGCACACCGGGGATGTGAACACTGTAAAAATAGCCATCCCAGTCGAGGGACTTGGGGTCAAAGTCAAAGCAGTAGGCTACATTGATATTTCCATGCTTGTTCATCGCCATCCTTAGCTTCTGTGAATTCATGTCATCAAAGCTTCACAAGATTGATGAACGACAATTTAAGTCAGAGGATGTTCATAAAATGTTATTATCCAAAGAAAAAACAACATTTCGATAAGATTTTAAAGTCACTTACCACCCTTTGAACAAGGCGTATGGTGCGTAGAGCTCGATCAGTTGCATGACAAATCTGTATTTTCTGCTGGCTTCATTGTAGTGCCGTGAGAAAACACCACAGAGTAGAATGTTTGCTAGATGAAGCATCTGTCCAATTAATTGATTGTAGGATAAACTCATACTTTTAATGTCATTTCCATCTTATCTCTTCGAATCAAAGTTTCCATGTTAAAAATAGTAAGCTAGCTAACCTCGAGGGGAAGCTTGTATTTGATGGTCATGTACAATGTTAACCATGTGACTGTGCTGAAGAATCGCATCTTCTTCAGATGGGCAAACTCGCCATTCCGTCCCGTGCATGGTGGGTTGTCGAAGAAGTAGCGGTGGCCTGAATCTGAGAGGACGGCGTAGGGTGCGGGGTTGCGCAGTGATGATGTTACATGGTAGATGATCTGCGCTTGCTGATCCTCCGAGTGTGCTGACATGGAAACCATCATAGCGTTCACCACCATGTCCCCTGGAATCTGTCAAACACACACACACACACCACGACCACTCCTCACAGCTTGTTACTCACTTGGTAACTTGATCAAGGTTCATTTGGAAATTTCTTGTTAATAATCTGTGAATAAATTACTAACCACGTCCATTATCAAATCAAGGTCAGCTAGGAAGAATGGCAAGGTCTGCTTGGCGTATCCGACGATAATCGTGTCGATTGTCCTGTAGAAGATGAAAATGTAGCTCTACTGTTGTACACTGTCTTAAATAATCAAGAAACAGATTTTGTTTTTTCCGCCACCTGATTCCTTCTGTCCATCCAGGGAATGGCTCCTTGAGGGTACTGGTTATGATGCTAGGGCGGATGATTACCACTGGAATGTCCCCTCGCAGGTGCCCGATCATCATCTCACCCAGTGCCTTGGTGAAGACATAGGTGTTTGGCCACCCAAAGTTCCGTGCCCTTCATTCAGTTGTCCATAAAAACAAAAACGTGACATATGCATCAGGCTTGTAGTGCTACAAAATGGAAGGAAGGAGTTTGCAAAGATATGATGTTTTCTTTTCTTTCCTATCTAATCAGATGTTTGTGTCTGACCTCTTCAGACCAAGCTCTTTCATGGCTCCCCTCTCAGCCTTCTTTGTGGAACAATTAATGTTTAGTTCTCTCATGGTCTCTTTGATCAGATTTTGCTCGGATTCGATGTCCAGATGTGTGAATAAACAATGGCTTCTCTCAGCACATGTAGCTCTCTCTCTCACACTTTTTGATTTGTTTTCACTGCATGTGTGTCCCGTGCTGCTGTGTAGATGTTCTGTCCGGTGTCTAGCTCACTGTTGTTGCAGCCTAGTACATGCGAGAGAGAGAGAAGAGATAACCTGCATGACAGCGTGAGAGACTGAGATACTAGAGAGAAATTTAAGAAGACAAAAAATAGAGTCGAGGTAACTTTATATTCTCAAATTTTCCTTCTGAAACTAGAGAGAGACACCTTCGAGAAATTGAAGAGAGAGAGAGAAAGAGCGCTTGTGAGAGAAAAGACATACTTTTTTAAGAAAGGGAGAGATGAATGGAGCGGTAGAGTATGTGCTCCTGTGTGTTTTTTTAATAGGTGAGAAAGAGACTGTGTCAGAGGCTATGCATGTGAGAGACGGCATGAGGCTGCATGTGTGAGAGAGGCGCGCGGCATGAGGCCAGGCGCAGATGTCCTTTCACCTCATGAACAGTGCGTCCTGCTAGTATATTATGCGCTGCTGACCATCCTAATAGAGATGCAACTTTTCTAGCTTTTGCACATATCTCGGTGCATCACAGTCCATTCTGGACGGCCTTGATATAGGGTACCACGTAGCTCAGCCTACAAAAAACCGTGCTGATGCTAGATAGCTACTCCCTTCGTTCCTAAATATTTTTCTTTCTAGAGATTTCAACAAGTGACTACATACGGAGCAAAATAAGTGAATCTATACTCTAAAATTTGTCTATATACATCCGTATATGATAGTCCATTTGAAATCTCTAAAAAGACAAATATTTAGAAAGGGAGGGAGTAGACCGCAGTGTATGCAATGCATTCACTTGTACCCTCTATAACATTGTGCAACGTAAGGAGGATTACGTAGCCACAGTTTTACATACGATCCCATTAGCGATGGAATGCATGGATGCACCTGGTTCGGAGATTGATAGATGTTCAACTCTCCGACCAACCGGGCTCCACGCAATGGAAACTAGCTAAGAATGGGACTTTTACGGTAAAATCTTTTTATATGGATTTACTTAATTCTGGTCCAGTCTCGAGATCGTTGCATATTTGGAAGATTAAGGTTCCTTTGCGCATTAAAATCTTTCTGTGGTTTGTCCACAAACAAGTAATTCTTACAAAGGACAACTTAATCAAAAGGCGATGGGTAGGTAGTCCACGATGTTGCTTTTGTGATCATGATGAAACAATACAACATTTATTTCTTAAATGCCCACTAGCCAAATTGCTTTGGAGAATGATTCATATAGCCTTCAACATTACCCCTCCAGTTGACATTGCATCGTTGTTTGGAATATGGTTAACTGGAGTCGAACATATTACGGCGGCTCGTATTTGGATTGGAATATGTGCGCTCTTGTGGGCTATATGAAATTGCAGGAATGATTTGATATTTAACAGACAACACAATTTAACTTTCTTGCAGGTCATCTTCAGAGCTACCGCTTGGATCCGTACGTGGTCCTTACTCACTCCTATGGAATCCAGGGAGCCTTTGGTTACTGGGTGCAACCAGTAGGAGATGGTAGCACGGGCTATATTCAATCAGTTCGGATGGCGGTCGCATAATAGGATAGGAGTCTAGGGAGCTTATCCATCTTATTGCCATTCCGGTTGTGATTGTCAGCATGAACTTTAATTTATTTTTATTTTGCGCTCCACTTGCGAGCTGTAATACTTTGGCGACTTTGTGATACTCTGTGAACTTTTAATAAGATGGCTGCATGCATCATTATGATGCAGAGACCGGGGGCACGCCTCCATTTCCCAAAAAAAAAAATCACTTGTTCCCTCTATAGTTCTTGGGTCAGTGAACAAGTCTAGATATGATGCAATAAACGCATTTGAAGACAAGAAGGTGTACCCAGAGGAGAAAGTCAAGAAATGAATACTTCACCTCTGTCTGAATCCTAAGCTTTGCGGATTCAACATTTGGTGCCCGAATCAAGAGGAAGATCTTCCTCACATCTGGCTGAACCCTCAGTATCTTCTCCACAAGCACTGCCCGCAAATCATGCAGGAAACACCAAAGTACATATAAGCCTCTCAGATGATCAGCACACATGCAATGCACATCCTGACCATAAAGGTAGTGATCATGCATGAACAAACACATACCTTTCCCTAGGAAGCCAGTTGAACCGGTGATGAGGATACTCTTGCCCCTGAAATATCCTACAACCCTCTCAGCATCCATTTCACCGATCATCGCCATCTGCTTTTTCCTGCCTCGAGAGGACGTGGGGTTTATGTCGCTCGGTCAAGGACAACTTTTATTTGGAAAATTTGATGGAAGACTATTTGTGTGGCCATGTATTTATAGGGCGGGAAGGAGATGGGCTTCACAGGCTAAATGGAACAAGGTAGCACGGAGCACTAGTGGTTAAGGTGCTGAAGGGCAGGTCAATTTTTTTTAAAATAGGGCAGGTCAGTTTCTCTCAGAAAACAGTGCAGCTGGAGTGCCTACAGGTGGTTAGCAGTCCAAGTCGACCGGCGTTACGTGATAGCAGCTGCAGAGGGAGTAGTAGATGTCCTCTTAGCATCTCATTTTTTCTCAAAATACTTCGTTTCACACTTCCAGTTCAGTTTTAGTCATCGTATTCCTACTTTAGCCATTAGCCTTTATAGCTTTACTGATTATATCATAAAAAGACTTTCTTTGTGAAAATGACCCAGATTTATTATAATGGTTCATCAGAAGTATAAAGCATCCCAAACATAATAAAATTTACATCAAGATCCTTGGACCACAGAACGGCCATTGCCATCGCCAGAGCAAGCTGCCGTCCTTAACTCCTCTTGTGCTTCCATGTCTTGTTTGTGCTCCAGTGACTCTGACGAAAAAGAACTATATGTTGTATTCCAATCCTTTTTCATCCTCCGCGATTTCGAGAATGCATGTTGGTAGAGGCCGGTGTCGTGCAACTAAACTTGTCCCAAGAAACGCGATGGAGAGTGATAGCTAAAATCAGAGGAGACCGCTACAACAAACCTTGTCCTTTGGGAGATCCGATGGAGAGTGCCAACTACAATGAGAAAAGACCATTGCAACTACAATGAGGAGTGTAACCACCATATGTGTTGTGTACGGTACATATACAGAACAGCCACCCCCAGGTGCCTTTTCTTCTGCCGACGAGGTAAAAATGGCAAAAAAAAAGGCCCAACCATGCCCCCCAAACCCCCCAAGAGCAAACCCAGCGCGCTGGGGGGCTGTTGGGGGCGCCGGCGGAAGCAACAGCCAATCCTATTCCTCCATGTATCATTTTTTTCTGGCCCACTCATT
The DNA here is from genome assembly GCA_902687465.1 of Secale cereale. Classification (NCBI taxonomy): domain Eukaryota; kingdom Viridiplantae; phylum Streptophyta; class Magnoliopsida; order Poales; family Poaceae; genus Secale; species Secale cereale. The sequence continues at coordinate 3,021,868 of LR738711.1, forward strand.
GACTTTTTGCCTGACGACTGTCCTGGGGGGCACCGACGGCTGGGAAACCGTCCTCGCGTTTCATCCGGCGAAGGTGTTTTGCCCCCCAAGACGTGCAATTTTTGGCCCGGCGATTGTCCTGGAGGGCTCCAATGGCTGGAGATGCTCTTAGGAGAGGTGCTTAGAGAAATAAATCAGGATTTACTTAAGCACCGGTGCTTATTTGCACAGGGCAGACGCTTAATTAGGTCTCTCTCCTGTAAAAATAGGCACCGGTGCATTAAAAAATCCGGTTTATTTTTCTAAACACCTCCCTAAGCATCTAACATTGTACAAGACTTAATAGTATTTGTAATAGAACTAGTTTAGCTAATAAACATATACATCTATGTACTCGTGTAATCAGAACTATACGAGAAAAAGCAATACAAAGTTTAGCAGGCAAAGGATTGGTTATCCAATGTTGTGTTGGTTACGTGAGCAAGCTTTAGATCGAATGGAACAGGCAAAGGATTGATTACTGCTTTGTACCGCCGTGCATCTCGGCGTCACAGAACTTTGTCAGGTTGTTTCGTTGTTCGTCATCGCATGTCACCATTGTCGGAAAGTACTCGGCGTGGGGGGGACAGGGCCAACAAGCAATACGATGGAGAATGCCAATTAAATTCAGAGAATGACACGAGTGATGATTTCCGAAAACAGTTAAGCCTCTATATCATGCATGCATATACGTAAAGTGGGTTCATCTTTACACTTTAATTCTTCAAGGAAACGACTACTTTAATTTGACCCAAGTCCTTTTTGGCTGTTGTGTGAAGCAAGGTTCTTTTTTCCTGATCCATATTTTTTTCAGTTGGGGCGTAAAACCGATTTCTAAAAAAACTTAAAATCTAGATTTTTTTTTGTCCAAAATTATTTAAATAAATGTTAAATTCACATATTTCCTGCACCTAAACATAAAAGCATTTAACCCGTTCCAACACACCAAGGTGCATGTGGTGCTTGCAAAAGCATACCCATTTAACACAATCTCACATTTAAATTCGAAACATTTGAAGATTCTCGAACGGTATCAAATTTTCTCCGGCCTGAGCGGAAATTTCTGGTGATGAGTCGGTTATAGAAAAATTTGACCGGAAAAAATAACCTAGGTGTGAATTTGAACTCTTTGAAGATTGACATGATATCAAGAATTATTCTAGACACAGAGGTAACACGGAACTATTTTTATTTAAAGAGCAACGGAAATTCACACCGGACAGCCACATTGACCACCCTAGCCAATATCACGACTACAAGAATAGTTCTCCAAAAGCAACACGCTCAAGAGGGAAATGACACGCCGGTAGCACCATTGCCAAACCCGACTGGTAAAAGCCAGATCATGAGTTTTCAATCTGAAGACAAAGTCCAAGCAAAATTTCAACAAGCAAAAATTTCTATTACACTAACATTGCCAGGTATAACCAATTAAGGTCGGACCTAGGGCTTTCAAGCTTCTGAACCGGCCGATGCTAAGCAAAGCACCCCAAAGTGAAGTCCACATGTGGTTCCTCCACCCATGCAAGCACGCACGATCCTGGCGTGAACATAACCACATGAATGATTAATGTGCACAAGGACGGAGCCAGAAAATGGCGATCGGGGG
>LR738711.1:3023578-3061995 GCA_902687465.1 Secale cereale
ATTGAACTAGAAGAGTCGATCATAATCATTGAAGAGACAATCATATAGGCATATAGCATAAGCATAGTAAATATCGTGAGCTTTAAATAGTAAATACTCAAAATATAGCTGCGGTTCTGAAATATGAATAAATTTGCATATTTATTAATCTGAATGAAAATCATGAATGGATAATTTCTTTAGAATTGGTTACTAGTTTCAATTGGCTGGAAAATGTTCTCAGCAAAACTCTTCCTCTTCATGCATACAAACCCATAATTTGACACTCAATTTTTTCCTGATTTTTTATTGTTCTAGTTTCTAGTTCTATTGTTTGTAAGTCACACATCAAAATAAAGTGTAGATTGAAAGAGGAAGTTAGAAATCATGTTCACATCATTTGAATTAGCATCATGTTCACATGACCGAGAGCTTGAACCAATTGACTTGATTATGAATTGATTGAGATCTATTCCTCTTCATGTGTACACACACATAATTGGGCAATATAAGAATTTATAATTAGTTATTAACGTCTATATTTCTAAAATTAGAATCTAAGACACTAACCTTTTGTTGATCGTCCGGTCGCTCATCCGTGTGTGTGCGGCTGGTCGGAATGTGCCTGTGGTCTGCGGAGCAGCGGATCGGGACGACGGGACGCCGTCGAGGACGGTCGAACGGAGGCCTTCCCTCCTTGGCGGACAGAGAGATTGGATGGAGAGGATGGACGATTTACCAGGCGGCAACAAAGTTTTTCAGTCGCAGGAACTGAGGAACGACGAACGAGTAGATTGGAAACGGAACGGCCGTGCGTTGGTGGTGGTCTCGTGGACTCGCTCCTGGTCGTGGGTATCTTCCAGGCTCCTTGTCTTCCACCTGGGCTGTTTTCTTTCCCCTCGTATTAGGTCCGTTGGCCTGCTGCCTACAATCACACACATCTAACCCTCTCGCTATGGGATGGCCGGATGACATGGGCTCTAGGCCTCTTGCTATGAGATGGCCGGATGGATAGGGGGGCGAGACATCCAGAATTCTGTGCGTACGAAGAAAATTATACGCGGTAGCTAATCGCTATCAAGGGTAACGAGATCGTTGGGGGGGGGGGGGTCTCCCCTCCCCTCGTCCCCCTTAGAGCATCTCCAGCCGTTGCGCCCTCAAGACGCGCCGAAAACCACCGCTTGGGAGCGAGCCGACGCTATTTTCGGCGTGGGGGCGAGCACGTCCCCAGCCGTCGCCCCCAGGTCGGGCCTCAGACGTCCCCACACTTCGGCAAAATTTCAGCAAACACGACTATATTTCAACAAACACGGCCTATTTTGGCGAAACTTAGACGTTTTGTACACGAATAAAAGGGACGAAAAAAAACCCTAAACTATGGCCGATGCTTCTCCTCCTCCTCCCCGACGCGCTGCTTCACTCGAGCCGCCGGTTGTTGCCGCCCTCGACGTGCGCGAGGACGCCGCTAAGCGTGCGGCCAGGGACGCCCCACCACAGGCGGCGACCCTCGCTGTTGTTGCGGCCGCGTGGCATCGGCCCCTTGTTGGTGGAGGCGAGCCGCTCCTCCTGCCGGCGTTCGAAGTACATCGCCCACGCCGCGTGGTTGTCGGCGGCGTACTCCGGGAGCGCCCTCTCTGCAACCGTCAGGGACGCCCGCGCACGCTCGATCTCGGCGTCGAAATAGGGCGTCCCGGGGACGGGCAGAGGGGAGACTGGGACCCCGCCGGCGCTGAGCTTCCACCGCGCCGGAGCGCGTACGTCGGGCGGCGCCGGGTAGTTGGCCTCCCACTCATTCAGCGAGCGGCGGCTTAAAACGTTGGCCGCCGCCGCGTCGCCGGGGTACCTCGCGCTCATGGTTGCCGCGGGGGAGAGAGAGGCTCGAACGGCGGAGAGAGGGAGGAAGGGCAGCGGCAAGGAGGGGGGGGACTGCCGATGGATTGGTGCCTCACCGGCGCGGTTAGGGGCGCCTTTTATAGCGGCTCGGGGCGGCCGCGTGCGAACGCGTGACGGAAGGCGGGGCGGCGTCGCCGTACTGCGCCGCCCGTGAATCAATGGGCAGGCTGACCGGCGGCAGCCTTGGCATTGATTTCCCCGCGGGAAAACCGAGACGATGAGGACGACCAGCCTTCGTCTCGCTGACGCGCCGGTCCGGCCACTCTTTCGCGCCAAAACGTTCGCGCCGGCGCCCCCGGACGCCCCGGATTCGGGTTGGGAGCGCCGACGCCAATATCGGTCCAATCCAGCGAAAAACAGGATCGTGGGGGCGCGACTGGGCCAATTTTTCGACGCCGGCGCTAAAAAACGACCTTGGGGGTCTGTTGGGGGCGCGGCTGGAGATGCTCTTAGAATCGTCCCTGAATGTGCACGCACCAAGCAGGTAGGCAGGCCGCCAACAGTCCTCCTTTGAGCCATGTATACAGGGAGAAATTTGTCCTCCATGATGTATGGTTCGAGCTCTTTTTCATCTAAATGAATTATTATTGCTTTTTTTTTTAAAAGGGGTATTCCCCGGCCTCTGCATCAAAATGATGCATGCGGCCATCTTATTAAAAATCAAGGTCAAGGTCTCCAAGTATGCGGAACGGAATTACAAAATGCTCAAACTGAGCTAGAACAAAACGCGAGGACACCACATTTGGATGCGTAAATGTAAACATGACCTAAACTCCTATCCTATTACATGACCGCCATCCAAACCGGTTGAAGATAGCCCGAGCCTACCATGTCCCAACGGATAGACCCAGTAACCAAACGCTCCCTGGCATCCATCGGAGTGAGTAGCGACCACATACGGATCAAAGCAGTGGCCCTGTGAATAACCTGCAAAAAATGAACATTTGTTGATCTGTTAAAAACCAAGTCATTCCTGCAATTCCATATAGCCCATAGTAACGCACAAACACCCACACGGATATGGATCGCTAATTCTTTCGCGACTCCATTCAACCACGTGCCGAATAACGTGGTTATACTAGTAGGTGGAGTAATATTAAAAGCTATATGGACCGAACGCCATAAAACTTTAGCCATAGGACAATCGAGAAAGAGGTGTTTAATTGATTCATCCGTGTTGCAAAAACTACATCGCAAAGACCCATTCCAGTTGCGTTTGGCTAGATTATCCTTAGTGAGAATTACTTGTTTATGAACAAACCACATAAACACTTTAATTCGTAAGGGGATTTTAACCTTCCAAATGTGGGCAGACCTAGGGATAGGCATCGAGTTGATTAAATCTAAATACATCGATCTCACCGAGAACGTCCCGTTCTTAGTCAGTTTCCAATGAATACGATCTGCCTGCTGAGACAGCTGAACACCCATCAGTCTTCTCACCAAATGGAGCCAGGCTTCCCTACGGTGTCCAACCAGCGCCCTTCGGAATTGAATATTAAGAGGAGTTGACTGTAACACTGATGCAACGTAATCTTCTTTACGTTGAGCAATGTTGTAAAGAGAAGGATATTGAATGGCTAGGGATGTCTCTCCCAACCATGTATCCTCCCAGAATCTTGTGGAAGCACCATTACCAACAAAGAACTTAGTTCTATTGAAAAAGGCCGACTTAACTTTCATCAGTCCTTTCCAAAAGGGTGAATCAGTTGGTCTAACTGTCACCTGAGCTAGCGTCTTGGTTGTAAGGTATTTATTATGCAAAATCTGGGCCCATGTAGCATGAGTCTCAGAGGATAACTTAAACAGCCACTTGCTGAGTAAGCACCTATTTTTAACCTCCAAATTTTCAATTCCAAGACCTCCTTGATCCTTCGGTCTACAAATAACATCCCATCTAGCCAGCCTATACTTGCGCTTCGCCTCATCACTTTGCCAAAAGAAACATGACCGATAGAAATCTAGTCTTTTCCTTACCCCTACTGGGATCATGAGAAAGGACAGAAGAAACATGGGCATACTCGTAAGCACCGAATTAATAAGAATCAATCGGCCCCCGTATGACAAAAGCTTGCCCTTCCAGCAGCTAAGTTTCTTCTCGAAACGGTCCTCTAGACTCTTCCACTCTTTATTAGAGAGTTTCCTATGATGGATCGGAATGCCAAGGTATGTGAACGGTAACGACCTTACCCCGCATCCAAATAGCTGCATGTAAGCTTCTTGTTCATCTTTGGCTCTTCCAAAGCAAAACAATTCACTCTTATGGAAGTTAATCTTTAACCCCGAGAGTTGCTCAAAAAGACAAAGCACAAGCTTCATATTTCTCGCCTTAGCCAAATCATGCTCCATGAACAGAATCGTGTCATCCGCATACTGAAGAATAGATAGCCCTCCATCCACTAGATGGGGAACGAGACCACCAACTGATCATTTTCCTTCGCTCTACCAATAAGGATTGTTAACATGTCTGCTACAATGTTGAACAAGATAGGAGACATCGGGTCACCCTGTCTTAAACCCTTGTGAGTCTGGAAGTAATGACCAATATCGTCATTGACTTTTATTCCGACACAGCCTTTTTGAGTGAAGGAGTCCACCTGTTTTCTCCAGGATGGATCGAATCCTTTCATTCTTAAAGCTTGCTGAAGAAACGGCCATTTGACCTTGTCGTAAGCTTTTCCAAAGTCCACCTTAAAAACTACCCCATCAAGTTTTTTCGTGTGGATTTCATGGAGCGTTTCATGAAGAACAACAACCCCTTCAAGGATGTTTCTATCCGGCATGAAAGCAGACTGGAAAGGCTGCACAACGCTATGTGCAATCTGCGTCAATCTATTCGTTCCCACCTTAGTGAATACCTTAAAACTGACATTAAGAAGGCAGATTGGTCGAAATTGCTCTATTCGATTCGCCTCTGCTTTCTTAGGAAGTAGAGTTATTGTACCGAAATTAAGGTGAAATAGTTTCAGATGTCCATCGAACAGATCCTGGAACATCGCAAGTAAATCAGCCTTAATGATATGCCAGCACCTTTTATAAAACTCTGCCGGAAAACCATCCGGGCCAGACGCCTTATTATTCTTCATCTGCGAGATCGCATCCAACACCTCTTTCTCCGAGAACGGGGCAGATAAGATCTCGTTCTCATCTGACGCTAATTGAGGGACATCCTGAATTCGGGTCTCGTCCAGAGACACGAAACTATCATCCGGGGCCCCAAACAGCCGCTTATAATAGTCAGTTATGTAAAGTTTGAGATTCTCCTGCCCTACAATCGTCCCCTCATGCTGCTCGAGCTGAAAGATTCTTTTCTTTTGATGCTTACCATTTGCTATCAAGTGAAAGAATTGTGTGTTATCATCCCCTTGGATAACTTCACGCACCTTGGCTCGAAGTGCCCATTTCAATTCTTCCTCACGCAGCAGTTCTTTCAGCCTAGATTCAGCCATTACCTTAGCCTCCAGTTCACTGGGCGTAAGGACAGATAACTCAGCCTTAACATCAAGAATCTGAATATGGTTGATAAGCCTCTCCTTCTCAACCTTATACACACCACTGAGATGCTTAGCCCAACCACGTAAGAACTGCCGTATGAATTATTATTGCTGACGTTGTCCTATTGTGTGAGGGTTGTTGGCCCAGACTCTCTTGTACGTCGCTCGTAGACGGGTTCTTTCCGTCAAGAGCGTGCTCGTAGTCGACGAACCAACCGAGTTCTTTCCGGCTGTAACTAGACTACATTCACGTACAAAAGTACTAAGCAGGCAAGCACACAGGAATGATCAATCTTGAGGCTAGCTACGTACGGGACTAGCATGCACGTAGGTAACAACACGCTGATCGATCTAATCTCGCCGAGACACAATACGCCGAGTCATACTTTGTATTGATTTGATCTGGATCGGTTCAAAGAGTACAAAGATACCTGAGTATTTATATTAGCTAGCTAAGAGCATCTCCAGCCGTTGGCCCCCTCAGGACCCGTAAAAATCGCCCCCCGGGACGAGCCGGCGATACAATCGGCGCTGGGGGCGGTTTTGCGCCCAGTCGTCGCCCCTAGCTCGCCCCCAGACGTCGAAATTTGCCCACTTTGCAGCCTCATTTTGGCGAATAAAGGGGCCATATGGGCGAGAATAGGCCCATATTCGGTGTGGTTTCGCCGTGTCTCGGCGTTCAATTATCAACACTATTATTTCTTATCACATATTTCATCTAAGAAAAAACAAATACTTCAACAAAATAGTACCATACAAATTATATAGTTCAACAAATAAAAATCATATTTCATCACACGACGTCCCCCTTGAGCCTCCATAGGTGCTCAATCAGATCTTTTTGCAGTTGATGATGCACCTGTGGGTCTCGGATCTCCTGACGCATACTGAGATAGGCAGTCCAAGTTACCGGTAGCTGGTGATCAACTTCGGCTAGAGGACCCTGCCTGTAGTATGGTTCAGTGTCAAACACTGAGTCTTCTTGCTCGCTCTCGATGATCATGTTGTGCAAGATGACACAACAAGTCATAATCTCCCACATTTGATCTTTGGACCAGGTCTGAGCGGGGTACCGAACAACAACAAATCGAGATTGGAGCACACCAAATGCCCGTTCGACATCCTTCCTGCAAGCCTTCTGAACTTTCGCAAACCAGGCGTTCTTGCCTCATGCCGCAGGGTTTGAGATCGTCTTCACAAATGTCGACCATCTCGGATAGATGCCATCTGCTAGGTAGTACCCCTTGTTGTATTGGTGCCCATTGATCTCGAAGTTCACCGGAGGAGAATGACCATCAACAAGCTTGGCAAAAACAGGAGAGCACTGCAGCACGTTGATGTCATTGTGAGTTCCTGGCATACCAAAGAAGGAGTGCCAAATCCAGAGGTCCTGTGTGGCTACCGCCTCAAGCACCACACTGCAACCGCCTTTGGCGCCTTTGTACATCCCCTGCCAACCAAATGGCAATTCTTCCATTTCCAATGCATTCAGTCTATGCTTCCAAGCATTCCAGGAAATCCTCTTGCTGCATTCTGGGTTAGGATCCGAGCAGTGTCTTCCGCATTGGGTGTTCTCAAGTATTGTGGCCCAAACACTGCCACCACTGCCCGACGGAACTTGTAGAAACACTCTATGCTAGTGGACTCGGCCATGCGCCCATAGTCGTCGAGTGAATCACCGGGAGCTCCATATGCAAGCATCCTCATCGCTGTCGTGCACTTCTGGATGGAGGTGAATCGAAGAGCGCCGGTGCAATCCATCTTGCACTTGAAGTAGTTGTCGAACTCCCGGATGGAATTCACAATCCCGAGGAAGAGCTTTCGGCTCATCCGATAACGGCGCCGAAATGTTTTCTCGCCGTGAAGTAGAGCATCGGCGAAGTAGTCGGAGTAGAGCATGCAGTAGCCTTCAAGACGAAGCCGGTTCTTTGCTTTCAACCGCCCAGGCGCCGAGCCACCTCGCCGCGGCTTTTCATGGCTCGCCAGCAGCTGGGCGAGGGCGGCGAGCACCATGAGATGCTCTTCTTCCTGGACGTCAGCCGCGGCTTCCTCCTCCAGCAGCGCGGCGAGCTCTTCCTCGTCATCCGAGTCCATCGCCGATGCAGGCAAAACGCCGAACACCTTGCGCTCGGTGGGCGTGTACCCGCCGCTAAACCACGCCTCCGCGGCCGGAAACGGCGGCCGGAAACGGCGGCCGGAAACGCCCAGCTGCTGTGGGAGGGGCTGCCGCGGCGAAGCGCTGCTATTTTCCGACGGGGAATGACTATCTAGCGGAGTAGGGCGGCGGCCGTCGCCGGGATATAGCTAGTGGTGGCCTAGGATGCGGGGGGTGGGAGGCGAGTCGGGGATGAAAACCTTGACTTTTTCCCTGTCGGTGTGGGCCAGGCGCACTTTTCCCTAGCACCGGAGCCCCCGACTGCTCCCTAGCGCGCCGGGTTCGGCCTGTGACCGCCGGGCGGAAAAAAGGTCCGAACCGGCGATTTTCGGCGTCCTGGGACGCGACTGGACCGTTTTTTCGACGCCGGCGCCGAAAAAGTGGCCTGGGAAGGCCTGTTGGGAACGCGGCTGAAGATGCTCTAACCTGCCAACAGGGCCGTACCTAAGAATCTGGGGGCCCGGTGCAAAATTTGAAATTAGGCCTTTATATGGAAATACTAATTGTGAAGTCAATATGATAGTATTTCTTAATCAGAAATTACTCATATGGTTCAAACTCCACGGAATCCAAAATTTGAACTTTTCTTCCAATTTTATGCTTGAAAGAATACACACATACCTATGGATGTATACTAGTACTACTTTTGGTAAAGTTTAATATTAATGCCAAAATACGTTTTATGCGAGATACACAAAAATAACAAAATTATGTATGTCTTGCACATACTATCCACTATAAAGTACATACAAGATTTGTTTTTTGGACAACTCATACCAAAATGTATTTCACAATGAAATTGTACACAAATCTACAAGTACTTGTGTATTTACATTTAGTTTTTTAACTTAAAATGTCAAGTTTTGAAAAAATAAATAAATGTGGACCCTGAGCTAAAAAGCCTCACTCATTTATTAGCATACAATAAATATAATCCTCTAAATAATAACACAAGAGCGATGGATGATGGGAAGAAAAACTCAAATATTTGCACTAGATTTTAACAGAAGTGCGTATAATCTATTTTTTACCTCAAATATCTCTGAAGAATTTGCAAAGTGATTTGCTGAAAGGAGAACAGAGAGGACGTCCCTTTGGATTATGATGCATGCAAAAATTTCAAATCAAACTTGACGTTGATTAATATCACTAACTGCTACTAGTATTAGAAAGAGAAAGAGAGATGCGTGCGCCTCTGTCATCGTGCAGGATGGGTACTGGTTGGCGTTGGAAGCTCGAAGGTTGCACTGAAGGTTATACATTCCTTAATTATCCTCTTGATTAACATTGTTAATTGCTATTTAAGATAAATTTGGGGGCCCCCAAATTTTATGGGGCCCTGTGCTATTGCACACCCTGCACCTGCTTGTGGTACGGGCCTGCCTGCCAACTAACCTAGTCCTACTCGGTATACACTTGGATTACTAATCGGACATGTACACGTCCCGTCAGGTTTAATTCCAACAAGGGTTCGGCCAGAGGAGTTGAGGTGCGTTGGGAATGATGACGGGTCCAGTGGTGTTGTACGGTCGCAACTTGTGGCAGGGGCTGTTCGGCGGATCCTGGTGGCGGGTTCCTCGCGGGGCTGCTAGGATCGCATCAAGGTTTCCTGCCTCCTCCGTAGACGTGTGCCGCTGGGGTCGTTGTGCTCACCATATCCTGCGTGGCAACCCTCCTTCTGCCTCCTCTAGTCCCACCATCTTTCCTCGCCAGCTTGCTTCGGCGGATCTCTCCCATCGGCAAGCGTTGATGGGGAAAAACTTATATGAGACCAGATCTCATGGATTATCAGGTGAGATCCATCCTGATGGATGACACGTGGCATTCACAAATCACAAAGCACCTACCTCACCCACATCTGAAATCAAGGGGGGGGGGAGATTAGATGCTTTGTGATTTATGAATGTCACGTGTCATTCATCAAAATGGGTCTCACGTGCATTATATGAGACCTGCTCTCATTTTTTTTTTCCGTTGATGGGACGGGATAGCGACCGCTATGGGATGTAGGTTTTGAAACCCTAGCTCGAATCCTCCTGGAGCCAAAAGCTAGACGAACAAGCAACGACGCAAGCACCTTAATCGACTGCTTGTTAGAATAGGTCGTGTGTGTGTGTGTGTCGATCGTTACACGGCGGATCGTAGCGAGGCGATCAAGAAAACTACTCCATCCGTTCGGAATTACTTGTCGCAGAAATGGATGTATCTAGATGTATTTTAGTTCTAGATACATCCATTTTCGAGACAAGTAATTCCGAACGGAGGGAGTAGAACCGAGGAAATGTTTGGTGATAGCCAATGGCACCTGTCGTATCTTTAGGTTTTCTTTTCCCGAATGATAAGTGACACACGTGTGGCACGAAGCAACATGATTCAAAGGACCCCCATTATCATCCATTTTGACACATCTCAGCAAAATCTTTTTGGTTTTTTGAACTTCAAAATGTTATATCTCGTAAATAAAAAATCCGATTAAAAATTGCTTTTCATCATTAAATCCGTCTCTACGAGAATACAAAACTAGATTCCATATTGACTTTTTATGAGCCAAAAGTTGCCATAATGTTACACTGGAATTGCCATAGTGTTTACAATAAACTTGTCATGATATATTTCATCTCCTTGTTTCTAGATTTAAAACTATCATTGTATTTCAAATACTTTTCACGACGATTTTTAGTAATTAATCATGGCAATTTTTCTTTTCACATGTATAAAAAAAATTGAAAACAAGTATCAGGAACAATGTATATCTTGGATTTTCAGGAACAATATTTTTTTCCCAAAATCCAAGATATACATTGTTCCTGATATATTTATATATATTTGTTTTTTTTATAGTTTTAGCTGTATATAAAACAAATAAACTATAAGGAAACTTAGAAAAACCTAAAACCAAAGAAAACCGATGAAGAAACGAAGAGAAGCAAAAAAAAAAACTATAAAAAACACATTGAAAAAAAGTCAAGCTAAAGACGAGACCGTGTTACGTCTCAATACGGACGAGAAATCGTGGCTCCCCTATATCTTTATTTTCATGTTTTTTGATTTCTTTCATTTTTACTTTCGTTTACACTTTCAAATATTCGAAATAAATATATCACAAAACCACTTTACCTAAAATATCTAAAAAGTTTCTTAACCAGGCATTTAAAAAATGTTAAATGTTCATAGAGAAAATGTTTCACATGTATACAAAAATGAAATATTTACTGTGTGGGTGAAAAAAGTTGATCATGTATTTAAAAATGTTAACAAGTACTACCTGCGTCCTGGTTTATTGGTCCCCTTATAGTATTTTGTGCCAAATTTTGATCATGATTTAATTAACAAAATGTTAATGAATGCCAGAAAAAAATAGTATCATTGAAAACTATGTTCAAATACGAATCCAACGATATAATTTGTGATGACATGCATTAAAATTTTGTTAGTTAAATCTATGGTTAAATTTTGGCATAAAATATAAAGAGGACCAATAAACCAGGACGGAGGTCGTATTTGACAAATATTAATCAAGCAGTTGAAAATGTTAAATGTGTACAGATTTATTTGATCATGTATTAGAAAAATGTTAATGAAGCATTTGAAAAATGCGAAATGTGTATAGAAAAAATTGTTGACAATTTGTTCATAAAATGTAATCTTGCATTTGAAAAAAGTTAGTCAAGCATTTAAAAAAAATTAAATGTGTATAAAAAAACGTTGACCATGTATCAAAAAAATGTTAACCTTGCATTGTAAAATGCTAATGAACCATTTTAAAATGTTCAAATGTCTACAGAAAAAGTGTTGACCATGTCTTAAAAAATGTTAATCAAACATTTAACAAATGTTAAATATGTGTATAGAAACAATGTTGACAGCTTATTAAAAAATGTTATACTTGTATTTGAAAACTATAGAATGTGTATTCAGAGTTTCAGACAATGTTCTTGAAGTATAATGGAAATGGAAAATGAAAACCAACAGAAACAAAGAAAACAATAAAAACAATGAAAACCAAGAAAGAAGCAAAATAAAAATAAAAATAAAAAATATATGAAACAGGTGCAGAAAAAGGAAAAAGTCAAAACCGAGAAATAAACAAAGAAAAACAAAAAAACTGATGAAAAAAAGAACGAAACATTACAGAAGAAAACTAAAGAAAAATTAGTTAAAACCGAGAAAGTAGCGAAGAAAACCAAAAAAAGGTAGAAAAGAAAAACAATCGAGGGAAATAAACGAAAACAAAACAAAGGAAAGAATTGAAATATAAAGAAAAGAAAAGACCCTGAAAAAATGGTAAAGAAACTAGGAAAATGGGTGAAAAAACAAAAAAAATGGAAAATACCGGCAAAGAAAAAAAGAAACCAGAAAACAAAAAAACAAAAAGAAAACAGGCTGGTCAAATTGCTTCGCGAGGACTCGAGAGCAGGTTTCATCTCGCGTGAAGCGAGATATAGCTGTCGCGTGGCTCATGTGCGTCGCGACTATATATCACATTAAGCGTGACGGAAGGATCCCTGCGTCGGACACTACAGTAATGGGCCAGTTCAATAGGGGGCATTTAAAAGAAACGCGTGGGGGGAGTCGAATCCCGAAATCACTCATTGAGTAGTCGTTGCGAAGATCACCCCAAACCCCCTGGTTGCGACAAGTGGCGCGCTGTGCGCCACTTGTCAAAACCTGGGCGTTTCCCCTTTTTTGTAGATCCGCTTATAAAAAAAAATATCTCTTAAACCGTGCGTCCAAATCTCGAACCGCTTTCACCATTGAATTCCTCGCGTCGGGATCTTCAAAACTAGATCCCATGTTGATAGATTTTGATGAACTTTTTTTCACAAAAAAAAACCAGACGAAAAAACTGAACCGGACGCACTGGTTTTTTCCCTTTCTGAAAGAGGCACGCCCGTGCCTCTCGCGAAATCACAACCGTGCCTCTGGCGAAAGCAAAACCGTGACTCTTGCGGAAAAAAAAAGAGAAAATGTGTTTTTTTTTCTATTCCGAGGAGGCATGGTCGACTATCGCGAAGGCACAACCGTGGCTCCCGCTGAAGCAAAACCGTGACTCTCGTGAAAGAAAAAAAATAGAAATAATTTTTTTTCCTTTCCGAGAGGCACGGCCATGACTTTCGCAAAAGCACAACCATGCCTCTCGCGAAAGCAAAACCGTGAGTCTCGCGAAAAAAATAGAAAACGTGTTTTTTTTCGTTTCCTACAGGCACGGGCGTGACTCTCGTGATAGCACAACCGTGCCTCTCGCGGAAGCAAAACCATGACTCTCGCGAAAGGAAAAAAACATAAAACACATTTTTTTTTCATTTTCGAGGGGCACGGCTGTGACTCTCGCGAAAAAACGTGTTTTTTTGAAGAAAAAAAATCGATTTTTTTATCGAAAAGCAATAGAAGACCGGTAGAAAACCAAAACGTCGAAAAAACCGAAAAACAAACATTTAAAAAGCAAAAAAAAACGAGTGCGAAAAAAAAAACAAAATTCGGAGGGAGCGCTCAGAGCGCGCCAAGTGGCGCTTATTGTTGACATGCTCCCGAAGGAGCGTTCGTTAACTAGTTCTCCCCTACGTACTAGGCTTGAAACTTATCTCAGCGAGTCATGTTTCCACTGCTTCTTTTCCATTTTTTCAGGGTTTTTTGGTTTATTTAATTCTCACTGTTTTTGGTTTCCACTGCTTCTTTTCTTTCTCTTTTGTTGTTTTTCTTTGGTTTTCTTTATTAATTTCTCGGTTTCACTTGGTTTTTCATTTGTCGCTTAAAAAAATTGGTTTTGTTTTTTCTTTTACGCATTTCTTTTTCTTTTTCTTTTTCTTTTTTCATAGTCTTTATTTTCTGTTTCGTTTTCTTATTTCATCCTCTTTTTTGTTTTTGTTTTTATTTTTCTTTGTTTCTTTTGGTTTCACTCTATATCTTCCGTATATGTGAACAATTGTTTCCTAATATATGTTTTAGATTTTTCAATACAAATTTAATATTTTTTAACACGTGTCTAACATTTGTTCTAAAGACATGTAATATTTTTTAAATGTCTGATTAAAGTTTTGCAATATTTGTTCAACATTTTTGTATATTTTTCGTAGATGTGATAAATATTTACATCACTTGTTGAACACATTTTTTCTAAACATATTGAACTTTTTAAATGCTTGATTAATTAATTCCAAATACGTGTTCACATTTTTTTTTCGAATGCTAGATTAACAGTTTTATATGCATGATCAGAACTTTCTATCATTTTTTAATACATGGTCAACATTTTCCTATATAGATTAAACATTATTCAAATAGGTTATTAACATTTTTCAATTAAAATTTCGACATTTTTTCAAATGCTTGATTAACAGTTTTATATACATGATCAGATTGTTTCATCATTTTTTAATATGTGGCCAACTATACCCAATAAACCTTTTCCAAATGCTTGATTAACATTCTTCAAAACACTTGTTCAATTTGTTTTCAAATGCTCGATTAACATTTTTTTCTATACGTGATCAATTTGTTTCATACACATTTTTTATATATTTTTCGTAGATGTGATAAACATTTGATCTATACACTTAACATTTTCAAATCATTGGTCAATAATTTTCAATTGTTTTATGTAGAGTGAGTTTTGTAATATATTTATTGAGAATATTTGAAATTATAAACAAGGGTGATAAAGAATGCAAAAAACGAAAAAAAAAACGTTAAAAATAACAAAACAGAAAATGAGGCTGTTCTTCCGGCGCGCCTGGGTTCCGGCGCGCATTTTTTCAGTTGTATGCGTACTTGATTACCTTCACCTGCGTAGGATTCCTTCGGAGCAGATGGATTACAGATCCGGCAAACGAGACAAGGACTAATTCAGTGAGGCTGAATTCCGGCTAGTTGGATTGAGCTCTTTCAGACTTGTGTAAATCTCATGTCATGCTCTGGCAATACACTAGCGACAATAGCAAATTAGCTAATTACTCCCTCCGTTCCTAAATATAAGTTCTTTTAGAGGTTTCAATATGGACTACAATGCAAAATGAGTGAATGTAAACTTTAAAACATGTCTATATACATCCGTATGTAGTTTATATTGAAATATCTAAAAGGGATTATATTTTAGAGATTTCAATATGAATTACATACGGATGTATATAGACATATCTTAGAGTGTAGATTCATTCATTTTGCTCCGTATGTAGTCCATATTGAAATCTCCGTATGTAGTCCCTTGTCCTGACCTGGGTTCCCTGCAGCCGCCGCACAGAGGAGATGGGGAAACGAAATTTAGGGTTAGGGAAGGCACGGTGGCAGTTTTTACAGTACTCCCTCCATTCCACAATGTAGTGCCTACAGATTTTTATGAAAGTCAAACTTTGTTAACTTTGACCAAGTGTATAGAGAAAAATCTCTACATCTACAATACGAAACATGTACATTCTGAAAATATAACTCACGATGTATCCGATGATGCGCATTTGGTATTCTAGATGTACCTACTTTTATCTATAAACATGGTCAAAGTTTGTAATGTTTGACTTTTGTAAAAATCTATAGGCACTACATTATGAAGCGGAGGGAGTATGAGGAGATATCTATGGCCTATTTTGGATCTTGGGCTGGGCTGGAAATTCGAGAATGGCTGAATTTTTTGCCCCGTTTACTCTAGTACCGGGCCCAAACGAAACGGACGAATTTCGTATGAGATTCGTTTTCTCGGGCCGAAATCCAAAACTCTGTGACATACAGAAATGAGTGCTGTGCTGTGTGTTGTTTTAGTTCATAAAAGTTCAGGGGGGAAAAGCAGATACTCCTTGTCATCGGTTATGAGGTAGAGGGAAAGGGCACCGTCGCTGTTGCTGTCGCCGCTCGCCCTCGTCGACCCCTCGTGGTGGTTACCTTTCGGTGAGGAGTAAGCCGGGCAACGGAAGGGTCAGCATCAGTGGTTGCAGGGTGTGGATGAGGAAGGTTTCGCTTTGGTCCCTTTCGAGTGTGAAGGTGAGCTTCATAATAAGAGTAGCTAGATCTATCTGCCTTACTTTTTCTGAATTTTGCTGGCAGCTAGACAGCTAGTCAACTGCCAAAACGTCTTATATTTAGGAAGAGAGGGTGTAGTTAACAGGAGGAAGTTGGCATCTCCGTTTACCAAAACATGTATAGAACCTGTGATGCCAGACACCGGTGGGAGTAGCCTTTGCCGGTGAGGACACGGTGGTCCGGTGAAGTGCGGGCCTTGTGAGGGTCTCCGCCCGGTGGGCCGATTGGAGTGGTAATTCCAGAGGTGATGATAGGTTGTCGAAAAAACATGGCAGCAGATACATTTTACGAACCAGGATAATAACGGTTCCAACCAGGATAATATCGTTTCTGATTATTCATGTGATATCCTCTGTGTTGCCCACTAAAGCACACAGCAGTAAGGTACTATAAGCATCCTAATGCACACAAGGGGATAGCTTTATTAACCAAATCAAGCACTGTTACAATCTAAAGCATAGACTCCAGAACATGCTCTGAGAGCTGCCCATACTACGCTCTTTTCTGGCATCACGCAAACACTGCCACCATTTCCGTACAGTGGACTTGCAAACATACTCAGAAGAGTTGCGTAACAAATGGAGTACAATACAAATACATATGTGTTTGATGACAGGAATAAACAAATAACTCAATCACGCGTAAATTTGAGCACTGGAAATTTGGCTAGTTAAATCATAACTCAATCACGCGTATATTTGAGCACACCAGGGATGTGAACACTGTAGAAATAATCTTCCCAGTCAATGTACTTGGGATCAAAATCAAAGTAATAGGCCCCATTGTTATTTTGATTGTCGTTTTTCACCGCCATCCTGAGTTTATCCA
This sequence comes from Secale cereale, assembly GCA_902687465.1. Classification (NCBI taxonomy): domain Eukaryota; kingdom Viridiplantae; phylum Streptophyta; class Magnoliopsida; order Poales; family Poaceae; genus Secale; species Secale cereale. The sequence continues at coordinate 3,039,935 of LR738711.1, forward strand.
AGTTCATGTCATCAAAGCTTCACAAGATTGATAAAGTCAAGTCAAAGAACAACATTTTGAAGGGTAAAATGATATATTTTGATATGCTATATATGAGGATGGACTGGTATACCATCATGCTATGTAATCACAAAAGCGGAAGGACATATTGATATTCCCCGCAAAAAAAGGGACATATTGATAAGCATTTTAAGAATTTTTCTTACCACCCTTTGAACAAAGTGTATGGTGCATATAATTCGCTCAACTGCATCATGAATCTGAACTTTCTGCTGAGTTCGTTGTATCCCCGTGAGAAAACACCACAAAGTGCAATGTTCACTAGGCGAAGCATCTGCCCAATTGATTGTAGGATTAGAAAGAAGCATAATATTAATCTCATTTGCATCTCATATATCCCTAATCAATGTGCTTTAATCTCATGTTGAAGCAGTAATTAAGCTAACCTCGAGGGGAAGCATGTACTTGATGGCCATGTACAGCCTGAACCACATGACAGAGCTGAAGAACCGCATCTTCTTCAGCCGAACACGCTCACCATTCCTTCCCGTGCATGGGGGGTTGTCATTGAAGTACCGAAAGAGAGACTTCCAAAGGATGGCGTAAGGTGCTGGGTTCCGCAGCGACGATGTTACATGGTAGATGATTTGCACCTGCTGATCCTCTGAGTGTGCTACCATGGCAACCATCATAGCATTCACCACCATGTCCCCTGGAATCTATATAAACCATGCACTGTAGTTGGTTACTTACTTGGTACCTTCACCGAGTTTCAATCCAAATTTTGGTTGCCAATTCGTGAACAAGCTCACCACATCCATTATTAAATCTAGGTCGACTAGGAAGAAGGGCAAGGTTTGCTTGGCGTATCCGATGACCACCGAGTCGATTGTCCTATGGAAGATGAAAATTTCAGTAATCATACACCAGTGTGGTACATTGTTGTAAGGATCAAAATATATTTGTGTTCCAGTCACTTGATTCCTTCCATCCATCCAGGCAATGGCTCCTTGAGGGTACTGGTTATAATGCTCGGGCGGATGATGACAACCGGAAAGTCCATTGGTAGGAGCCCCATCAGCATCTCCCCCATTGCCTTGGTGAATACATAGGTGTTTGGCCACCCGAAGTGTCGAGCCCTTCGCCCAGTTGTCCATAAGATCAAACATGTTAAAAGAGTATCACGTTTGCAGTGCTACCAAGTGAATGATAGGAGTACACATAATATATGTTGATGTTTGTGTCTAACCTCTTGAGGCCAAGCTCCTTCATGGTTTTCCTCGCAGCCTTCTCCGTGGAACAACTAGCTTTTAGCTCTTGCATGGTTTCTTTGATTAAATTTAACTCCGATTCGATGTCTAGCTGTGTGCCCACCTTTATGGTCTCGCCCATCAAGATCGGCTTCTCTGGTACTATCCCCTCTTGTTCACCAGCTACATAGGCTGTCCAAGTCATATAATTATAGCTTAACGAGTTAAAATTCTAAATGTCATGATATAACACCAAACCCAAATTCACAGATCAAATATTCTTATCTCTTCACACCTGTTGAAACATGAAGCAACATCTTGAGCTTAGGACATTTTGTTGCAAATGCGCAGATGTGCTTCACACCCAAGACATTCACATCGAAAGCCACATCATATCTGAAAAGGTATCATCGCATTTTTTAACAATTATTTCAATGTCATGCATGCTTATGTTTGGTACTCCCTCTGTAAACTAATATAAGAGCATTTAAATCACTATTCTGGTGATCTAAACACTCTTATATTAGTTTACGGAGGGAGTACAATATTACTCCTTCCAGTTCACAAATAAGTAATGTTATGGAAAGTGGCATAGTCATCAAGGTGTAACTTTGACCACTTTTTCTATGAGTATATGTATAGTAACCAACAAAATTATGATATTCAAAAATAATTTTCAAATCAATAAATATTATCTTTTAAGTTTCCAAACTAAATATTTAAGATGATGTCCATAATCAAAACTTTGAAATTTTGGGTCGAGGTATGTATGGAATGTCACTTATTTGTGAACCGGAGGGAGTAGCAATCTGCAACCAGAAAGCACCTCAAACCTTTCAAAGAAATTTGTAGTCGCAGCTCCGTTGATGATGACATCTATGTCCTTGGACAATTCCCCTAGCTGGGCATTGTCTAGTCCAAAGTTTTCATAAATGATATCTCCCACCAAAGGACATATCTTTTCTTCAATGAAATTATTGAACCGCACACCATGTTTTTCTTTAAGCACATGAAAGATCTCCCGGTCTATGATCTAAAAAATAGCAAAGAATATTAGTCGTTGATTACTATTAATTACTGTGTTAACGCTCTTGGTCGGGATCGAATAAAAACGCTTAACATTCATCCCCTCACATTGTGCAACAAGTGACACTAGGCACTACTCCCTCCTTTCCTAAATATAAGTCTTCTTAGAGATTTCAATGGGGACTACGTACGGAGAAAATGAGTGAATCTACACTCTGGAATATGTCTACATACGTCCATATGTAGTCTCTATTAAAATCTCTAGAAAGACTTATATTTTGGAACGGGAGGAGTAGTATAGAGAGATGTATACCACACAGTTGGACATAAGTATCGCGTAACGTCCTTGTGAACAAATGTGGGGGATGTATCATATGTGTGCGCATGTTGCCCTCGATGCAAATGATTGGAACAGAGAAACTGTGCGTGATTTCGAGGCAGAAAAATAGTCAAGCCCAGTTGTGAGTAGAAGGGTGGACTTGCAGACTACAGCAGAAAAATTGTCAACCCAGCTATGAGCTGATGGTGGATTTACAACTCGGATAAAAAAGGCAGAGTCAGTTATTAGTCCATGGTATACTTGCTTAATGTAAATTTAGCATTAGACAAAAACAAGGAGAAAAACAAAAACGATTTTTTCACCTCAGTCTGAATCCGAAGCTTCGCGGATTCAGCATCAGGGGCCCGAATCAAGAGGAAGAGCTTCTTCACATCAGGCTGAACCCTCAGTATCTTCTCTACGAGCACTACCCACAGATCATGCAAGAGAAACACCAACATATAAGCCTCTCAGATGATCAACACACATGCATGGGACATCCTGACCCGAAATGTAGTGATCATGCATGAACGCATACCTTTGCCTAGGAATCCAGTTGAACCAGTGATGAGGATACTCTTGCCCCTGAAATATCCTACAACACTGTCCGTATCCATTTCACCGATCATCCTCGGCTACTTTTGCCTGCCTTGAGAGGAGGTAAGATTTATATCACTTGGTAGATTATATGGTACTATCTTGTCTGGCCATGCATGTATTTATAGGGCAGGAAGGAGATCAAGTGGAACAAGGCAGCACCGGTTACGTGACTGCACCGTCGATCACCTAACATAGATATTTTAAGAATGATACATCCATGGAATGGCTGGTTGGTGAAAATGGGAGAGAAAATAGAAAATTGTTAGCCAACCAATTGAATTATTCAATTCCACATACAACCACATCTCTGGGGAGATTGATTCTCCCGATACTCAGCAGCGTCAGCACAGGACAGAACAACACACTTGACCTATGACTCAAAAATTATACCATTTGATTCTAGTTGGGAAAAAAATCGAATGGTACAACTTTTATACATACAACTCGTATTTTATTAGACGGTTTATTGTGGTTTCCAATGGAGAAACCGGCCGGTGTCATTATGCTCAGCATCACCATCAAATTGGTGAGCATCATAGGCGATGAGGACGAGCCGGAGGAGTACGATGATGACAACTCGGGCCTGAAGTGTGTATTCGGCAAAGAGAACATCCGGCCCGAATCACCATCATCGTCGTCCTTTGGCTCGACCTCTACCGGGTGGCGCAACTTATCAGTGAATCGGGTACAAGTGACTCTCCGAACAATTAAGACTGTCATAGTTACATGATTGCACCGTGGATCACCTAGCGCGCATATTTTAAGATCGATAAATCCATGAAACGACTGGTTGGTAAAAAGGGGAGCGGAAATAAAAAAATAGATAGTCAACCAACTGAACTATTCAATTCCACATACAGCCACAATTGGGGAGATTGCTTCTCCTCCTTCTCAGCAGCGTCGACACACGATGAAACAGCACACTGGACCTATGACTCAAAAATTATACCGTTTGATTTGAATTGAAAAAAAAAATCAAATGATACGATTTTTCTACATGCAACTCATATTTTATTAGACGATTTATCAAGGTTTCCGATGAAGAAACCTATGTCATCATGATCAGTATCACCATTGATTTTGTGTGACAGAGGCAACGAAGACGAGCCGGAGGAGGACGACTATGGCGATAACACCTGCGATGAGGAGAATTGATCCATGGGCTTTTTTTTTCGAGAAACTGTCGATCTATTCATCTCCAATCATGGCAGTACAATGAACACAACAAATAATGAAAATTACATCCAGATTCATAGACCACCTAGCGACGACTACAAGCACTGAAGCGAGCCGAAGGCGCGCCGCTGTCATCACCCCTCCCTCGTCGGAGCCGGGCACAACTTGTTGTAGTAGACAGACGGGAAGTCGTCGTGCTAAGGCCCCATTGGACCAACGCACCAGATCAGTAACCGCCGTCGATGAAGAAAAGCTTAAATCGAAAGGATCCAACCTGAAGACACGTGAACAAAGACGAACAAAGACCGGATCCAAGCGGATCCACCAAAGACAACCACCGATCGAATGCCACGAGATCCGCCGGAGACACACCTCCACACGCCCTCCGACGATGCTAGACACACCATCGGGACGGGGGCTAGACGGGGAGAACCTTATTCCATCTTCAAGAAGCCGCCGCCGTCTCGTCTTCTTGATTAGGACACAAACCCTAACAAAACTTGAAGAAGCACCTGAAATCGAAGCCCTCCCGCCGGCAAGGGCCGGGATCCACCGCGCACCCATGGCCATAAGGCTACATGAGACGTGGGAGATCGGCGGCGCCGCCGACGGGAGGCAGAAACCCTAGCGGCCTTTTCTTTGAGGAGAGGCAAAGGGAGGCAGAAACGATAATTGATCCATGGGCTTACTATCTACACTCCCAAGTCCGAATCATCCCACACTTGGCCTATCCAATGGAGAAACTGATGTCATCATGCTCAGCATCTCCATCAATTTGTTGAGCATCATAGGCGATGAGGACGAGATGGAGGAGGACGTCGATGGCAAATCAGCCCTGAAATGTGCACTCGGCAAAGAGAACTTCAGGCACGAGTCACCATCATCGTCCTCCTCCAACTCGACCTCTACCCAGTTGCGCGACCTCTCAGCTAATCAGGTACACGTAACCCTCTGAGCAATTAAGGTCGTCAGAGTCAAAGGATTGCACCATCGCTCACCTTGCACACATATTTTAAGATTGATAAATCCATGGAACGGCTGATTGGTAAAAAGGGGAGTGGGAAATACTAGAAAACTGATAGCCAACCAACTGAATTATTCAATTCCACGTACAACCACAATTGGGGAGATTGCCTCTCCTTCGGCTTAACAGCATTGGCACACGACCAAACAACACACTAGACCTATTACTAAAAGATTATACCGTTTGATTCTAATTGCATTTTTTTTCTCTGTATGATACAATTTTTCTACACGCAACTCATATTTTGTTAGACAATTTATCGGTGTCTCCAATGTAGAAACCTATGTCATCATGCCCAGCATCATCATAGATTTGGTGTGCATCACAGGAAACCAGGACGAGCCGGAGGACCATGACGATGACTACTACACCTGCGATGAGGAAAACGGATCTATGGGCTTACTATCTGCACTCCCAAGTTGTAATCATCCTCCCCTTCCTCTACCCTGTGACGCGACCTCTCAGCAAATTGGATACTAGGTGACCTTCCGAGCAATTAAGGTCGTCACAACTACATGATTGCACCGTCGATCACCTAGTATGTATATTTTAATCATGATATATCCATAAAACCTCTGGTTGGTAAAGAAAAGGGGAGCGGAAATAGAAAATTGATGGCCAACCAATTGAATTATTCAATTCCACATAAAGCCACAATTGGGGAGATTGCTTCTCCTGCTGCTCAGCAGCGTGAGCACATGATGAAACAGCACAATGGACCAACCAGAGGAAAATTACTAGAAAAATATTATATTGTTTGATTTGAATTGGGAAAAATATCGAATGATACGACTTTTCCACATAGATTTCATATTTTAACTAGACGATTTATTGCACCGTCGAATCACCTAGCACACATAATTTAAGATTGATACATCCATGAAATGAGTGGTTGGTAAAAAGGGGAGCAGAAGAAGTAGGAAATTCATAGCGAACCGATTGAATTGTTCAATTCAACATACAGCTACAATTGTCCACCAACTTCTGACCTCTACCTGGTGGCCTGACCTCTCAGCGAATCGGATACTAGGTCACCCTACGAGCAATTAAGGTCGGCACAGTGGTTACATGATTGGAGCATCGATCACCTAGCACACATATTTTAGGATTGATACATGCATCCATTGAATGGCTAGTTGGTAAAAAGGGGAGCGGAAATAGAAAAGTTGATAGCCAACCAATTGAATTAGGGAGTATCTAGAACTCATCTAGATGAGACATAATTTGGTCTCATTCATGTTTTATAGCCATTATATGTGATGCTATAAGATGCGTGTGTGCTGATGTGAGTTGTATTTGTTCACATCTAATGGCTATAAAATGTGAATGAGACCAAATTATATCTCATTTAGATGAGTTCTAGCAAAACTGGTTGAATTATCCAATTCCACACACGCCATCTAACAGCAAGGAAGCAGAGTCCAATGGCTTTGCTAATCCCATCCCTAGTGATGTCTTTTTTTCTACTCTCTCTTTCAACTCAACAATTATTGATAGAAAGGGGAGCGGAAATAGAAAAGTTGATAGCCAACCAATTGATTACCATCCCTAGTTGGTAAAAAGGGGAGCGGAAATAGAAAAGTTGATAGCCAACCAATTGAATTATCCAATTCCACACACGCCATCTAACAGCAAGGAAGCAGAGTCCAATGGCTTTGCTAATCCCATCCCTAGTGATGTCTTTTTTTCTACTCTCTCTTTCAACTCAACAATTATTGTACCATAAGAGGAACCTTCCCTCCCACCCAACACAATATATATCACACCTGTGGAGCCGAGAGCCATTGCAATTAACAATCGACTGGACAGTAATGCAAGCAGCAATGAGCGCAGCCACTCACTCAAGCCGTCCGCTCTCTGTCCGTGTGCCACGAGAGAAGGAATGTGCTGACAATTCCATGGTGGAGCCCATGAGCCCTACCGGAAGAATCATGGAGGAGATGGGTGTGTGCATCGTCGTCGTCATAGGGCTTGGCACGCCGGTGAACCTCCCCGTCTTCCGCGCCGGCATCGAAACAGAACTGATTACTCGTTCGCCACGATTCCGCAGTGTTCAAGTAATTCTACAAGCTTTCTTTGTTACATTCTCTCTGTCCCAAAATAAGTGTTGTGATTTTAGTTCAAATTTGAACAACTTGGCTAATCTCATGTGGATTTAACATATACACATGCATGTGTACAGGTAATGGACGAGTCCACCAACAATGGCAAGCCGCGATGGGTGCAAACTCCGGTGAACATGGACGACCACATCGTCGTTCCCAGGTTGGATCCTGCTGCCGTCGCGTCCGACCCAGATAAGGCCGTGGAGGACTACGTGGCGTCGCTGTCCCTGCTCCCGATGGACAGGCGCCGTCCTCTCTGGGAGTTCCACTTCCTCGACTTCCCAACCTCCGAGGCGGCCTCCACGGTGGTGCTCCGTCTGCACCACTCCATTGGTGACGGCACGTCCATCACGACGCTCTTGATGGCGGCGTCCCGCAGCACGGCCGACCCGGCGAGGGTGCCAGCCATGCCGCCGCCACCCAAGCGCACAGGCGCCATCTATCAGCGGCAACCACGGCCTCCGCTGTCATCAGGTGATTACCTCGCACTGCTCGCGTGGCTTTGGTCGTATGTGGTGCTGGCCTGGCACACACTGGTGGATGTAACGATGATGGTTGCAACGATACTGTTCCTGAGTGATCCACGCACGCTGTTCACGCGTGCGGATGGCGTCGAGCCTCGCACCCGCACCCGCAAGCGTTTCGTGCACCGGAGCCTTAGCTTTGACGATGTCAAGCTCATCAAGACTGCCATGAACTGCGTACGTACGTAAAGCTGCTCAATCTTATCATGAATTTATATATACTGATTGATATCACCTACACAGGATCTACATGTTTTATTTTTTGCGCAAAATCTCCATGTTTTGTTGGCATTTATATATCTGGAAACCCTATTGATGAAAGGTGAAAATTAGATTTTTAAATGATTATTACAACATATGGCAAGTAAAACGGGAAAGAAATAGCAGAACTATGTACGTAAAGTATAGGATTTGCAAACCAAAATAAAAACATTTAATATATGTCATGTGCAATGCTGGCATGAACTCTGAACCTGAAGTCCTTTTATATTTATATGTATATATAGTATTTACATATATTGTATAAATCATCTGCAAGAAGTCTACATAATAGGTTGGTAGTTTTACCAAAAAAAGGCTTTCGCCCCGCTTTATATATAAAGCAAACCACCGAACACAAGGTTCAACAATGTACCGACAAGCGAACACACACACAGCCACCGCATGCAGAGTCTCAAACACAACAACCACACGCTCACACACCAAACATAGAAGGTTCTGCTGCGGGCACAGCTCAACAAGCCCAACACACACAACAAGGACACACACACACACACACACACACACACACACACACACACACACACACAAGCAGCGGCGAGGGCGGAGAAGATCAATCTGGCTCCGGTGATGGGGAGGGAGCAGCGGTGCCAAACGGAGAACCGTCGCGCGAAGCTGGGACATGATGGAATTGATGTTATCCCTCTCCCTGAGGCGGCTAAGCGACCGCCAAAGCTGCAAGTAACCACACCATTTAAACATAGCGTCAGTAGCACGTCGAAGAGGTGTACGCTGAATCACGAGATCAGCGTCAGTAACCACACCATTTGGTAGTTTTCTAGATCACCTTTAGACAAACACTGAAAATAAAAACTATAGATGGAAATTATAACATGTTAAATAGAACAAAAAATAGTTTTATGTTTCAAAGTCTGAAAACAGTTTAGAAGAAACTTATACTATGGAATTGCAAGCATTTTCAACATATGACAAGCAATAAAACGAAAAAAAACTAGCAAAGCTGTTTACGGTAAGTATAGGATTAGCAAACCAAAATAAAAATATTTCATATATGTCATGTGCAATGCTGTCATGAACTGTGAACGTGAGGTCGTTTAATATTCATATGTAGTATTTGCATATATTATATAAATCATCTGCAAAAAGTCTACATGATAAATTGACAGTTTTCTAGATAACATTTTGATGAAAACTGGAAACAAAAATTATAACTGGACATTATAACATTATAAATAGAACAAAAATAGTTTTACATTTTATAGTCTCAAAACAGTTTAGGAAAGAAACTTATAATATTAGAGTTGCAACCATTTTTCCTCTCTAGAAATATGTTACCCGCATAATGCATGTGTTTCATGACTGGTTATTGGATAGCATGTGGCCATGACTCTCTAATTAAGCTAGATGTAAATGTGTCTCGCTTCATGGATGATGCTTCTTGGTTTGACTCATATATTGGACAATTTTGTCTCTATCTCTTTTCGTTTCACAGACTATTAACGACGTGCTAGCCGGTGTGACTTCAGCTGCTCTTTCACAATATTACTTTAAGAACTCTGGTAAGTGGTCTAGATAACAACAACGAGTGTTTGTTCTATAGGCATGTAAATTTTACACGTTGCTTTCTTATATTAAATATTAGGTAACACTAACACTAAGAGAATCTGTTTGCGATCACTCGTCCTAGTCGACGCAAGGCCAGTCTCCACCCGACAAGTAAGAACTTCATTTTTCTCTTACTACATAAGTACTAAATGCTAATTACGTGCACATAAACATAGTAGTATGCTCTTTGTCACAGTTTTGTATAATTTAATACTAAAAAGCACAATATTTGTCTTCTTACCACTATGAACAGACATATGTTACCAGAGTAGAGACAGGCAATCGACTTAGCAGCCTCATCTGTCCATTTAATATAGCCATGCAAGATGATCCCCTTGAGTATGTTCGTGAGGCAAAAAGATTTATGGGTAGGAAAAAGAGCTCTCTAGAAGTGCTATTCTCACGAGTGGTTGGTGAATTTTTGGTGAAAAACTTTGGTGTCAAGGTATATTTCCTGCTCCTTTTGTACTTTATATGCTCTTCCCAGTATAGAATTGCACGAACTTGGACCGAACATTATGTCTATGTTTTCATGTTTCTGATTATTGCAACGACCCTTTAATGAAAGAAGGCAGGAGCTTTTATCTTCCGCCGTTTTGTCGAACGAACAACCATCATATTTTCAAATGCCCTTGGACCAGTTGAACATATGGCGTTATGTGGGCACCCAGTTGCCTTCATGGCACCTAGTATCTACGGTCCACCACAAGTAAGTCATCCATGTTGAACATCCAAAACATATGCATTCTTAAGTTTCTTCGAGACTAAAACATCCATCATGATGTGCTTAAGAGAAAACTAACTTTTTCATTTATTAATTTTACTCCATTTGTCATCTAATTGTATGGATTTTTATGCAGGCTTTGACCGTGCACTACCATAATTACGGTAGTGATATCAAGGTAGTTCTGGCAGTTGACGACGCACAATTTCCAGATTGTCACCAGCTTTTGGATGGTTTTTCCGAGGCCATTAGAAACATTAAGAATGTGGCAGCGCTCAAGACGTTGACAACATCAATCCAGAATTGCAAGACTGAGTGATGACAGTTGTATTTGTGCACACATACTCAATTAATAAAAAAAAATATGAAACTTTGTGTAATGCTAGTATGCTGTGTGTATTTTAATTGTGTGCATTTCTTATGTATACTTTAATATATTGTGTTTCTGCCAATAACTGTACGCTTTGGGTCAAACTTTTTTATACTACCATATAATCTTTTATTATAGTCGATCAAAAGCTAGACTATGAAGGTCCCCGTTTTTGCGAAGAGAAGCTTGATTGTGATGAGTCATTTTGTGCAAATACACCTTTCATGTGATTTTATCCATTATTGGAGACATTGTCTTTTTCTTTCCTTTTGCACATCACCTTTAGGGATTCCACCACAATATATAATCAAGCATCAATCTTTACTACAAAATCCACATGGCTATTAACTAGGGGATTCTCCCATGTCCTCTAGAACATGATGGAACTACTCACAAAACACCATGATGAACATGACCAATGTCGATATGAATATGAGGAACAATCTGGAAGTATAAAATCTTCACCAATAAAACATAAATCATCAATTGTTAAACAACATTTGACATTTTGGAAAGTGGTCACGGTAACCGATCTACACCCATTCACATATATGGTGATGGAGATAGAGATGGGGTTGGCATTGTTGATGGAGATTGTGGTGATGGATTGGATGAAGATGATCTCAATGATGCATTGCAGTTGAGTACGACGGTGGCTTTGAATTCCCTGATGGGGTTATGGACCCGATAGAATCAGCCCTCTCGAAGAGGTGTAGGATTCTCTGTTCGGTCCTTGCAGCAAAAAATATACGTCAACAATCCTCTAGGGTTATTGCATCAAGGAAGTCGGCAAAGGGGGCTTTGTGGATGTAACGATGATTGATGCCCACTATATTGTTCTTGCGTGATCCGCCCACACTGTGCAAGCGGGCAGATGGCGTCGCATCTCGCCCCTCAAGCATCCTTGCATCGGAGCCTTAGCTTTGACGATGTCGAACTCATCAAGACTACCATGAACTGTGTACATAAAAGATGCTCTATCTTTATTATAAATATATATTATATAATAATTTAAACCACATGCATAAGGTCTATCGATCAAAGGTGAAAATTACATTTAAAATCACATTACAACATATGATAAATAAAACAAAAAATTCACAGCATTGTGTACGTAAAGTATAGGATCTGTAAAACCAAAATAAAAATATTAAATATATGGCATGTGCAATGTTGTCATGAACTGTGTATGTAAAGTTGATTAATATTTACATGTAGTATTTATAGATATTAAATCACCAGCAAAAAGTCAACATGATAAGTAGTCATTTTTCTATATAACCTTTTGACAAAACTGAAAACAAATAATTCTAAATGGACATTATAACATGGTAAATAGAACAAAAAATAATGTTATATTTTAAAGCCTGAAAATGACTTATGAAAGGAACTTATAATATTCGAAATTGCGATCGTTTTTGTTTTTCAAAAATATGTTGCTCCCACAATGCATGGATTCGACAAGTAGTTATTGGTTAGGATGGCCATGGCTCTCTAATTAAGCCGGGTGTAATTTCGCCAGGCTTAATGAATGATGCTTCTTTAGTTGACTCAAATATATAGGAATTCTCTCTCTCTCTCTCTCTCTCTCTCTCTCTCTCTTCATTTTCACAAACTATTAACGACATGTTAGCGTGTGTGACTTCAGTAGCTCTTTCATACTATTACGTTAAGAAGTGTAGTAAGTGGTCTAGATAACAACAACGTGTGTTGTTCTATTGACATGCAAATTTTACACATTGCTTTCTTACAATCAATATTGGGTGACACTACCACTAATAGCTTATATTTGCGATCATTCATCTTACTCGGCGCAAGGACAGTCTCCACCCGACAAGTAAGAACTTCATTTTCTCTTATTAGATAAGTAATAAGTGCTAATTACATGGCATATAAACATAGTAATAGGTCCTTCATCACAGTTTTCTACAATTTAATACTAAAACCACATTAATTTGCTTCTTACCACACTGAACACACATATGTTAGCAGTGTAGAGACAGGCAATCGGCTTAGCAGCCTCATCTGTATATTTAATGTAGCCTTGCAAGATGATCCCCTTGACTATGTTCTCAAGACAAAAAGGTTTATGCATAGGAAAATAACTCTTTAGAAGTGTTGTTCACACGAGTGGTCGGTGAATTTTTTTTGGTGACAAACTTTGTTGTCAAGGTATATTTGTTGCTCCTCTTATACATTATACGCTCATCCCAGTATAGTATTGCTCCAACCTGGACCAGGCATTATGTTTATGCATTCATGCTTTTGTATATTGCAACAACCTATTAATGATAATAGACATGAGCTTTTATCTTTCGCCAGTTTGTCAAACGAACAACCATCATATTATCAAATGCCCTTGGACCAATTGAACATATGACGTTCTATGGGAACCCAGTTGCCTTCATGGCACCTAGCATATATGGCCAGCCACAAGTAAGTCATCAATGTTCTTACATACAAAATATCTGCATTCTTAGGTTGCTTTGAGATAAAAATATCCTTCATCATGTGTTTAAGAAAAAAGCTTTTGCATTTATTAATATTACTCCATTTTGCATCTAATTGTCTAGATTTTTGTTTGTAGGTTTTGACCATGCACTACCATAATTATGATAGTGATATCGAGGTTGTTTTGGTGGTTGATGACACACAATTTCCAGATTGTCATCATCTTTTGGATGGTCTTTCCGATTCCATTAGGATCATTACGAATGCGGCAGCACTCGAGACATTGATAACATCGATCCAGAATGGCAAGACTAAGTAAAGGACAATTGGATTAGTGCACCTATACCCAATAAATAAATAAAATTTACATATAAAGCTATGTGTGATACTAGTATGTTGATTGTAATTTAATCCTGTGCATTTCTTATGTGCACTTTTAATATATTATGTTTATGCCCATCATTGTAAGCTTTGTGTTCAACTTTTTTCTACTACCATATATTATGTTTATGCCCACCGGTCAAAAATTAGACTATGAAGCTTCTTGTTTTTTGTGAAGAAAAGCTTGATTGTGATGAGTCAATTTGTGCAAATCCACGTTTTGTGTGGTTTTATCCATTATTTAGGGACACTGTCTTTTTCATGATAGAAACAATATGCGATGCTCCCAACTGGGTTGGTGATAACCCAAAAGTATTGGGTATCAATAGTAGATCTTTTGAATAAACAAGAGTGTCGGGTCCAGCAGGGAACAGAAAGAATTGGTGCGTGAAACTTGACAAGGAATCTCTGTTGTAACCAATAAGAAGAGCTAGTTGTTTGTTTTATTCATTGGAATTAATGTTGCAAGAATACAAAAAATTAAGAGAGTACATCAAGTCGCCCAATTCTCAGTTGTGTCGCGGACAAGCTAGTTGTGTTTCTTATTTGGACCAAATCTTTCTCGTGGACGGTTGTAATATCACCAACTTGTTAAGTTCATAATTGTCTGCGTTTATTCTTGTTGCTTGAGTGTTGTTGTATCAATAGGGCCTAAGCTTATGTGTTGCAAAACTACTAAATCACACATAACTATGATTATATCCTTAGCAACATCTGCAACTACTAAGAATAATTAAGACAAAAGTCTGACCATAGCTTTAAGATCTAGGGTCCACATATTCAACTCTCATGATATAACTCATAAACTTGGTGTTTGATAGTGTGTCACTCCAACTTCTCCTCCGAGACTTACTATAACACAATGCTCTCCTTTAGGCCTAAGTAGGTGAAGTGACATGAGTCAACTTTCTCATACCACCACTCTAGTGATTTACACCACAACATATAATCAAACATCCATTTGCACTATGGTCAAAATATGCCCTAAAAGCAATCATGTGATGATTATATTTCCTATGTATTCTTGATTTATTTATGTAGTCCTTGAACATTATCACTAATATACATCAACAAGTACGTGACTTATTTATGAGATAGTGTGGTGTATCATAATTGTTCTAATTGTCCTTAGTCTGCAAGTTTGTGTGGACTCAAATTATTAGACTGTGGTTGCCTCTGTCACATAGGCCCCGCGGTACTGCGATGCCAGCCGAATAGCATGGACTCAGACATTATCTGAGGTCCACTCTCATGATGTTGAGTATGCTCATCTCTTTGTCTCGATGTACATTGAATCCTATACGCGATGTCAGTGCATGAGCGAGATGTGACCTACTTGCTTAGCCTCTATCAAACACTACTCCATAACTGGGTAGCCAAAAGGTAGATTTCAGGATAGTCAAGATCTATGTCGCAAGGCATGGTTGAGCGAGATGGTATTTACCCCCTTCTACTTGGAGGTATTCTCTGGGCCCTCTTGTGTGATGCGTCTCGAAAAAGCATGGGCATACAACAAGGACTAAGTGTTAATCCAGTTTCGGAAATCGGTATCACGAAAAATGAGAAACCGTTATCAAGGAAAACCAACTCACTGGCTCGCTTAGCTCCATGCGATACGTCAACATTTTGTCGGAGTGAGTGGCACGTAGCAACCTGGAAAGAAATGGATTCATGTGTGGCTTTGTCACGATCCATGGCAACAATGAATGTTCTACTACAAATGACATCAGAAGTCTAAGCGATATATTTCTCATTCTAGGCCCTACATACATATGCCTTGGGGGTGGTCCTATTTGGCGCTTCACATGCCAAATCGCACAATAGTCCTCGTCCAGCCTCTAGGTGGGTTGTTGCCCCTTAGCTGGTGTTTGCTCTTGTCTAAAAAAAACTGGTATTTACTCGCTACTAGTTCAGGTATATCTAAAGATTAACCAAGCAAACAAGGCCAAATTCGGTTATCTTACGGATAGAAAAAATAGTACATACCATTTTTTTAGAATAGTTCACGAATTTCATTTTAATATAAATTTGGAAAAGGTAATTAATTTGAATAATGTTCACAAATTTATTAAAAAACTCATCGATTCGATTTTCGGGATTCTTATAAAAAAGTCGCAAATTTGAACAAAGGTTCGTTAACTTGGAAATTACTTGTCATTTTTTGCAGAAGAACAATCTTGAATTTAAAAAAAATCAAAATTTAGAAAAATAAAGAAGTTGCAATTTAAATAAATTGTTCCTGGTTTTTGTATTTGTCATAACAAAAATGAAAAGATGAATAAAATGATTAAAAATGACAAGAATAGCATAGAAAACCCGGCAGGAAAAAGAATGAAGATTTCTATACAATGAAGTCTTACAGGCTGGCCCGTTATATTAAGGGGGTGAGCATGGGGGTATGGTTTATACACGGCTCGTCGTCTCAAGACCCCAGTAGGGTTTTCCTCCTGACAACACTTCATACTAGTGCGGCTACTCGAGTGCAAAAGTTTGACGTGGGCTGGCTAGTATCGGATGGGTAGTTTACCTTATATTTAGGTTTCGTGTTTAATTTTTTCCGGGGACGACTTTTCATCATGTTTTCATTCGCCTTTACAAGAATTTTTTCTTCTACATTTGCCTTTTATGTTTTTGTAGCCTTTTGTTTCTCTATCTCATTTTCATTTTTCCTTTTCTATTTATTTTTGTCCTAGTTTTATGTTTTATGTGTGTACTTTGGAAAAAAATAAATAAATCCTTTTTTATAAATACATGAATACTTCCTGTGTTGGTTTATTTCTTATTACACAAATTTTGTGTAAAGACCTTTTCAATATATAATCACATTTGTTTCAAAAAAAGTGAACACTTTCTTATTATATGAATAGTTTTTAAAATGTTATTAACAGTTGTTCTAATACATGATTTTTTTGTTCAACATATGTGAACACCAGTTAAGATTACACTAATATTTTATGTATGCTTTTGAAATTGTATATGATCGGCTAAACACGAGAATAAATTTTTGAGTATATGAATTGTTTTCAATAAATGCATTAACACATTCTTCAAATACAAATACATTTTAGACAAAAGTTTGAACACTTTCTTAAACTACATGATCATAGTTTTTGAATATTCAAACTCTTATTTAGTTACATGAAATTTTTAAATACATAATGTTTCTAAATTGCATTAATAGTTTTCTATAGATTCGTACACATTTTTAAAAACGTAGACACTTTTAAAAAATTAAATGAAAAATATATTAGTCTAACTTAGCAAAAAAAAAATCGGAGGTTGAGTCTGGAAAGTGGTGAGAGCATAAATTTTATGTGAGTAAGCTACATGTGGCATGCCAATGAAAGTAACTGTACTTCGTACTAACCCCTGCGAGGCCCCTGGTTGAGTGGTTGATTTATACCACACTACACCTGATTATTCTATTCCAGGTAGAAGGATCTTGGCACCTCGTAAGCATTCCAACCATCAGTAGATCTCCTTTCATTTAAAATAGAGAAAGGAAGAAACATAAAATACATAGATCACAAAAAATATCAATGGAAAAGTAAGCATACCGTTGCTAGTAAAATAATACATACATGTACAATACCACATCGTTTGTTGGCAACCACTATCGGCCGAGTCCTTCTATGTGTCACTCATTGGACATACAGTCAGGCAATTACAAGGTGCTCCATTCATGGGCTTCTAACTATTTTCGAATAGTTTTCTCTTCAAACTTGATGGCTGATTTTTATTGATTCGTTCCCCAAATATGTGATTAAAAGAGTAAATAATGCCGAGGTATGTTTTTTATTTTACCACGGATGTTTGACAATATGCACACAAAAAGTAAAAAAAAAACACAATTCTATACAAAGTTCTTCAATTTTAGAAAACATTAATGACTTTTAATAAAATTATATAAAATTTACAAATTTCTTATTTTTTGATTAATTTCTCTGTAATTTATAAAAATAATATTGTATTTCTCAGAAGTACTCATATTTTAAAAAATTGTGTATTAAAAATATTATTCAATCTATAAAAATATTTGAAAATTATTCTTGTAGTAAAAATATTAAATTCAGAAGAAAAGGGAAAATAAATAAGGAAAAGACAAGTTAAACCAAAAGTTACGAAAATAATTGAAACAACATCGGGAAAAAATGCAGAAACGGGAAAAAATCGTCATAGAAGAGCACAAGAAAATCTTAATGGGATGAACCGAGAACAACGTCTCATTGCAATTTGTTTGCTCTTTGACTAAATGGCCTGGAAATAGGGGGGCATTGCCTCATGTTTTTTGTAAAAGTTCTATAGTTTTGCAACATCACTTTGTAATTTGTCTGCTCTTTGATTCAATGAATGTGACTGGGAGGGTGTCATCTTCCGTGATTTGCAAATGCTATATATGGCTTATAGTGATATTTATGATAGCCCCGCCTAGGAAGCTTATGAAGACTTAACTTTGTTCTTCTTTGCTTTTTCTTTTATGTGTTCTTCTCTATCGGTTTTTATCGGTTTCCCTTTGGTTTTTAATTTCTTTATTAATATATTGTTTTAAATTTTGTTTCTTAAAATAGATGTTAACTTTAAAAAACATACATATTTCATATTTTTTATATACAAGTTGAAGCAAAATTAGATACACAATGAACATTTCTAAAAACACAGTGAATATTTGTAAACACATAGTCAACCTTTTTTGAGAAATTTCATGAAAAATCTATTTACAACTTGCAAACATTTGTTAAGTGTAAGTATTTTATACTTTATGAATAATTTCCAAAATTATGCAGATTACTTTCTTTTCTTTTCATGAACTATTTTGTAAATGGCATTAGGTATATTTTGGTGGACTTTTTTTAATGTCATGCACATCTTCTTGAATTCTATGAATTGCTTTTACTAATTTCTTCAACATTTTTCTTACTTTGTCATGAACTTTTAAAACTATATCATGTTTTTTATATATGGGCAAACAGTTTGTAAACGTCAAGAACATTTCTCTAAAACTTTGAATGGTCATGATTTTTTTTCTAAATTGCACGAACAAGTATTTTAGACAACATTAACACTTTTCTATACATTTGAGCAATCTTCTATATTTCAATAGTTCGGCCCTGCAAACATATTTATCTCGGAAATCAGACATGCCACCTCAGCATGCAACATGCATTGAAGAATCCTCATCTGAACATGCATGAAAAAACCCACCACAACGTGCAAACATGCATGAATATTTCCTTTCTATTTCAATTTAATATTTAATAAACATTTACAACTATTAAATAACCTCCCTTTGTCTGGAATTACTTGTCATAAAAATGGATAGAGATGAATATATCTAGATTAAAATATATCTAGATACATCCATTTCCACGACAAGTTATTCCAGATCGAGGGGTTATTACTCAATAAATCATATACATTTTTGTAGTTATCATATTATTCTCCAAATATTCATATTGCTTACAACAAATCAAAGTAAAATATATTGAAAAACATATCCACAACAACTTGCGCTGTATCGTCTTGTGTTTTTCAAATTTTAATTAGCTTATTGTTTCAAATATATAGTTATAATATTAAAAAATGTAAAACAATATAAATCAAGAAATAAAAGAAACAGAGAAAACAAACTAGCGAAGGTAGGAATGTAAGAGTGAGTGAGGGCTTTTGGAGGTCAAGCTCCACAGAGCTCGTTTTCAAAATACGAATTTCCACAGTGTGAATAAATTTGAAAATAAAATTATACACTCTCACACATGTATATTGCATATGTGCAAAGCCTGATTAGCAAATACTTAGTGCAGAAAAAGTGACAAAAAATGTATTCCTAAAATGGGGCCGGAATTTTATTTTAGACACCCTACAAATTACAAAAAATTCAAATGAGTTTTTGACACGTTCGTGCAGAAATCATATAAGTTACCATGGAGTTTTTTGATTGTTTTGGGAATTTGAAATGTGACTTTTGATTTATTTATTTTGAAATACCAAGCTCCCTAGAGCTCGATCCCCGTTGGCATTTTCCAAGAGTGAGATGGAACCACCATGTTATAAGTGTCCCCTCCATTGTCCACCCCAAGCGCAGGTGAGCTGGTCGACTGGGCTTCCTAAGCCACTTGTTGGTAGGAGAGTGATTTTCTGTACTGTTTGTCTTGTGTACGATCGGTTTTCCATTATGATTTAGTGATTTTATACCAATTTCTTATTTCAAGAACATATATGTTTAATATAAAATTCTTCAATTTTTTTAAAGAAGATGTGAAATAAATGATCAAGCATTTGAAAAAAGAATGTAAATTCTAAAAACTCAAGAATTTCTTAGAAATGATGAAATAGAGAATGTTCGTGGATTAAAAAATGCGTTACGGATATAAAAAAGTTCATAAATTTAAAAATCTTCACAAACTCAAATATTTGTTCGTAAATTTCCCAAATGTTCGAAAATTATTGAACTGAACGCGCGAGTTCACATAAATGGACATGAATTAAAAAATGTTCTAGAACTTTGTATGTCCTGGAATTGAAAAAATCTTCACATATTTTTCAAAATATCCATGAGTTTACAACATAGAAAAATGGTGACGAAAAAGAACTGTACGAAACCAAAAAAAATTGGTAGAAACCCCCTTCAAAGCAAAATCAGATAGTTAAAATAGGTAATTTAGAAAAGAATAAAAAATGGACAGAAAACCAAGAACCAAAGAAAAGGAAACAACCAAGCTACGGGGAAAACAAAGTCGCGTGTTAACTGTCGTATGAAAAAGTTCGTTCCAGAGCGACATATCGGCCGACCGGAAAAAAGACTTCCCGGGGGCTCTGCCTTGGCTGACACGTGTTTGTAATGAACGGAACTTTAAAATGAACAGTAACTATAGTGAACAATATTTCCCTGAGAATATTACTTTCATGTTTATTTATTTATTTTAGATACAATTAGCAAAAAAACTGAAAAATAATGTTATATCAAAGACGAGAGACTGTTTTAGATTTGTGCAATTTTTTGTGCCAAGACGCGACCCGAGGCCAACATGTGTTTGTAATGAACAGTACCCCGGAATGAATTGTATCCCTGCAAACAGTACCTTTCAACATTTTTACATAAAATTATCAAAAAAAAAACTGAAACAAAATATTACATCAAAGATGGGAAATCCTTCTAGATTTGTGTAATTTTTTGCGCTGAGACGCTATTCCACGAGGTAAAAAAAATAGTTTCTTCTTTCTTTGGTTGGGGTGTAAAGTCTTACTTCATAAATTCAGAGCTTGCAGTAAAAATTTAGATTAGCCATGCATACTAAAATTGCACTTATAACTTAATTGGCACATGCAGTGATCAATGGACATTATTGTCTACAATTCAATTTTCTGTCAATTTCTATTAGAGGGTTACTGTCAAAGTACCTCACATTTTAGCCTTTTCATAGTCAATTCATATATTTCTAGTTTGATAGAAATTGCAATATGTAAATTCATATTTTAGAGATTACGTCCAATTGTAATGTTCTTACCTCTACATATTAGTCACAGGAGCATAAAATAGGGACAAGATTCACATCACCATGCCCTCAAAAAACTCAAATGTGAATTATTTCTGCATTATCTTCTGTATATTCAAATCCTTCAGCTCTCCTTTCTTGCTACATTGAGTAATTCTATTTGCTTACGCAGTTTATAATATTTGCGCAGTTTATAATACTATCACGCTACTTAGCAAACTGAATATCAGAAAGTAAACACGAGCAACCCACAATTAGGCTGCAATAATTTAGCAAACAACGTACATGATTCTAGATGGCTAAACTCTGGGCGTTCCGGTTTGAGGCTCTTGGAAGTTTAGCACTTGTGGAGACACGTGTTTACATAGATGGATTGGTTTACATTTTTTTAATACGGTCCGACTGAGGCGAACAATTTCCAGTGGCATCACCTTGCGTTACACGTGCTACTTTCTCTAGAAAACACCCTTCGATTCTTCTTCCACTTTATCTCCCGATCTCCTCCCACCCGTCTCCATTAGAACAGCTCAGACCCAATTGCTTCATCGCCATGGACTGGATCCCAGTCTACTATCCATGGTCTCCACTGTGTATCCCTTTGCCTCGGCCCTCTTAGACCCGGCCTCCGTCTTCACATCTCCGCAGCGAAGAGAACACAGAAAGGATGAGGACAAGTCAACAATGCAGCCGGATGCTCCCTACCTCCCCCAACCCTGGTGGCGCCCCTCCCGGTCGATCTTCTTCTAGCGGCACTCCTCGACCCCCCCCCCCCA
>LR738711.1:3062070-3095610 GCA_902687465.1 Secale cereale
CCCAATTACCGCTCCCACCCCTGCCATGGCTGCTCTCCGCCCCTCATGGAAACCTAGACATTGACCAATCTCTCAAACAGCAAATTTCTTCTTGCTTGCACACATTTTGGTCTTATTTTTCCCTATCATCATTTTTTAAGCGTAGATGGAGATGTGGTAGCAGATAAGATCAAGGCTAAGGTAATGTATATGAAGCTTTTTTTTCTTTCTCATCCCGGTGTTGCTTTGAGGCATTTTTATTACTTGGGAATTTTATTCCTTTTGGTTTTGCTCTATATGATGTATTTTGTCTTTAATTGTTTTCTTCCAATTAATTGCATGTTCATATGAAATTCCATGGATTATTTGAAAACATAGGCTATGATAATTTTCACGTATAATGTGCAATTTGAGCATGAGGTGATGTTTGCAACATACACTATACAGATTGATCGTGCATAATAAATTGGAAATTCGTCATATGCAAATTTATATATTTTTGTAAAATGAATTTGGTCTTTAAATCCAGATCTTCCAATATAATTTTTTTGAGGTTGTGGTATAAATTTAGATCTACTATTATAGATGTAGAAATTATACTCATGATTCATCTATACATATAACGACGTTGATGTGTACGCTAACAATGTGGATGTGGTCTTCAATGAACACAAGCTCGATACATCAAGCTATATCTAATGGAGTGAGCATACACTATGTATCTATAGTAACATTTAGGTTTCTGCAACACTGAGAAGCTTAAGTAGGTTAAGTTGTATAGTGACAGAGATTGATCTTGCTTCCATATGAGAAGCGTTTTTTTCTCCAGCATAAATGAGATGATACATGGACAATCCTATATATTTTAGTCTGACTGAACAATGTTGCTGGAGTATATATATACCTACTGAAATATATTTATTTTTTGGTAACTTTACCATTCACTTAGATATGCTTTCTCTTCTCCCTAGTTTTTTTGAGTGAATTTTTGTGAGACGACCAAAAGAATGCTTGCTTTCTATCTTTCTATTGATATAAAAAGGTTAATTCTTTATACTGCAAGTCCTATCTGAGGCCATCTTGCACAAATTGTGGTGGGTGAAAATAAATTAGGTCAGTGTATGCAAGGATTAAGCACCGGTTAGAATGCTAACAAATTCACACGACCAGAGGGACACCAATTCAGCAATACTCAGAGAAGATCAGCTTCTATTGCTTGAAGAAAATAGAGCGACAAGTAAAGTAAGAATTCAAGATAACTTGACAAGTAGCCACCCCGGCGAAAAATAATCATATTATCCTCCGATGAAGAAATTGACAAGAGATAAAGACCAAAAGCAGATAGTTCACAGTATTAATGGAATAGAATATACTTTATTGAATTATCCTCTTTATTTGCGCATGTATGTCATCTAGCTATGTGACATATTATCATAATCTGGTGTTTACTTGGTTTTATTTCTTTGCTCATACACGCATGTATGCACCTAGCTTTATAATTTGATCAAACAATCCACATTATCTATTGTACCTCTCTCACACAAGCATACGATCTCCCCATAAGCATATACCTGCTCACGAGAAATTCATGCAAAAGATACCTATCAAAACACAATATATTATGGTAGTAGACTCGAGAAACAATAGATTAAGTTACACGCCGCGCCTCTGCCTGCTAGTAAATACAAGAGTGGCCACACTCTAACAAGAAGCACCTGAAGCTACAGACTTCCATGAACTGTGTACATAAAGCTTCTCAATCTTTATCATGAACTAGTAGAACGTCCATGCGTTGCTATGGGCTACAGTGCATATAAATAAATAAAACAAATGATTAAGGCTGCCTTCAAGATCGAAACTCATTTCTCCCTCATACATCCGGATCTATTCAGATATCAAACGGGGGCCCAGCGGGCTCCCCAAGATCCAACCGTCTGGATAGTCTGGGCTCCATCAATGTGGTTGTTCGGACTATCCATCATGTTATCTCCAACAGGCAGTGCCAACACAAAAAAAAATTCATCCCACAACGCACCCTTCTCTTCCTGTCGGACCCTCACCTTCTCCCTCGGTTTCCCGCCTTAGCGAAATATTTCTCGCTGGAGCCCCCTTCTTTGAAACCGGATGTCACCGACCTCACCTTGGCCATGGTGTCCCCTCTCCTTCACACCGTACTTCGCTCTCTCTTATCCCTCCCTGCGTTTGTTTTGATCTGCCACCGTCATCAAGGGGGGCGAGGCGTGCGTTGCTTGTGACGCCCTCCGGAGCCAAGAAGGCAGATCCGATGTCTCCCGAGCCTCACATTGTAGCATACAATTAAACGTCATGCATTACCATGAAACAAAAATGATGTCCACTGTTTGGCATGCAACTAGTATATCACCGTGTCTGTTATTAACTCTTGAAGCAACCAAACAATGCATTTACCCTTCTAGCCTAACAAAAAAAGTGTACGAGTTGATGAAGAAATATATATGAACGGCTGGCTCATTGCCGATTGCCATGAGCCGCCACACGAGCGATATTGAAAGTCCGCGTGTTGTTGCTGCAAGGGACACGGTTGGCTAGGGGGGCTCGCTATGTGTTGATGTTGTTCCCCCGGACAGTGAGCACCAGCGACGACGACCACTGACGCCACTGCCCTCTACAAGGGGCGAGGCTCCGATCGCCGTGCTACTGCAATGACATCGTGTCTAGAAGTGCCGTGGGTGTGGTTCACCGGCATCGTCGAGGCTTTGAGTGGCGATGGGATACAGCCAGGCGAAGCGCGACCAGTGCTGGCGAGACAATGGCGAGGTGCTATGACACCTACCGGACATGCTGCAAGCACCTAGACGGGCAGCTGACAATGCTGCAACCACGGGCGTGGCGCGACGGACAGCCATGACGACGAGGAGTGCTTCAATGGCTGTGACGATACTTCAACGGCCATGGCGAGAAGGTGTGTTGCTTCAACTAATCTGATGATGCTTCGACGACCACGATGACGAGGAATGCCGTAGCGAGGCGTGCTTCGATGGCCATGGGGACAAGGCATGTTGCGACGGTGTTGCGAGCCATGCATCAACGACCACAGCGATGAGTCATAGTGCGACGGTGTGGACGGGCGTGATGATGCTATGCCGATGGCTCGGCTGCTCCGAGGCATGCTGCAGTGACCATGACGTCGAGGCATGATGCGACGGTGACAATGCTGCGGGCGTCAACGTGCTTCAACGCCCACGGCGACGATGTTCCATGGCAATCCCGTGGCAGTGCTATCATCAAAACTTATATTGAGTGTGGTATCATCTTGAGAAAATTTTGTTGTGACAAATATGATGCTTCAAACAGATCTTTATTTTGATACTATGTGAGAAAGTTCTGAAAGAATATTTTTGAATTTTGAGTTTCTTACGTTCACGTACAAAGAGTGTATCATCATGATACGGTATCATAATATGATACTCAACCCCCTCTCTCTTCATTTAATTCTATGCCACATCATCAAAATTGCCTAGTTGGCGTGCATGATACTACCTATGATACTCCCATTACGGGCAGCCTTATAAAAGCCGACATGCTTGTGGTGTTATTAGAGCATCTCCAATAGCTTGTCTATATGAATTTCTATACTTGTTTTCCACGACGTGAGCCCAAAACAGGCGTCCAACAGCTTGTTTATATGGTCGTCCAAATATACACATCATCTAAATCGACCTCGACACTATCCACACCTGGACAATGTGAAGGCGTTGTCTAAACTCAGCTGCAGTCATGATTTCTTCCTCTCGCAGTGCGGCCCACCTGTCATGGTCCCTGTATATAGACGTTCTGATGCAAAACTGGACGTGTATACGAGGTAATCTCTTTAGACCATTGTCTATATGAATATATAGACATCCAAATATACACATGCTATTGGAGATGCTGTTAGGCGTCATAAATCCGGACGAATTGAGTAGTTTAGCTTCTAGTAAGATCCAAAAAGCAATAACTCATCTCTAGCCAGCAACTTAAATCCCTGCCAAGGAAGTCAATACTGGTGAGCGGACTGGCAGAGTGTTGAAGCGCCCAACAAACCGTGTGTGACGGGGGTTCCCTCGCATGCAGCTAACTTGTTGTCTCCTCACATAATCTTGTACGCCGATCGAACGTCCGAGTGACTGTCAACACCTATATTTCTACAAGAGTGAACAGCATACCGCGACGAGTCGACAACAGTTTACTCTTCGTAAAGGCGGAACCTGTTTAGACGCTTGTCTCTATCCATACGATCTCACTGTCTGTACCCATTTTCCTCTCCTCCGCTTTACCACGTCGACAATATTTGCCAACCATATAAATGTGCAGAAAGCTGCCAGTGTACAACCACTCCCATGACATGTAGAAACACCTCTCTGGATGCATGACATGTTTACCACCTTTTTGTTATATGATTGGTATCAGGTAGTAAGGTTTTGTATCACTAGATATATATTCCCCACCTTCTGGTCTAAAGATCTTAAAAATCAGAAATTTGATACTTATAAGGCTTATTCATTCCGTAATAGAAAAACAAATTTATGTCCACATTAAATTCTGTCAAATTTTAGTTCTCAATGTAAAATCGACCGATGCATGAAGGGATGAGAGGGTCATGCATGTTTCATTAATGTTTTATCTACTCCCTCCATCCGCATTTATTGGCCCCCCGAGCAACCAACCGTTGTACGTATTTTTTAAGACCTGTAACAATTATAGCATGACATTTTTTGTGGCATATTAATACTTAATAGAGCTCGGCCGCCATGGATGCTGAATTTTAAACGATCGAAAATCATATTTGTACATTTCAATCTTTTTGAAAAATATACACAGGAGAGACAAGTGCGTGAATTTTTGGGATCAAATACCTTAAGATGAGTGCTACACAAAATAAAATAAAAATATATGATGCTCTTTAGTACATGCACCATCCATCCTCAAAAGTCCATGATATTTTTGGCACAACTCGCATCAAGATATTTCATCCTGAAATTTTACACACATACACATCACACCCTTGTATACTTGTCAATTGTTATATAGGTTTTCTTGAAACTTAGAAGTTTGAATTTTGATTTTCTCAAAAATTTCGGCCTCCATGGAGGCCGAGCTCCAAAATGCCCTACTCATATGATATATAGTGTAAGATATAATATATTAGGAGTGACAAAGCTATGCATGCCAAATAAGTGTCAAGGCCATGCATGCTCTCTTCCGGCTATTTACTCTCCTCTGCTGCACACCGACTCCTCTACCCAACTTCTATCTCCCATCTGTATTTGTACCGTCTGATAGCTTCATCTCAATTAATGTGATACCAAACACCACAGCACCATCTCGATCAAACAAATCTGAGAGAACACGATACCCGGTGGGCACTAAATTCCATCTCTAAGATAAACACGATGCAAGAGAGGGACCTTGCCTCGTGCGCAATATATATATTGCACCTACCGAGCCAAGAGCCATTGCAATTAACAATAGAGAGTGGCCACTCATGGAAGCAGCAGCGAACGTAGCCACTCCGTCAAGCCGTCCGCTCTTTGTCCGTGTGCCGACGGAGAAGGTATGTGCTGACAATTCCATGGCGGAGGAGCCCATGAGTCCTACCGGAAGAGGTATGGAAGAGATGGGTATCTGCAGCGTCCTCGTGATGGGGCTCGGCACGCCGGTGAACCTGCCCGTCTTCCGTGCCGGCATCGAAACAGAACTAGTTACTCGTTTGCCGCGCATTCCAGTAATTTTCTAAAACTTTACTTGTTTCATTCATGTATGTCTCCAACTTGGTTTGAGTTGCCCCTTATCCTGTTAATTAGTTGGCTTGTATATAAATTAAGACACATATCCATATTATATATTGCAACAATATACAGAACAATTTATACGACGGCATTAACTGAAAATATAGTTGTATTTTATGCATCTCATTCTTACCTTTCTAACACCTGCGTGTACAGGTAATGGACGAGTCCGGCAAGGATGGCAAGCCGCGATGGGTGCAAACGGCTGTAAACGTGGACGACCACATCATCGTCCCAAGGCTGGATGCTGCTGCCGTGGCATCTGATCCGGAAAAGGCCGTGGAGGACTACGTGGCATCGCTGTCCCTGCTCCCGATGGATAGGTGCCGTCCTCTCTGGGAGTTCCACTTCCTCGACTTCCCAACCTCCGAGGCGGCCTCCACTGTGGTGCTCCGTCTGCACCACTCCATTGGCGACGGCACGTCCATCACGACGCTCCTTGTGGCAGCGTCGCGCAGCATGGTCAATCCAGCAAGGCTACCAGCTATGCCACCACCACCCAAGCGCACAGGCGGGATCTACCAGCTGCCACCACGGCCTCCGCTGTCTTCAGGTGATTACCTCGCATGGTTCGCGTGGGTTTGGTCCCATTTTGTGCTGGCCTGGCACACACTGGTGGACATGGCGTTGATTGTTGCGACAATACTGTTCTTGAGTGACCCACCCATTCTCTTGACGCGTCCATCGGGCGGTGCTCCATCTCATTGCCGCAAGCGTTTCGTGCATCGGAGCCTTAGCTTTGACGACGTCAAGCTCATCAAGACTGCCATGAATTGCGTACGTAAAGCTGCTGATTTTTTTCTCATGTATTTACAGATAGCAATTGGAATCACCTATCCAATTTTTTTTTAAAAACACCTATCCAAGGATTACATGTTTTTTTTAGCATGTTGGTAGTTATCTAGAAAAACTGTTGAGGAAAGGTGAAAAATTAAATTTTAAAGTGGTTATTTTGACATGTGATAAAAAATATATTACATATTTTAAATTATATCAAAACAAGAAATTTATAACAAGATTAAATTTTAAATATAGGATTGGAAAAAAGTATTCATATGAAATATATGTCCGTCACAATGCTTTCTTGAATTGGGTATGTAAGTCGTTTAATCTTTATACGTAGTATATGTTCTACTATGATTTGTTAAATGGTAGATAACGGCTTACAAGAATAAAAGCCAATTACAATTCAATTGGTCTTTTTCTAACTTTGGCTATTAATATAAGAAATATTATTGATCAAGTGAAAGCAATATCATTTTATTCACGCGTTGTTTCACGATAATGCTAGTTCTAATGTTGCTTATACATTGGAAAATAATGACTAGACATGCAAATGCATAGGTCACCTTGTCTACACGATACTTTAGCAGTTTTCAAGATAACCTTTTGACAAATATTGAAATAGAAATTTTAAAGTGGACGTTATAAAATTGTATAGAATAGAAATTAATTTTCCATTTTCAAGTGTCCTCAAAATGGTTTATGGAAAAACATATAATATTATATTTACAACTATTTTTTAAATATGTTGCCCACACAATGTGTGGGTTTCATGACTAGTTATCAAATAACATGGCCATGACCCCCTAATCAAGCCATATATAAATGAATCTCGCTTGCTTGCTGTCGCGTCTTGATTTGGCTCATATTTAGTACATTGTGTGTCCGTCTTTTTC
Source organism: Secale cereale (assembly GCA_902687465.1). Taxonomy (NCBI): domain Eukaryota; kingdom Viridiplantae; phylum Streptophyta; class Magnoliopsida; order Poales; family Poaceae; genus Secale; species Secale cereale. The sequence goes on from LR738711.1 coordinate 3,069,536, forward strand.
GTTTTCACAGACTATCAACGATGTGCTAGTCGGTGTGACTTCAGCAGCTCTGTCACAATATTACTTTAGAAAATCTGGTAAGTGTCTTTTATGCTAACGACAACAGATGTTTGTTATGTAGACATGCATTATTTACAATTTGCTTTCTAAAGTCTGGTAAGTGTTTTTTATGATAACGACAATGGATGTTTTTTTTTCTGAAGACATGCATTTTTTTTTACCATTTTGCTTTCTAATATTCAATATTAGGTGAGAGTAATACTAAGAGAATCGGTTTGCGGTCATGTGTCCTTGTCGACGCAAGGCCAGTGTCGACTAGACAAGTAAGAACTTCATTTTCACGATGCAGATATGTAATAATTATTAATTGAGTGACATATGAATGTAGTAACATGAGCGTCATCACAATTTTGTATAATTAATACGAATTACATTGATTTTCTTCCCAACTATGAACAGACATATGTTACCAAGGTAGAGACAGGAAATCGACTTACTGGCCTCATCTGTCCATTTAATATAACCTTGCAAGATGATCCCCTTGAGTATGTTCGTGAAGCAAAAAGGTTCATGCTCGAGTGGTTGGTGAATTTTTGGTGAAGAACTTTGGTCTGAAGGTATATTACCTGCTCCTTTTGTACATTATATACTCTTCCCAGGATTACACTGCATAAACCTGGAACAAGCACTATGTCTATATGTTCATGTTTCTATTAATTGTAACAATTTTTCAATGAAAGCAGACAGGAACTTTTATCTTTCGCCACTCTTTCACACGTACAACCATAATATTTTCGAATGCAATTGGACCAGCTGAACATATGACGTTATGTGGGCACCCAGTTGCCTTCATGGCACCTAGCATCTATGGCCAGCCACAAGTAAGTCATCCATGTTCTTACATCCAAAACATATGCACTCTTATATTACTTTGCGACAATAACATCCTTAATCATGTGCCCGAGAAAAAAATAACAAGCTTTGCATTTATTCATTTTACTCCATTTTGCCTCTAACCATTCAGATTTTGTGTGTGTGTAGGCTTTGACTGTGCACTACCATAATTATGGTAGTGATATCATGGTAGTTCTCGCAGTTGATGAGACACAGTTTCAAGATTGCCATCAACTTTTGGATGATTTTGTTGAGTCCATCAGGATCATTAAGAATGCTGCAGCCCTGAAGACGTTGACAACATCGATCCGTAATGGTGTTACTGAGTAACATATAATTAGATAGGTGGACATATACAAAAAAATAATATATATGCAACTATGTGCAATACTAGTATCTTGTGTGTATTTTAATTGCAAGTGTGCCTTATGTGTACTTTAACATATACCAATAGTTGTACATTTTGGGTTCGAACCCTTTTCTACTACCACGTAATCAGTTATCAATAATCCGCAAAAAAAAAAAAAGTAATCAGCTATCAATAGTCACTAGTCAGTCAAAGGCTTGACTGTGAAGCTTCTAGTTATTGAAAGAAAAGGTCAACTATGATGAGTCAATTTGTGCAAATCCACCGTGTAGAAAAGGGTTTATTATTTGAGGCATTATTATTTGTTCACGATAGAAAGAGTACGCGATGCTCCCAAGTGGGTCAGCCATGAAAGGTGACTTTATCCCCCGTTCTCAGGGTTGAACCTCCCTGACATTGCAACCTCGCCCAGGGCAGCAACCACGATGTTGGAAAACTCTATTGGCAACGAAGTAATTTCTACTTAAGGAGTAAGAACCAATACTAATTTCTATAGCCGTGAGGCTTAAATAGGCCCCTCGAGTGCTTAATAAAAATACTTTATTTTTATAAGCATGTACCTAAGCATTTTGCACTGTACATGCTCTCACAACGCTTCCAGTATGCCAAGTGAACGGGACCATGGCGCCTCCATTGTCTGCGGGCATATACCTACACGCGCTAGTGGACGTTGCGCGACTCTTAAAGGTTGTGATGAACTTAGCGTGTTCATACTTTCACAGAGTCTATATATGTACATTTATTTAAATACTTTCTGTTCACAAATATAAAAAAAATTCAATGTTCTGAAAAAATGTTTGTGTTTCAGAAAATATTCACTTTAAAAAAATGACCGTGTTTTCAAAAGATGTTAGCAATACTTATAAAATGTTTGTCTTTTCAAAAATTTGTAAGAACCTTCATGTTTTAAAAAATGTTCACTTTTCTTCAAAAAAAAGTTCTCAAACAATATTCACTTTTGTAGAATAACTTTTTTTCGTGTTTTTCTGGAAAGCTGGAGAAAAAGTGGTACAGTTCGCGAGCCACTACTGTAACACGCTTGCAATGGGACCGGGTTGCTACACATGCACACTCGCTACATGGGCAGGCCTAGTCGAGGGTCGCCGTATTCGAATTAGTGCGAATTTGACTAAAATCGCTTATTAAGGAGTATTCCGTTTAAAGATCATTTTCACCGACAAGTAGCGCGCTGAATATGTGTCATTTGCCGTAACCTTGAAGTTTTCCCTTTTTTTCGTGTATCCATCTATCTAAAACATTTTATCTCTTAAACCGTGCATCCAAATCTCGAACCGTTTTCACCATTGAATTTATCATATTGAGATCTTTGAAACTAGATCTTATGTTGATAAATTTTGACAAACTTTTTCTTCGGAAAAAAAACTTGACAAAAAAACAGACAAAAAAGGGTACCGGAAGCACATCGTTTCCCTTTCCAAAAGCCGTTTCCGAGCGGCACGGCCATGCCTCTCGTGGAGAAAAACGTTGCCTCTCACGGAAGCAAAACCATACCTCTCACAGAAGAGAGAGAGAGAGAGAGAGAGAGAGAGAGAGAGAGAGAGAGAGAGAGAGAGAGAGGGCAAACGTGTTCTTTTCCGTTTTCGAGCGGCACGGCTGTGCCTCTCGCAAAAGCAAATCCATGCCTCTGGTGGAAGAAAAAAAACACGTTTTTCGTGCAAAATAAAAAATATTGTTTGATTCGTCCAGATGCAACTAGCCCTTGGCCCAACAAGGTACGCTTACACAGACATCACTGCAATCACTAGCCACTTCAAGGAGAAGCTGGGCCAAGGAGGCCATGGTTCCGTGTACAAAGGTGTGCTTCCCGGTGACGTCCATGTCGCCATCAAAATGTTGGTCAGCTCCATGTCCAACGGAGAAGAGTTCATCAGTGAGGTGTCCAGCATGGGAAGCATACACCATGTCAACATGGTGCGTCTGGTGGGTTTCTACTCGGAGGAAATGTGGAGGGCTCTTGTTTACGAGTACATGCCCCACGGATCTCTCGAGAAGTACATCTGGGACAAGCTCAATCAGATTGCTCTGGGCATTGCCAGAGGGGGATCGACTACCTGCACCGAGGGTGCGAGATGCAGGTATTACAATTTGACATCAAGCCTCACAACATCCTGTTGGACCGGGACTTCACTCCGAAAACCGCCGACTTTGGGTTAGCAAAACTGTACCCCAGGGACAACAGCTTTTTGCCGGTGAGCGCTGCACGGGAACAGTCGGCTACATAGCTCCCGAGATGGTGTCCCGTAGCTTTGGCGCCATATCGTCCAAATCTGACGTCTACAGCTTTGGGATGCTGTTGCTGGAGATGGCAGGAGGGCGGAGGAACGTGGACCCACAAGCGACAAGAAGCCAGACGTACTACCCGTCATGGGTGTACATTCAATGAAAAAAATAGCGCGCTATAGAAAATAGCGCGGCCCCTGAAAATATGCTATTAGCGTGCTATAGCGCGCTATAACGTGCTATTAGCGAGACATTGTACACAAGTTAATTTAGCGTGGCAATTCTCTACACGCTATAGCGCGCTATTTTTTTCAGTGGTGTACAATCAGCTGTCTCGGCAAGATGTGGGTGAGATCTCAGAGGCCGTTGGTATCCATCAGGTGGAGAGGAAGCTGTGCGTCGTTGCGCTGTGGTGCATCCAGATGAAGCGAGACGATCGACCGGCGATGAGCGAGGTGCTAGACATGCTCGAAGCTGGCATCGATGCCCTGGAGGTGCCTCCCGAGCCTTTCTTTTGCGGGGACGAGTATGCCCCTGCTGCAGATTCTAAAGTATTATCATAGATAAGTACATTCTCAGAGTGAAAATACCTATGCACCGTAGTTTTGGACCAAATTTTATTCTCGAGCCACCTCGTGTGCGCTCAGTAATTAAGTCAATCTTTGAATTGGAAGGTTTGAGAGTATTAGATTTGGACCTACCTACGACAGAAGGTTCTGTTGTGTGCAATGTGAAGAAGATACTCGGTTTCTTTCTTAATACGGATATAAGACATTGCAAATGATGATGCAAATTGTAAATGTGAATCTGGAGAGAAGTGATTTCTGTAAAATAATGCCTATGCATCGTAGTTTTGGACCAAATTCTAATCCTCCAGCCACCTCAGGTGAGCTCATCAAGTCAATACTACTCCCTCCGTTCACTTTTATAAGACCTTTTAGACATTTAAGACAACACCTAATATAGTGCAATTTCAGCTGTCCTAACGGACTTACAAAAGTGAACAGAGGGAGTATTTGTTTTGGAAGGTTTGAGAGTGTAAGATTGATTACCCTTGGTTAGATTTGGACCTACGACAGAAGGTTCTGTTGTGTGCAATGTGAAGAAGATACTTGGTTTCTTTCTTATCACGGAGAGAAGGCACTGAAAATGATGATGCAAATTGTAAATGTGAACTGCTTTCTGTAAAATAATGCATGGTTTCATTCAAGGAAACATGATAATCCCATTGCGCTGTTGTTACTGTTTCTGTACAATATCGATCTCATTCAGTCAAAAATATCTGAATGGCACTGCATCGTGCGATGCTGTGATATTGTTTATTCAAGTTCATTCTTCTCTGGGTGTAATTGCACACAATCTGCATCGATTTGTGGTGTTCTTGGCAGGAAGAGATGGTGTGATGATCGTGCCGGGATTTCATATCCTGCGAACGGAGAAGACAATCATCTTTCCTGCAACACATGTAAGTGCAGGTCTTTCATTATTTCACACAAGAAAAGTTATTGAGAGAGAGATGGCCTTCCCATAGCTGAAGCTCCCTGGATTGTACACAGATAGAATAGAACACGTATCATCAACAAGAAGAAGCCGCGGGCAGGCAAGATCTGCTGCAATTTGGAGAGGCAAGATCTGTCTTCTTATGCTCTGTGTCACAAACCCAACTCTCTGTTTGTTATCCACACCCACACAACTCTCTCTTCTCACACGCACACAACTCTCTCTTCTCCCCTGCGGCGCAAGGTTGATTTTCCTCTTAAACATTCATACAGAAAGAAGGATCAGAGCTACTACTCCTAGCACAGTGCTCGCTGGGATTGGAACATGTTAATTAGGAAGTTCAGGAACTCTGTTTCAAACAAAAGTTCTGACACAGAGGCAGGGAGGGATATATAGACAGAGTGCTGTTCTGTGCTGTTTGTTGCCAGTTCAGAAAAGATTATGACCTGCCCTGTTTGTCGTCGTCGGTCGTGGTTAGCTCCGGTGAGGGGTAAGACGAGCATCACGAGAAGGGTACGAGTGAGGAAGGTTCAGCAGTATGTACGCTGCTGCTGCTGTTTGGCTTTCATCCCTATCAAGTGTTCTGACATAACCGGTACGCCATGGTCGGGCCACCCTTTGCACGGCAGGAGACGGTGGTCCGGCGAAGTGGAGGCCTAGTGAGGGTTCCCGCTGGGTGCAGGCACGGCAAAGGAACGGACGTCGTGTTGACCTCCCATCGACTTATGGCCTGCAAAGTTGAGATCATCATCATCGAAACATTCAGAAAGAACATAGATATATTCTTGCACAGTGCTAGCTACAGACACATGGTAAGCCAAGTTCAGAAACTGAGGGCAAACAGAGCTTGATCTTGCTACTCCCAAGCTTTGAAATGGGTTGCTCCATCATGTTCTTGAATTGAACTCTGATGAAGTGTCAATTGAACCTCTACCGAATCATGTACACGTTGCACCACAAAGTAAAGCAGTTACAAACCTATTCGCCTTTCTTTTTCTGATTTTTTCTGTTATCCGGTCTAACATCAAACAAGGCGCATTTTATTATGTAGCTCGAATCCTGACCGTCGACACTGCTGGTCGTGGCAATGGTGGGCGCATACGCGGCAATGACAGAAGCAACCTCAAGGGCCAAGTTTGCTCCAAATTCAGGCATGACGCGTTACAAATGCCGCAACCGCTTTAATCATGTACTCCAGCCCGAGGATCATCGTGAGCGTTCTGGCCACGCCGCAACACTGGTTTGTATTGTACACTATGGACATGAACTGGTACGCATGATTAAAGTGGTTGCGGCACTATGTCTGAACGAATAGGGACCAAACTTGGGACATGGGGTTGGTTCTGTCATTGCCATGACCGCGGCATCTTGCGTCTGTTACCAACTCAAATACAATGTTTTGCTGCGAGATACCCCATAGGGAGATTTGCCTTGTATTTATACTTGGATGACACTTGATCGCTAAGGTTACAATTGATTATAGGATTACAACGAATCAATCTCTACAAATAACTCAATTGATTCGATTAGGACCACTGTCATTGAAAGTATTTCTCTATGTGATTTTTTTGGTAATGCTAGTCTAATAATAAGTTTCAACTAACCCCTTACTTACCAGATCATAAACAATTGTAGTGAGATAAATAATCTATATGGTGCTAGAAAAGTTACGTGACCAAAGTAAACCACAAAGTAATGAGTTAGGGCCAGAGATAACCGTAAACACCAGCGACGATGGTGTATCCCTGATGTTCACCTCTTTGGAGGAAAACTAGTCACTGTTGGAGGGGTGGGTGTTACCATGAAGACACACCAACAGCAGGAAAGCTCACTCTCTTCGCATTGAGATATCACCAAGAAGGTGATTCCCAACATTGGTGGTATACCTTGAGGCGGCCTCCAAACCTTCACAAACGACCGGAGAAAATCACAAATTGGTTTCTCACTGAGGACTCCTACCACCTAGGAGTCTCCATCCTACAAGAGTGACAAGATCCATCAAAGAAACGAGGGGGAATCAACTTCTGCTTTGGTGGGAGTATAGATCGGGCACTTGTCTTTCAGTCCCCCAAAATTAACAAGTTCGAGTGAAAGAGGAGGAAGATCTCCAAAAAAATGAGTTACAATCAATAAAGAAGAGATGATGGAGTCGTCTCCTTCACCGGAAGAAGGGGGCTATTTGTAGCTAGCCCCCAATCGAACTGTTACCACACATTTCTGCATGGTCCTAAAGTTTCAGGCCCTGAAAGTTCCGGGGAAGCGTAAATAGTTAGCTTCCTTACCAGAGGTGGGGATGCCACAGTGAGCGGTGCTACAGCCAGAGGAGTGCTAGATGCGAGCGGTTGAGGAAGAAGGACCGAGGCGAGCGGTAAGTATAGTCTATGAAACTTTTTTAGGGTGTGCATGCAAGGGAGTCCACGTAGCATGCGGGCGTGCTCAATACGGTTTGCATGGTTACACGATGTCCCCGCACTATTCCCCAAGGAAATATATATAGAATATTTATTTGATATTCTGTGCTTTATGATTGATGGTTGCTCGCCGTTTATTCAATGCAAAAAGCTAGGTGTCTTTCAACCAACAAGTTGCCTCCCCACCCGCCCAATCTCATTTAAGTGTGTGATCTCAACCTTGTAATCCTTGCAATGTATAATCCCGGACACAACATTGTTCTGTACATATTCAATCACAACATTTTTCTTCACGGTGCATAAAATACGGGCACATTTTAAACACCTCCATATAGCAAAATAATAAAAATAAAGGTGTGCATTGCAACAAATCCCCATTCCTTGCAACAAAACAGTTTTGAAATGTACAAAGGCGGCCGGGGCGATCCGCTGGGCTGGCTCTGCCCCTGAGTGGATCACCCTTTGAGTGGTCGAACTCCTCCACACTAGATTCATTTTTCCTAGAGCTTCGACGTTGCCATTACATGGTAGTTTTTGCAGTTAAGGTCATAAGACATGAACAATGCATTAGCTAGGTTCGGTGGATCACTTATCTCATATCGTCTTCGCTCCTCATGCATAGATATTGACACATGTCACCTGGAGGTCACAAATTCACTAAACAATATGTGTTACATGTGTAGGTCTTCGGGTCATGTTGTCTGGGCCCTAAAATTGAACAACACGCATTACATGCACCATAGGTAAACAACTTACTGAACAATCATAACTCGATAATCATGAATGACAAAATATAGAATAGGCGCATATGAATGTCACCAATCCCTATCTCCCAGCCCCAAGCCTATGGGAAAATACTCATGCATGAGACGGTTATAACCAAACATCACAGAGATAAAACGAAAGCAAACCGTACCAGTAATATTGCAAAGATAACTATAAATAGAGTTGCAAACCCTAATCTTACAACTTGAAATTCCTCTCCATATGCGAGCACCCTGCCAAGTTTAGGACATGAATCCGGCTAGGCTGGTTCCACCACAAGGAACTAACCATTTGAGCTATGCTCAGTTCGCACCACTATGCACGTGCCGTGGTCGCTTTTTATCCAAGGCAGAACAATCAATCTCCACACGTCCAGATCTTTGAATTCAAAACAAAATGAGGAACCTGGTCTTCTCCACTCAGTGCAATTAATTAGGATGTTTCTACTGTACATTATTCCTACTTGGGTACTGATAGTGAAATAAAGTTTTAATTATCACAGATGTTTCTGTACTATTTTATGAACATTAATTGTGAAATAAATACTCCGCTTGATTTGAGACTGTTCTAGACCTACAATACTGCTACTGGTGCCAATGATTGACTCGGTCAAGTTAGCGGCCCTGTCGCTGGTCCCTTGTTGCCGTACTCTTTCCGCGTGATTTGCTATCCATCGAGCTAGTTTAAGTGTTCCAAACCTGCAACTGGCAAGAGCATGGTAGCAGTTCCACCCTTGGAGAGGAGCAGGGGTAAGCTCAGGTCCTTGCAACCTCTTCTGGTTTCTCTTTTCTACCGATTCCTTAATTTCCCAGTTCGAGGAAATTAATGAAACGAACGTGATCTGTTTGTAGGAAGTTTACCAAGCTTATCGGACATCTTCCGTGCGAACACAGTTTTGAGATGGTACGTACGCATGCCTCTCTATCCCTTGAACACAAATAGAATTTTCTGTTTAATTTGTTTCACTGAGAACTGAGAGTAGTAGCCACAAAAAGCAGGAACACTAGTACAGAAACATGCAAACCAGCAGCCAAGGCACTTTGTTACACTTATTATACCATCTCTTACTATATAATAAGATGCCAATACCAAAACTAAATCAGTAGATCCCCCATATATCCATGTCTTAGTACGTCTACCTTGAACAGGCGGGGTGCAACCTCCTCATTTAGAGAAATATGATATTTGAATTTAGATTTTGTCTCTTTTTTTCATAATGTGTGGAAGTATAAATATATTCTTTAATTTTTCATTTTTCGTACACTATATTTTATGATTTTTAATGTATTTTATTATTTGATTGATAATCATTTTTTTTGCCATTTTTCTGATTTTCAATATATTTTTCACTCTAAGCACACTTTTACTTTTTCTTATTACTCGGCCATGGCATCATGTTGTGATTTTAATTTTGATTTAGGCTGAACTTCTAAACCGTTCCCGTGGCTTGGCAGAAGGAGTGGTGGTTATGATATGCCCGGTGCTTCTCGCACTGGCACTCAACTTAGTTGACCTCAATGGCGAGGTGTACGGACATGGTGTCCCTATACCGTTGATCACCATGGCAGGCTTTACTTTGATAACTGGCATCTGCCCCTTGCTCGCGTGCTGCTTCTTTGAGCGATTCCTCGGCCTGGGTGTAAGTCCAATCCCCGTAACCACGAGTCTGGCAACCCTTTCGTCTTGTTGCCTCGTCGTCCTCGCCTGCTTGATTGCACAGTTCATTGTCTCCAAATCCATTTTTGTCACTGTTGGAGTTATCTGTGGAATCTTGGTCTTGGTTCGGACCGTCTGCTACTACGTGCACGACACCTTGAATGACGATGGTCGGGAATACACAACGGACATGCACAGTGTACTGGATGAATCACATGAGTTCTTGACCAGTGTCACTGGAATTCTATTTCTGGGGTTCGAAGGTCTGGCCCTCAATGGTCACGGTCAGACGGGTCGCAAGGGCGAGGAATTAGTGGGCTACATCAGTTTCATCATCTGCACTTTTGGTGTGTGCTTAATGTTCCTCGAGATGACCCCACCTCCATGTTTTGCGGTACATAGGCATGGTAGCCAAGAAGAAAGAAGTGAGGGAGAGCAACAAATTGTGTGTTTGACTCTCGTCCTAGACTGCATCATGGCGGTTGGTATCTTTGTACTATTGTTGGTCGTCATGCTTAAGCTCACACCGCTTGAGTTTGCCTTGTGGGTCTTGCTGCCTCCGGCTGTAAGCTTCGGTCAACTTCCGGTCCTGGTTGCATTGAAGGGAAACACACAAGATGAATACGAATCAAGGCCGGCGTCGCTGGAACTGACAAAGGCCACCTTCACTGGATTCTTGGCCGTGTCGGTAACAGCCATAAGCAATGCTTCACCCAGCAAGTTGACCAGATTTTTTCTACTATTATCTTCCATGGCTATTGGGTTTGGTCTCTCATGGAGGCTCCTGTCTCAGATTAACATAAGGAGTGGTCTCGCCAGTTGTGTTTCATCTGCACATGTTGCTTCCGCTGCTAAGCTTGCTTCCTTCTGCGCTCATTTATGCATTGTAATCGCTACGGTTCTATTCGTAGTAATGGCTGGTAAAGCAAGTGGGAAATGATCATATCTGTAAAGTAGTTGTGATTATAGTACTGCATAAGTACGAAAAGTGAACACAGAGGCCGAGCTCCACTGAGCTCGCTACGTATTTCTCAGCCAAAATACGTTTTGGGTAACTCAAAAAAAATCTGCAAAAATGTTTTCATGGAGACATAGAATTAAAGTATACGCGTACAAATTTTCATAAGCATATGTATTCATATGTGATGTATACAAAAATGACAAATACACATATTGAAATAGGCTTTTTCTTTGTTGTATTTTGTGTCAGATTTTTGTCTTTTTTGTCTAGCATGCAAATGACCAAATTAGTTACTGAAAATTTATACATACTTAAAGAATATGCATATGTATTTGTACAAAAAAAATTGGCATTTTTTGAAACTTTTAAATATATTTTGATTTTTTTTGGTAAACCGGGCTCCCTGGAGCCCGGTCTCTGCGACGCCACACTCATAAGTAGGCTATCTTTGCACAACTTTTTGCACCTGCACAAGTATATATGTTGAGAGAAGTGTATAATAGGTCTTGAACTATTGACAAAGTGCCAAGTATGTCCTGAAACTATGAAAATGATCAATCCAGATTCTAGAAGTACATTAAGTGAGTCAACACAAGTCTTAACAAGGCCAATGAGGCCCAAACCATAACACATGGCATGCCATGTAATTTGGTGAAAACAACTCCCGCCAAAGGCATAAAAAATTATGGAAAACCGCTCCTACCATGCAACGAAGATGGGTGAAATTGGTTGGGCTTTAGTTTCTCATGGTACTATTTACAAAATATTTGTGGTTTATAGATAGATGACATTGCAATTATACGAGGTGATATGGAGTCAACGGCCATGTGTAATAATCAGGTCCTAATTGGCCTTGGTAGGTCTTGTTGTGACTCACTTAATGACTTTCTGGATCTAGATTGATTATTTTCATAGTTTTAGGAGCTATTTGGCACTCTACTAATAGTTTAAGTACCTACGATGTATTTTACTTGTATACTTATGTTATATAACAGATGTTGCACATCTTTAGGTAATTTGGTTCTTCTTTTAGGTAGGCGTACAATTAAGAGTGCATAGAGCAGCATAGTTTCCCTTCTATTACTCACTTGCCTTACCAAAATATTCTGATTAGACACACTGACACACTGGCTTAAGATAATATCCAATAGCTAGCCTAAATTTGGCCACCTAAAATGACTTTTAATTAGGTAAGGGAGAGAGAAGACTCAGTGAATATTTTTTCGCTCTTCTCCAAGAAATTACCTAAAACTGCTTACCTATATTTCATCACCTAGCTTCTATCTCTATTTTAATTGTGCAAATACACACTAAAAATCTCACCAATTCACCGCCTAATGAATCAATTTTTTTTATCGTGCACCACACATTTACAAAACACGATTTTTGATTTTCAAAGTTTAACTCAAATCCAAATTCAAACATAAATCAAAATGCAATGTCAGCACAAAGCATACATGGTGTTATCAGACAAATATGAAGAAACTATTGAACGTGTCAGCCATGGAACACCTCAACTCTGAAGGAAATATGCCCTAGAGGCACTAATAAAGTTATTATTTATTTCCTTATATCATGATAAATGTCTTTTATTCATGCTAGAATTGTATTATACGAGGACCTTGGCTAATGGTGCATCATTCTTGCAGTCTTTCTCCATTCATGACACTCCTTGTTGATGGCGTTCACCTGACGATGGTAGGAAGCACGCTCACCATTAGAAAGAAGCACAACTATCATCATAAGGAAGCATGACTAGCATCAGTAGGAAGCATGGCCAACATTGAAAAGGAAGCATGTCGGTCATCGACTTGGTGGTATCCAGAATTGTCACTTCTTTAGACGCATATTCTCTTTTCTTTGGAAGCAAGGTTCCTTTTGTTGCAAACCAATGTAGTTTCAATGGTAAATATGTCTGCTTGAGAACAAATATATGTTTCCTTGGAAGAAATTTAATGGCACATTGGAAACAAATTTTTTTTTTCGAAACGGAGGCAAAAGATTTGCCTCATCCATTAAATAAGCAAAAGAGAGTTGCCCGGTTAATTAACGGAGAACCGGGCAAAAACCGTCACAAACCGCTGAGCGGCACAAAAACACCGTGCCAGAACTCAGCCACCCGCGTCGAGGGCAGCGCAGCTCCGACTCTAAAGGTGAGATCCAAAGAAGAACTAAGCCAGGCTGGCGCCGTGGAAGAGCACCGAACGGACCACCTGCTGCCTGTCATCGTTGCCGCAAGGCCCCGCCATCGCAGCTCCGACTTCACCGCAACAAACAAACCGAGGTAATCGCACGGACACGTCGGAGAAGAGTCGACTACCGCAACCACCGCAATGCCTCCGAATTCACTCGCCCCATCCTCGTTGCCACAGAAGCCTCGATGCCACATCAACGCCTTCCACCACCCAACCTCCCAACACACCCACTGGTCCCTCTGAGCGGATTAACCTCCAAAATCGATGCCCTCAAGAGGGGAACGACGTCACACGTCGCCAACGACCGACCCACGGGTCTGGAGTTTCCCCCGGAGTTGTCCCTCGCAGAGAAAGAGAGAGCATCCCGTCGACGCCTTCAAGAAGGTCACGGCATCCATGAACGCCGCCGTCGCAGGCTCCAGCCATGGCCAGAAACGGGTTTTCACCCGGCTCTCGAAATCCTCCGGTCGACAGCCAATCCGTCAGTCCACCTTCGGATCTACCCTCGCTGCAACTCCACGCATCAACCACCCCGGCAGCCAAATCTTGCAACCCCTCGCCGCAGCAGGACGTGAAGCCTCGCCAGTCGCCTCAACTTCACCGACGTCCTGCCGCGCCCCTCGCGGCCGCAGCCAAGCTTCTCCTATGCACCCTTCCCACGCGCCGCCTCAGATCTGACGGCGACCACCACGCGCCCGGCAGGCACACACCACGTCCAGCCACACGCCTCCTCGCGCGCCCACCGCGCACTCCCGCGCCCAGCGCGCCTCGCCAATCGGCCGCGCCTCTCGCACCGAGGCAGCGCACGCCGGCGCCACGGTCAGGCCGCTCCTGCCAGCTCCTTGCCCGAGCCGCGCACACCGGGCCGCGCACTCCCGCGCCACGCAAAACAATTCACTGTCCTCTAAAATACATCTTCACCGCGCCACAAGCAAAAATGAATACACTGGTGCATATACATAAGATTTCGCCAAATCGAAAGAATCTCGGAATGACGTGGAAGAACAAAGCAAAATGAATGGTTCAATTCCTTACTACCCACAAGGCCACAAGTGCTTTATGTACACAGTTCAACTAATATATGCTTCCAGTTTTAGTCAACCATGCTTCCACCTATCACCATAGGTGTTTCCTAGTTCCTACTTAGCTCACGACCACACAAGTGCTTCCACGCCGAAATAATATCATGCATATGAAGCACCTATGGAAACGAAGCACGCGAAGGAAGCAGCTAGCATGAGAAGATAAGACACAAAGTTTTTGTTACATAAGCATGCTTCCTTGATTCTCAAGAAAAATAAATCACATGCTTCCTACAATAGTGCATCACGCTTCATACATGGCTGGATACACTTCTCATTGTACATTAGTCAGCTATGCTTCCAACATTTGTGTATTGTGCTTCAAGCAGTCAAATTTTGAATAGCCTATGTTCCAATGTTTTGCTTCAACATGTCCAGTTCTAAGAAATAAAAAAACAACTAAATCTATATTTGGGAACATAAAACTGATCTTGCAGCAGTTAATTAGGACGGATTTTTTGTCAGTTAATTAGGGCGGATTTTTTGGGAGCAGTTGATAAGGAAAGTTATAAAATCAGGCGAGTACATATATCTCGTAACACGGCATTCTAATCCAACGCTCCAACACTCTCCTATCCAATGGCTATGGACTAGTCTGATGCCTAGTGTTTCCCTTTGATTTTCAGGGAATAATGAATACAGTAATGTGGTTGAACACTAATCCATTGCTTTCCTCGATTTAATTGTATGGGAATAATTAGTACAGTAATGTAGTTGAGCGATAAGTCCGTAGTCTTCATTGCTTTCATTTTCTTGGAATAATAATGTGGTTGAGCGATAAGTCCGTAGTCTTCATTGCCTTCATTTTCTTGGAATAATAATGTGGTTGAGCCATAAGTTACGGCCAGGCCGGCCACGCAACCTGGGGTACTAGTACTCCCTCCGGGTTTTTTAGTCTGCATATAAGATTTGGTCAAAGTCAAGTGATGCAAAGTTTGACCAAATATATATCAAAAGGCATCAACATTTACAATATTAAACCTATATGCTATGAAAATTAATATCATGATGCATATAGTAATATTGATTTCATATTATGACCTCCTGGTAAGCACGTGGAGTGTTCCGCCAAACCTTGTCACTATCGTCAATTTCAATACCTTAATCTAACTAACAAGGTTTTTTCTTCTTCTTCTTCTAATATATTTGCGCTTGCCTGTGTTGGCCAACACACAAGGGTAGCATCTATCATACTCGCAGCATTGATCGACAGCCCACAAGGTACGCACGCGTGATGTACTGTTTGTGTGCTTGGCTCTTCCTTGCTCCTTAATTTGTGCTAGCTAGCTGGTTATATGTGCTGTTCTTGGCGCTCGGGCGTAACCAAAACGGCAAAAGTGTCGCGGGAGGATTTTCAAAATGTGTCTGTTGGCTTTGCCAGTTTGGAAAGAGCGTCGCGGGAGGATTTTTGATCACAAAGAGAAACACATGCCTCCAACTTATCAAGGTCAAAGATAGTGCCATAGCAGCCAAGCTGCGTTATGGGCCTGTAAACAGGCGTCGTCACAAATGGCGACACACAGGCGTTGCCGTTGGTCCGGCCTGCTGCTTCTCGCCCACCAACCGCGATGAGCGACCACCTGCTCCACCCTGAGCAGGACCAGATTCTGGCACCTTCTGCCACCTGCTTATGTAGTGGACGCTTTCCAGAGTGATAGCAGCATCGCTTTTACGGTCCCCGAGGCAGATCATATTCAGCTGGCCCCACCGCAGATGCCGCCAAGCAACTTGATTCGGGTTAGCCTGTCGGCTGGGTCTGGCGCTGACAGTTGTCATCCTTCAGATGGTGGGGTCCCATGCACGCCATGCACGCAAGTGCTATGTAACTCCGTGGAGGTGCTTTGCAGCCAACTTAGGCAGGTCATTTACCCAATCTTCCCGCGCATTCCAAGCAGAGAACCCACCGCTCTAAAGAGACGGCCCGGGCAAAAGCGGCAGCCGATCTCAAACTCCAGGCGGAGTGTGCGCATTGCCCGGGGAGTGGGACGTGGCTTCGCTGCCTCCAAACAGCAGAACGTGTTGATTCGCAAACTGTGCTTGGCTAACAAGGGCGATCATTACCGATGAAGCGCTGCAGGCGTACATTCGTCTCTTTGAGAACCCACTTTCGGATGCGAACATCAGGGCGATTCTTGCCCTCTTTGGCTGGGAGCCAGAGGTCTTGCCCCTCTTCGCAGCGGGGGGTGTGGAGGTTGACCACCCATAGTGGCTAGTCTGGTGGATCCCTGCTGCGGGTTTTTGCATCATGAATGGTCCATCCTTCAAAGTGCTTGTGTGGAATGTCCGTGGTTTAAACAGTCTAGCTCGTAGAAATGTAATGGCCCAAGTAGTGCAAGGGGCAAACCCGAGCATTACCTGCTTGCAAGAGACTAAGATGGAGCTTATAACCATCGATGTGGTGAAGCATTACCTTGGCAATAAATTTGAGAACTTTCTTTACTTGCCGGCCATTGGCACACGTGGATGCATCCTTTTGGCTTGGGACCCTTCGGTGGTTACCCTATCCAATCCACACCACACTACAAACACTCTAACGGCGATGGTCACGCCCATGGAAGGGGTTCACCGGTGGCTTACGGTGGTCTACGGACCGCAAGCGAATCATGAGAAAGTGAAATTCATGGAAGAATTGGTGGAAATTAGAGACCTCCATGCCGGCCCATGGATGGTGGTGGGTGATTTCAACCTCCTCGTGAACCACGAGGATAAGAATAATGACATGATCAATAGGAGCATGTTGGCACGCTTTCGTCGAAAACTCAACCCCCTGGAACTGAAGGAGCTCTACCTTAATGGCAGGAGGTATACCTGGTCAAATGAGCGCGGCTCGCCAACACTCGAGAAGGTGGACCATGTTTTCTGCTTCCCTAATTGAGAGGACTTGTACCCAAGTTGTTGCCTCGCGGCCGTGGGCACGGCGACCTCCGATCATTTCCCCTTACTCCTCGACGTGGCAGATGATATTGGCATGGGCAAGAGGTTCAAGTTTGAGGCTTTCAGGGCTAGGGCCGAAGGATATTTGGAAACAGTTCGTGCGGCATGGGACTCTGTTCCATCAGTGGGTAACCCCTTTTTGGTTTTTGACAGCAAGTTGAGAGCCACGGCTAAGAGTCTCAAGAAATGGAGCGACCGGTGGATTGGAAACATCAAGCTCCAAATAGCGATTGGCCTCGAAGTTATCTCGTGGTTGGACAAGGCCATGGACAGCATGGACCTATCGGAGCAAGAAAGACAACTTAGGAGAAAGCTCAAGCAAAAACTTCTCGGACTCTGCTCGCTTGAGAGATCCATTGCGCGGCAACGATCAATAATCTTGTTCCTCAAAGAAGGAGAAGGCAACACCAGGTTGTTTCATCAAAGTGCCTGCTACCGGCAAAGACACAACATGATCTCCACCATCAAGAACCAGGATATGATTGCCATGGGACATGAAGAAGTAGCAAACCTTGTGGACTCGTACTACCACAACTTACTTGGAAGGCCGGAGGAGAGGGAGCATGCCATCAATATAGACATCCTGCAGCTCCCCAACCACGATTTGTCGCAGCTTGAATTGCCATTTTCTGAGGAAGAAGTGGAACGTACGATCAAAGCTATGACCCTCGATAAGGCCCCGGGTCCGTACGGCTTCACTGGGAGATTCTTTGCCACGTCTTGGGAAGTGATCAAGCATGATATCATGAGAGCTTTGGACTGCTTCTACAAAGGTGACATTCGCGGCCTACCGACTATTGACAAAGCTATCGTTTCGCTCACCCCTAAGGTGGATGGCGCATGGGACATCAAAGACTTCCGACTGATTAGCTTGATCCATGGAGTCATCAAGATTTTCATCAAAATCCTTGCAAATCGGCTTGCCCCTGAGCTGCCACACCTGATCGGGCACCACAAGAGCATCTTTGTGAAAGGTAGATCAGTTCATGACAACTTCATGTTAGTTCAATGCACAGCCCATCGACTGTAGGCCCTCAACGAGGCAACTATGATGCTCAAGTTGGATATTACCAAGGCTTTCGACACGGTTCACTGGCCTTTCCTGGTGGAAGTAATGAGAGCAATGGGGTTCAGAGCAAAGTGGATTCAGTTGATTTGTGGTCTCCTGGCGAACTCTTCAACGAGAATTCTGATTAATGGCACCCCAGGCAAGCCCATTCTCAATTGTTGTGGCCTCCTACAACGGGGACTCCCTCTCCCCAATGTTATTCCTGCTAGTCATGGAGCTGCTACAAAGGATGATCCATCTGGCTGGGGCAGAGGTGCTGATGCAAGCACTGGCGCCGACGGGACTGCTCCAAAGAGTGTCCATGTTCGCTCACGATGTTATGATATTCCTCAAGCGATACCTGCTAGACGTTCATACATGCGCCTCCCTCCTCCATCTCCTCGGAGAAGGATCCGGCCTCAAGGTGAACCTAACGAAGAGCGGAACCTTGCCAATTCGATGTACCCCTGACGACATGCAGCGCGTAACTGAAATCCTCCACTGTCCGGTGGGAGCATTCCCGTGCAAATACTTGGGCCTCCAACTTACACTCCGGAAGCAAACATCAGCCCAACTCTCTGGAATGGTGGAGCATCTAGCTGCATGCTTACCGCGCTGGAAGGCCGTCGACATGCTGAAAAGCGGAAGGATGATCCTTGTCAAATCTGTCCTTAGCGCCATGCCACTTCATGCTATGATGGCGCTGGATATACCAATGAAAACGATCAAGGCGATGATCAAAATTTGCCGTGGATTCTTATGGTGCGCGAAAGATGAGGCGAGTGGAGGAAGCTGCCCGGTGGCCTGGGAAGAGGTGTGTATTCCAAGATGGGCTGGAGGGCTTGGCATTCCGAATCTGAAATGGATGAATATAGCAATGCAGGCACGCTGGCCGTGGCTCCAACGCACTGATCCATCACGGCCTTGGGCGGAGTCCAACATTGTAGTACCAGCTCAAGCGGCCCAGTTATGCCAAGCAGCCATCAGATCGACGGTTGGCAATGGCCACTCCACACTTTTCTGGGAGGATAGGTGGCTCCAGGGCTATCGCATCCAGGAGTTCGCACCCAGCATCTACAGCAGGATCAGGCGCACAACCCGCGGAACGCTCTCAGTTTAGCAAGCTCTATCCACGTCCTCCTCTCGCAAGCTTAGGTTTTCTCCACCTCACGCTGGTGCCGCTGTCGGTCCGCCTCGTCTCCGGTGGCCTTAGGGCCATGGAGGCGCGGTGGATCCCGACCCTTGCTGGTGGGAGGACTATGTTTTTAGATGCTACTTTGAGTTTTGTTAGGGTTTGTGTCCTGATCAGGAGGCGAGATGGCGGAGGCTCCCTGAAGATGAAATAAGGTTCTCCCGCCTAGCCCCAGTTTTGGTGGTGCATCTAGCACCGTCGGTGGGCGTGTGGATATGTGTCTCCGGCGGATCTATCTTTCGTGAATCTGCTCGGATATGTTCGTCGTTCGTGTGTCTTCAGGTTGGATCTTTCCGACCTACACTACTCTTCATCGGCGACAATTGCTGTTCTGGTGCCTTGGTCGTCGTATGGGGCCTTACCATAACGACTTCCCGACTATCTACTACAACAAGTTTTCCCCGGCTCCAACGAAGGATCAGTGATGACATCGGCGCGTTCTCGGCTCGCTTCAATTCTTGTAGTCATCGCTAGGTGGTCTATGAATCTGGATGTCATTTTTGTTATTTCTAGCATTCATTGTACTGTCATGATTGGAGATGAATAGACCTGAAGTTTCCTCGCAAAAAATAATGCCATGTTGTAGGCTTAGTTGGCGTGTCCAGTGGAGGTCAATTGGTCAGCCCTATGTCATGTACGCAGAATATGGTAGAGAAAAGTGTGTAGTGACCGTTTTAGAAGAGCAGGGCTCCAGCCCTGGTTCCATTTCATAGAAACAGAACCAACATTGTCAAATACAGGGTTCGCCAGGGGTAGGCCGACATGCCTCCTTGTCAACACAAACTATACACAGGTCCAAGGACAAAAGGATAAAAATTACAGGAAGTTTAGCTTCTTCCATAGCAAAATAGATACACGTGAAATCTCAGCAGCTACACAAGTTATCAAGCTTTGGGGACAACCGGGAGCATGAATCCAGCTTCAATCAGCTGTAACGAGGACGCCTTGACCAGCTGCGCCAAGCTTGCACTGGTCTTTTCCCATTTTTTAGCATTTTTGTCGCCTTCCAAAAGTCTCACCACCTTGGTGTAAGTAGTCGTATTGGATCCCCACTTCTCAGCTGGGATCTGGCCTGGTTTGTAGAGACGGGCTTCCCGCAAGCGACCACAATGAACCGGTCATCCTATCTACTCGGTCTCTTGCAGCCCCGGAGCATAAAATCACCTACTGGGAAGATGATATTTTAGTGCTTCTCAAGATCTGTTAAAATAGAGGTCATTACATACTTTCCATAGTGACCATAACATCGCAGAGTGCAAAAGAGTTTTTGCTTGGCATTTCTCATTGCTAATTTACCATTTAGCAATGGAATCATTAGTGACAACCTGGTCAGTACCAGTCAATCTACCTATGTTATTACACACTTCAGTAACAACAGAACACTAAAAAATAGGTGCATGTAGTTTTCTGCTTCACCACAAAAAATACATGACAAATCATCAACTGCATGTCTCTTAGCAAATTTTTCCCTGGTTAGCAGCTTATATTAGCTAATAGCCAGAAAAAGATATGGGTTATGTGGGGGCACAGTTAGCTGCCATGTTGTAGGGACATGCATAGGTGTTATCACTCTAAAATTGACAATGACATGATTATACCTACCAAAGTAAATGTCAGTGGATTCCAGGTGTTGCAGTGGCAGATTTGATCGACTACGTAATAGCCGCAGCAAGTTGGCCCATCAACCGACCGCCAGCCAGCTAAGCAGGGAAAAACTCAGCCCGCGAATCAATGGGGCGGAGCCGAGCATCCCAGCGCCGACAAATCGTGTTAAAAGGCGGACACGCTCGGCCGCCACAGCCTCGTTCGCGATTAATCAGTATGTCTATGTCAACTCTCTTCCATGTCCAAGTTGTTAATATATTATAGTACCTTAATTTTATGTATGCATGTATATATATTTGTTCTTTCTTTCTATTATGCTTCCGCATGTCGAATTCAATTTGTTATAGAGGCAATTTTACTTTTTTCCCACGGATCTAAAATTTGCATGTTCAACTTTCAACTAAATTCCTATGTAGAGTTTAATCTAATACTCATATAGATTTTTGTCTGTTGTTCTTCCATATGTTGAATCGCAAATAGATTTTCCCACAATTTCTTTTTGTTAATAGTTTGATGCGCCACCTTTTTTTGAGTAACTTTGCTTGCTGTATTGATCACTTAGACACAGAGGAATACAAGCAAAGGTCGGTGGCTCTACTAGTCACGAGTGACAACCAATCGAAAGACCGATTGACGCCTTAGCTAAATCACACACTTAATAAGTAGATTCATGCTATAAAAGTAGCCTGTTAAAAATTAGTTATCTCCTTGATCAGTACCCCATGTGATCCAGCCGAGCCATGATGATTGCTAATAGTTTTCCCCGTAAAAGGAAATAAAGAAATCGCCTATATTTTTTTAGAAAATCGCTAATAGTTTGGTGTGCCACCTATACTAGACACATAGCACAAATAAGTACGCGCAGAACGTTTCGGAGGTACAAGGAGAGGAGGCCCAAGCCTGCGCAAATGGGAGCAAAAGTACATCGGTAAAAAGATATAAGTAGTGTGAGAGGTTCAAATCATAAGGGCATATGGCCCGGGCCAAACTATAATCATTTATATTATGGTCTTTTTATCTCCCTCATTGAGACAATCTTTTAACTAAAAAAAAGTGAAGCTGATGTTGCAAGACATAAAGGGAAGTGACAATATGTTTTGTGAGTTTGTTTTTCACATAAACTGTTTGCACTTGTGCAACACAGGCGGCATCAATTATCTCCATAGATATTTGTTGGTGTCTACCAGGGTGATGCTCTATCATGGATGCTAAAGTCTCTATATATTATGATTTTCTCAATGTGGATGCTAAAGTCCATTACAATGACTTATTTGAATCTACAATTCCTCCACATAAGAATAATTTTCTAGTATGTGATCTGGATGAATACAGGTCATGGATGTGGTCGGTGTCTGCATATCCTACTTTGGTTAATTCATTTGCCTTTCAGTAGAGTGATCAATAATATCTGTTTTCTGGATATATGGGAGTAATACTATTCATGCCTTCCCGATGCTATTCGGTGGGCTTTAAACTGTACATTGGTCAAAAATTTCAGTACTATGTGTCGTGAGGTAGTGTGCAGTGCTGCTGATTTCCTCCTCCTCATCTCAAGGATTGTATTGTCTTTTTCTTTGTTGTACGGTCTAATGATCCTTTGATGTTCCAAGTGTGTAAGCTTTCTTTAGGCCCATATCCTTCCAATACTTCCTGGGTCTAGTTTAGATTATCGTACTAATATTTCTTCCGGAGAATGCTCGATCTACAAGTTAAGTTAATATTTGCAAACTCAGTTCTCAGTATGAGCTTGCTTTATTTTGTCCCTTCCTTTTGTCATGACGATATACAGATCATCTGCATTCTTGTGGGCAGTCGTCGTTGTTCGCGTAGCCTTTCCTAAATGATATTTCAATCGTTTACTGCCTATCTGGTTCAATCCATGCGGGGATATCTTTAGCTTCATGCTATTTACTATTCTATTAGCTCTGTCTTAGTTCAATATTGGTACTTCTTCGGGTACCTTTTCACAACGCCATAAGATGCATTCTTAACTGGGATTTTTGCCATTTCAATGAGATATTTAAAGTGATTTTAACTCATGACTGTGAGTAAGTTTCTTCAATTCCAACCCTGGGCGTTGGACGTAACCATATACTTTATGTTGTGTTTTCCTTTTGTACGATTTCATCCTACTGATTTCTCTATTGATCATGTACCCATTAGTATCTTACATGTTGCACGTTGGGTAGACTATGGATGGGAAATAAACTCGACAAACACTTGGAACCCGTTGAAATCCCATATTCCAGTAGTGTTTAGATGTATATACTCACATAAAATATATACATATCCAGATATCATTCAAATTCATTGACTTATTGGAGTATTTCAAAATCACATGCCCAAAATTCAGGGTACGCACGTACCCTAAAATCTTTAATGGTTTTCTTGAAATTTATGTACTTCATTCGAATGGTTACATTCAGGTATATATACTTAGAAACTAAAAAACTGGCTTTAAGTTCATGAATTTAAAATCTTGGAGCCAGGCTCCTAGGTCTGATCATCTCCATTAAATTTGTGTTTCAGGCAAGCTTGAGGAATCAGATGGAGCATTATTATGCCTAATAGCAGCAACCTGCACACTGGCCACCAGCAGCGTCGGCAATTTCCAGGTGTTCTCATTAAGTGATGATGGTCTTACCAACAAAAAATACTATGAGTTGGTAACTGGCACATTGGAGGTTGCTATTTGCTACCCTTATATATTTCTGAAATTGCACGAGTTCCTGCCTAATCTGCTTCCGACGCTGGCTACACCGGCGCCATTGAAGTCGTGGTTCGCATGCCGTCCTAACGTCCGGATTTTCAGAGACACGGCCGTTCTTGTGATTATATCTTATCTGCTATTACTGGGCATCAACTTGAGCTTCGCCTGGCTCGCCATCTTTCCTTTCATGGCCATTGTTTTCATACGAGCGTTATACTTGAAACTAAACCGCTGTAGAGTAACACAATGATCTTCTAACGTTGATGAGAAGTCCGTCAAGACACCTGTTGAGCTTCAGATTATGGTGGTGGCGACGTTCGGGGCGCTCTTGGTGATGGATCAACTCGACGACGATGCAGCTGTGGGGTTCTCCATCTCCCAATTCCTCCTGTTCCTGAGCTCCATGGTGGCGGCACTTACGCGAATGATGATGAAGCTGCCCGCTGACCCTTTTCCGGGCAGCGCACCGGCGTCAGAGTTGCTCCACAAGACCTTGCTTATCCTCCTGCTGGTGACCGTGCACACGGTGGCCATGGAGTGGGTGAGCGAGGACGTGGTTCTGTTCTGCATGCCGGAGGTTGTCCCGGTGCTCCTCTGGTGCAGCCTTCACCTTGACCGCCCACGCCACAGCCCGCTCATCAGCGTCGACAAGATGAAGCCATACATGAAAGAGATCATTGCCCTGTGTGCACTGGTGGCAGCTCCTCTTCAGGCCCGTCGACAAGGGTGTGCGAGATGGGCGACCGCACAGGGCCCCCAAAATTTTGGGGCCCCCAAATCCTCTATCTCTAATACGTCTTCTTTGGTTTTCGTCTGTGTTAGAACTTGTAGGGAGACGTAGGTCATCCATTCCGCTTATTTTATTCTTACTCCGTGTATTCGAATGATCGGATCTATTGCTGGAACTGGAAGTCGTAGCTGCCGCCATGAACGAAAGCTCCCGCTAGGTTTTCCCTACGTGCGGAGGAAGATGATAGAAGGAAGGGCGAACCGTTATTTGGGCTTTGGGCCCTAGGCCTGGTAATCTGACGATGCGGTAAAGTCCGTCCATAGGTGAATCAGCTGCCTGCAAACCATTGCCTAAAAAAAAACTGCCTGCAAACCTAGGGCACGAGGCGGACGGCGGCGTGCAGCGTCTAGCAGAGCACGGCGGCGTGTCCCGAGCGGAGAGCGGCGTCCGGCCAAGATCTTGTCCAGTATGGCGAACTGGTGATGTGGAGGTGGTTTTTCGTAGAGAAGATCTTGTCCAGTATGAAATTTTCGTTGGGTGCATTTACTCTGACTCGAGAATCTCATTTACCGTCTCAATTTGCTGAAATACAGTTTACCTATTATCCAATTTCTCTTATGAACTGGAGAGGTTTCAAAGTCTTGGCGTTCTATGAAATCAGTTTATAATCTGAACATAATAGGCGTGAAATTTTTCTAATTCAGGTAAATTGCTAGGTGAACATGTTGAATCAAGATTGAATGGTTGAAAATCTGAATGCAGAAACTTATCTTCAGATTTAAAACAAAACAGCATTTTCTTTAACGATTACCTAGGTAATTGAGGAGTTGGTTTAGTGGACTCATGGATAAGGTGCTTGCTTTTGTCACACTACAGGGCCTTTCGATGAATCACCTTTGCATCTGCTTTGCTGAGATGCCTCCATCAAGAAGAGAAGGGCGAGTACATAATGAAAGGTATGTGGTTTATGAAAATTAATTTTAAAAGAAATTTGAATGTTAACTAGGGCCTGTTTTGCATTCCGCACCGGGGCCTCAAATTCCTGGAGACGGCCCTGCTCCTCTTTTCGCATACCTGGTGAACTCCATGGATGTTTCTGGGCTCTCCTGGAGCACGAGGATCATGGTGTCATGTGGCGTCTCAGGGGTTCTGACCTACTACCTTGTGTTCATGCTACGCCACTGGCCGTGTCCGGGGCAAAAGCAAGATGGCAGCAGCAAGGACGATGTGCCTTCCTCCGGCATGCTCAAGTTTTGGGCAGAGGCTTTACTCACGGCGGCCACATTTCTGCTGCTGCTAAGGTATCTGGTTTCTGTCCGGCTTGGTCTGCAACAATCACTGGTTGGTACACTCTGTCGAAATGCGCATCGGCTATAATAGTACATTAGTATTTGCTTGCTTGTTCGGTGTTTGGTTGGAGATACCTAACCGCTCATGCCACCTGGTACTAGTATTTGCTTGTTGTGCATATGTTGTACAGTAGTACTATGTGTTGTTAGGCCTCAGCCTGCATGCCTGCGGTTGTACAGATTTTCAAGCATTGGTCAGGAGTCAGGACGAAATGCCACTGGAAATTAGAAGCAGCATTGGCTATGTTGTGTTTATTTTCATTGATTGTTGCACTTATATAATTATTGCACTTAAATCTTTAAGGGCTGCATTTTACGGTAATGTAAACAGCAGGTGGCCAAATTTGTACCTTTTTACATGGAGCATGGTAGTACTTCTACTAGCTAGTATTTATTGCCCTGTCCGAAACTGGAAGGGATAATTTTACCCCCCCC
>LR738711.1:3095954-3120653 GCA_902687465.1 Secale cereale
GAGCAGCTCGCAATCCTCATTGGGGCCTACCTCCAAGAGGAAGGTCCGGTGGGGTCCTACTCAGGGTTAGGTGTGACTCATTGCAAGTGCGGAGTGTGGTCATGGGAGATTTTGCGGTAAAGTTTCGGGTCTGATCCAAGGCCGATGGGTTTAATTGGGCTTTGGTGGCGGTATATGGTGCCGCGCAGCCAGAACTCAAACCAGATTTTCTGGCTGATCTGGTCCGTATTTGCGGTAGCGAGCAGCTCCCAATCCTCGTTGGGGGTGATTTCAACATTATTCGAAGGAGGGAGGAAAAGAATAATGAGAATTTTGACGGCAGATGGTCGTTTATGTTCAATACCATCATCGAAAGCTTGGATCTTAGAGAGATAGAGCTGTCTGGTAGGAAATTCACTTGGGCTAATTGGCTACCTAACCCGACGTTTGACAAGCTGGACCGTGTCCTCGCTAGCGTCGAATGGGAACAGAAGTTCCCCCTCATAACAGTCCAGGCGTTATCGCGCGCAATTTCGGATCACACCCTGTTGGTTGTTGACTCTGGCGATCCCACCCATGTGGGAAATAAGAACACCTTTTCTTTCGAGTTATCGTGGTTTGATAGAGAAGGGTTCCTTGAGCTGATCGCTAGAGAATGGGCTAAAGATTCAGGAGGAAGGTCTCCTGTTGAAAGATGGCAGAATAAGATTAGGCATCTGCGAAGATTCCTTCGCAGATGGGCTAAACATACAAATGGGATTTATAAGGCTGAGAAGGAAAGACTCCTTTCACTTATTAAATCCCTAGACTTAAAAGCCCAATCCACTATTTTAGATACCAGAGAGCTGGAAACTAAGGTAGAGGCGGAGTTGAGGCTGAAAGATCTTCTTCGAGAGGAGGAATTGAAGTGGGCATTGCGGGCTAAGGTTCGCAAAATCGTCCAAGGGGATGATAACACTCAGTTCTTTCATATGATTGCAAATGGCAAACACCACAAGAAGAGGATATTTCAGCTTGAGCAGGAAGAGGGGACGATTTTAGGTTAAGAAAACCTGAAAGTCTAGATTACCAATTTCTATAAGAAGCTGTTTGGGCCGCCGGAAGATAACTTCGTGGCCTTAGATGAGTCCAAGGTTGAGGATGTCCCTCAACTGGCGTCCGACGAGAATGAGATTTTGACCGCCCCATTTACAGAGAAAGAGGTGTATGAGGCTATTTCACAAATGAAGAACAATAAGGCTCCAGGGCCGGATGGTTTTCCGGCGGAGTTTTATAAAAAATGTTGGCATATTATCAAAGGGGATTTTCTCCCAATGTTCCATGATCTTTTCTCTGGATAGGTTTAGTTGTTTCAACTTAATTTTGGAACGATAACTCTTCTCCCTAAGAAAACTGAGGCCGTTTGTATTGAGCAGTTCAGGCCTATCTGTCTTCTTAATGTAAGTTTCAAAATTTTCACTAAGGTCGGGACTAATAGGCTTACGCAAATTGCGCACTCTGTCGTGCAACCATCCCAAACCGCTTTCATGCCAGACAAAAACATCCTGGAAGGGGTTGTCGTACTGCATGAAACGCTCCATGAAATCCACTCGAAAAAACTAGACGGAGTTGTTTTCAAAGTGGACTTTGAGAAAGCTTACGATAAGGTCAAATGGCCCTTCCTTCAACAGGAACTACGTATGAAAGGTTTTGATCAGTCCCGGAGACATGAGGTAGACTCCTTCACGCAAAAAGGGAGTGTTGGGATTAAAGTGAATGATGACATAGGTCACTATTTCCAAACACACAAAGGGCTGAGGCAAGGGGATCTGATGTCACCTATTCTCTTCAACATAGTGGCCGGTATGTTGGCAATTCTTATAGGAAGAGCTAAGGATGCGGGTCAGGTAGGAGGCCTCATCCCGCATTTAGTTGACGGAGGTATATCCATTCTACAGTACGCTGATGATACTATCATTTTCATGGAGCACGATCTGGCAAAAGCACGAAACATTAAGCACGTGTTATGCTTGTTCGAACAATTGTCCGGGTTAAAGATTAACTTCCACAAGAGCGAACTATTCTATTTTGGAAGAGCTAATGATGACCAAGATGCGTACAAACAATTGTTCGGGTGTGAATTGGGGGCTTTACCTTTCACGTATTTAGGTATACCAATTCACCATCGTAAGCTGACCAACAGAGAATGGAAGTGCATTGAGGACCGTTTTCAGAAGAAATTGAGCTGCTAGAAAGGCAAGCTAATGTCATACGGAGGACGATTAATTCGCATTAATTCGGTCCTCACGAGTATGCCCATGTTTCTTCTATCCTTCTTCAAGGTTCCGGTTGGAGTCCGGAAGAGGCTAGACTTCTACCGATCACGCTTCTTCTGGCAGAGTGACGAACTTAAGCGAAAATACAGACTTTCTAAATGGGATATCATCTATAGGCCAAAAGACCAGGGGGGGTCTAGGTATTGAGAATCTGGAAGTGAAGAACAGATGTCTCCTTAGCAAGTGGCTGGTTAAGCTTTGTGTAGAGACGGAGGCCACTTGGGCTCAGATCTTGTGTAACAAGTACCTTCACTCCAGAACCTTGTCCCAGGTGACAGTGAGGCCGACTGATTCGCCTTTTTGGAAAGGATTGATGAGAGTTAAACCACTCTTTTTCAATAGGACAAGATTCATAGTTGGAAACGGTACCACTACGAGGTTTTGGGAGGATACATGGCTAGGGGAGACGCCCCTCGCACTCCAATATCCTTCTTTGTATAATATTATTCAGCGTAGAGACGCTTACGTTGCAACAATTCTGCAGTCTACTCCGCTCAATATTCAATTTAGGAGGACGCTAGTGGGAAACCATTGGGAAGCTTGGCTCAATCTTGTCAGAAGATTGATGGATGTTCAGCTGTCTCAACAGCCCGATCAGATATGCTGGAAACTAACTAAGAATGGTGAATTCTCGGTTAAATCCATGTATTTGGATGTTATTAACTCTAGCGTGATTCCTAGATCGAAACATGTTTGGAAAGTTAAAGTTCCTTTGAAAATCAAAGTGTTTATGTGGTTTGTGCATAAAAAAGTTATTTTAACTAAGGATAATTTGGCAAAACGCAATTGGACATGACCTACCAGATGTAGTTTCTGCGACCAACACGAATCAATCAAACATCTCTTTCTGGATTGTCCTCTGGCAAAAAAATTGTGTCGGTCGGTTCACATAGCTTTTAACATTACTCCGCCGAACTCTATCAACACGTTATTTGGGACGTGGCTTGATGAGATAGATCCCGATACAGCGAGACACATTCGTGTAGGAGTATGTGCTTTATTATGGGCAGTCTGGAACTACAGAAATGATTTGGTCTTTAATAGAACAACAAATATTCACTTTTTGCAGGTTATCTTCAGAGGCACCGCGTTGATCCGTATGTGGTCGCTACTCACTCCGACGGAGACCAGGGAGCGTTTGGTTACTGGGTCTACACGACGGGAGATGGTAGCACGGGATACAACTGGTTTGGATGGCGGTCATGTTATAGGATAGGCATGTAGTGCTCTTATCTTTTTATGCCAGCCTGTTGTGGCTTTTCCATTTACTGTTTAGCTCTTGATGAGCCTTTTTTGTTCTTTGTTTGAGACTTGGAGACTTGTGTTGGATCTTTTGCTTTTTAATAATATTGGCCGTATGCATCGTTCTGATGCAGAAGCTGGGGCAGACCCCTTTTCGAAAAAAAACTACTCCCTCTGTCCCATAATATAAGAACGTTTTTAACACTAGTGTAGTGTCAAAAACGTTCTTATATTTTGGGACGGAGGGAGTAGTACCTAATCTATCATACCATGTTGAGAGAGAGAGAGAGAGAGAGAGCCTCACAACATCCTGTTAGACAGTGATTTCACCCTGAAAATCGCTGACTTTGGGCTCGCGAAACAGTACCCCAGGGACAACAACTTTCTTCCGGTGAGCGCTGCGCGGGGAACAGTTGGCTACATAGCTCCCGAGATGGTGTCCCGTAGCTTTGGCGCCATATCGTCCAAGTCTGATGTCTACAGCTTTGGGATGCTGTTGCTGGAGATGGCCGGGGGGCGGAGGAACGTGGATCCACTAGCGTCAAGAAGCTAGACGTACTACCCATCATGGGTATAGGTTGTCAGACTCGCGATTCTGTTGTACGATTCTACGACTTTACGATCCAAACTAACCCCTCTGATTCTACGATTTTAGTTCATAAAATCTACGTTTTTACGATCCTGGTAGTGAAGATTCTACGATTTGCGATCCTACCATCACAGCTCCGATCCGATTCAAAATCGTGATTCTGACAACCTTGGGGTGTACAATCAGCTGTCTCGGCAAGATGTGGGTGGGATCTTGGAGGCCCTTGGTATCCATCAGGTGGAGAGGAAGCTGTGCGTCGTTGCGCTGTGGTGCATCCAGATGAAGCCATACGATCGACGGCGATGAACGAGGTGCTAGACATGCTCGAAGCTGGCATCGATGCCCTGGAGATGCCTCCTGAGCCATTCTTCTGCGGGGACGAGTACGCCCCTGCTGCAGATTCTTCAGTGTTATCAGAGATAAGTACATTCTTAGAGCGAAATACCTATACGTCGTTGTTTTGGACCAAATGTTATCCTCTACCCACCTCAGGTGCACTCAGCAAGTCAATATTTGTTAGATTTGGACCTACCTACCACACAATGTTCTGTTGCGTGCAATGTGAAGAAGATGCTCTTTTTCTTAATACGAAGAGAAGACATCGAAAATGATGATGCAAATTGTAAATGTGAACCTAGAGAGAACTGCTTTCTGTAAAATAAAATGCATTGTTTCATTTAAGGAAACATGATAATCCCCTTGGTGCGTTGTGCGGTGTTGTAGTATTTGTTTACTAAAGTGTATGTATTCTTTTATGGGTGTAATTGCACAAAATTTGCATGGATTTGTGGTGTTCTTGGCAGGAAGAGATGGCGTGATGATCATGCCAGGGTTTCATATCCTGCGAACGGATATGAAACGTTTTGTTGCAGGAGCAATCATCATTCCTGCAACACATGTAAGTGCATAACTTTGATCATTTCACAACACAAGTTATTGAGAGAGAGACGGGAAAGCTTTCCCATAACTGAAACTCCATGGATTGATTGTACACAGATAGAAGGAGCAGTATCATCCACAAGAACCAAAGGATAGGTGGCCTTCGCATAACCCAAACCGCGGACAGGCAAGATCTGCTGTAATTTGGAGGTTACTGAAAGCTTTGCCATTCTTCTTATGCTCCATGTCACAAACCCAAATTTAAGTTACACACCCACACAACATGTAGCATCGCCCATAGGCTTCTCTCTTCTATCCTGCGACGCAAGGTTGATATTCCTCTCAAACATTCACACAGAAGGATTAGAGCTACTCCTAGCACATGTTAATTAGGAAGTTCAGGGACTCAATTTCAAACAAAAGTTCAGACATGGAGGCAGGGAGGGATATGTAGAGTGATGTGATGTTTGTTGCTAGTTCAGAAAAGATCATAATCTGCCATGTTTGTCGTCGTCGGTTGTGGTTGGCTCCCCAGTGAGGGTGAGGAAGGGTCAGGATCAGTGGGAGCAGAGGAAGGAGCAGCGGTATCTTCACTGCTGTTGTTTCGTTTTCATCCCTCTCAAGTGTTTTGACATAATAGAGTAGCTACAGAACCGGTACGCCACGGTCAGGCTACCCTTTGCCCGGCAGGACACGATGGTCCGACGAAGTGGAGGCCTGGTTAGGGTCCCTGCTGGGTGCAGGCACGGCAGGGGAACGAATGCCATGTCGACCTCCCATCGACTTCTGGCATGCAAAGTTGAGATCATCATCATTGAAACATTCAGGAAGAAGAACAAAGAGCTACTCTTGCACAGTGCTAGCTAGCTACAGACACATGGTAAGCCAAGTTCAGAAACTGAGGGCAAATAGAGTTTGAGCTTGCTACTCCCAAGTTTTGAAATGGGATGCTCCATCATGGTTCTTGAAATGAACTCTGAGGTGTCAAGTGAACCTCTACCGAATCATGTACACATTGCACCACAAAGTAAAGCAGTTACAAACCTATCCGCCTTTCTTTTTCTGAATTTTTCCGTTATCTGGTCATCAAACAAGGCTCATTTTATTATGTGTAGCTCGAATCCTGACCGTCGACACTGCTGGTCATGGCCAGGGGGGGCGCATACGCGGCAATGGCAGAAGCAACCTCAAGGGCCAAGTTTGCTCCAAATTCAGGCATAACGCGCTACAAATGCCGCAACCGCTTTAATCATGTACTCCAGCCCGAGGATCATCGTGAGCGTTCTAGCCACGCCGCAACACTGGTTTGTATTGTACACTATGGACATGAACTGGTACGCATGATTAAAGTGGTTGCGGCACTATTGATACGTCCAAAACGTATCTATAATTTCTACTTGCTCCATGCCTCTTTTGGGTGATATTGCTATGATATTTATACACTTCCATACACTTTTGATCATATTTGGACTAACCTATTAACTCAGTGCACCCCAGTGCCAGTTTCTGTTTTCGGCTGTTTTTGTATTTCAGGTTTTCACGTTACGAGAACTGCCAGGAAAAATCCAGAAAAATTATATAAAAAATCAGCGTTCCAGAAACTTCCGTGCGCCCGAAGGACAGCCGGGGGGGGGGCACCAGGGCTCCAGGCGCCCTGGCGGCGCGCCCCCCCTGGGCCGCGCAGGGGGGGCGCCTGGGCCCCCCGAGGCTCCTCTGATGCCCCTCTTTGGCATATATTTAAAGCGTCTCCCGAAACCCTCGAAACAGGAACTCTTTTCGCGATCCCATCTCTGTTCCGCCGCCGCCGCAGCTTCCAAGATCGGGAGCACCAGGAGAACTCTTCCCGGCACCCTGCCGGAGGGGAGGATCACCACCGGGAGCTTCTCCACCACCATGGACGCCTCCCGGATGAGTTGTGAGTAGTCTCCCTTGGACCATGAGTCCATGACCAGTAGCTATGTGATGTTCTCCTCCCGTTCTTGTGCTTCACTAATTAGTCCTCATGAGCTACCCTACATGATCGAGGCACATATGTAATCCTTATGCTGTTGCTATGATGAGTTTGCTGGGATCCGATGGATTATGAGATTATGTTCAGATTGTAGGGTAACGCAGCAGAAAATAAAAATTTCTGACCTACGCACCAGCCCAGGACCACTATGAAGACTGCATACAAGGTTTGATCTGTTTCGTTACCGACTCGTAGCGCAGCGGAAGTAGAGTCGATGACGATCGTCGGTGCAGACCCCCGCAGCTAGGATTTACAACCTCCCAACCGCGAGGATGTATACCCTCATCTTCTCCTTGGACAGCCCTCCGGGAGACGGTCGAACAGTCCCTCGGACGGTGTCGCGGACAGCCCTCCGGGAGGACCTTCGAAACTCGAACGGTCACCCGGACAGCCCTTCGGGAGGACTCACAGAACTCGGACCGTCACTTGGACAGCCCTTCGGGAGGCACTCTCGAACAGCCCCTCAGGGCACTAAGATCGAAACTATGACCTCTCTACAGAGTTGCACACATACGGTGTCATCTATCCGGCAGGGCTTCGCCGTCCAGAACTAGTTCCCACCGGAACCCAGACAGCCTTTCGGCTCTACGAAACTATTTCGTGGGAGGGAGAGAGAAGCCAGATCATTGCAATGGCATGTATGTGAGCAAGGGATGAGTGTGGAGGGCTGCCCCTCCACCTCTATTTATAGGCCAAGGCAAGGGGTGGGGTGGTGGAGGAAATACCAAAATACCCATGCTACATGTCCCACATGAAGGGTAAAATGGTAATGCAAGTGGGGCCCCCAAGGGGGACACCACCATGGCAGCCCAACACCTTGTCCCCCCATGGGGGGGGCCCCCCAACAAGCCACCAACATGTCTCCATGAAACATGCATGCTCCCTAGACAAAAAGCCACCAAACATGCAACCCCCGATTCGTGGGATCTTGTCCCCTCGCGCTGAGACAAGATGTTTTCCGCGAAACTTTTTTCTGAAAAATTCCAGAAGGTCCCAGAACATTTCCGGTACCCTCTAAAATTATTCTGGGCATGATCCGAAACATTTTCGGTGCTGTGGTTTTTATCAGCGGAAAGCATTAACAGCGGTTACGGCAGTTTCGGAACATTTCCGGGTTTTTCTCTCTGAAAATTCCCAGAAGTTCCCAGACCAATTCTGGCACCCTCTGATAATTTCCATGCGGTGCCGAAACCCTTTTTGACCTAATAATATATTCCGAAACATATTTTCGGTTTTACCGAAACTCTTTCGGTGTTCTCTCTCCGGAACTCTTCCGTTGTCTCCGAAACTTTTTCAGTGATTTTCTCTCAGACTCCCTGTCTAGTATTCAGCAGATAGATGACCCTTAAGCGTGTGACCCTATAGGTTCAGTGAAGTATAGACATGACCCGGAAACACTTCCGATCAATGATCAACATCGGAGCCGTGGACACCCATATTGACCCCCTATACCCACATGAATAAATATTCGAGTGAACCTCCAGTTGCTGTGTGCTATTCCTGTTGCTTCGCGATATATCACAAACACGTGAGGTGAGATGTATTGCATCCCCGTGGGCCAACACTTTGTCCACTATGCAAGTTACCTCGTTACCGGTTTTGTACTCTTTTCTCGTTTTCGTGTTCCGGCATCCCAGTGATCAAATCACCCTGTGTCTGGCCAGACGATGATGGATACCGTTACACCGAGAGGGCCCGAGTATATCTCTCCATCGTCGGAGGAGCAAATCCCAATCTTGAGCTATCTCGTTACTTGCCATACTTTTCCATGAACCCGTAAGCCGCCGTAATAGCCACCCTTTTACGGATGACGTTTAACAAACCCCAAAGTTCATGAAGCAAGCATGAAGAAACTCGATACTCTCATGGTCTAAGGAATTATGCAAACATTAACTTCCTGTGTTATTAACCATTAACTTGTGACGAAAGTATCTCATAGCATAACATCAATCGGGTCGATTCAACACAAATGTTCCTATAACATTGTGCCCTCAAAGTTGCTGGCATAGACATGCCCATGATCAGGAAAACAGAACCATCATGCAACACTTGAGCTAGTCTTAGAGGCCAGACCAGGAATACATTTTATCGTTTATTATTCCACACGTGCATATGAGTCTTCCTCCGAGCCTCGTTTTATTTGCAGACTCGAGAACCATAGCAGTTATAGCATGGAACATAAACCTAATTATGAACAGTGAGATAAATAATAGTATTTATTATTGCCTCTAGGGCATATCTCCTACAGACTCCCACTTGCACTAGAGTCAATAATCTAGTCAATGCTAATGCACTTTACACCTATGGCACATTGGTGTAAATATGCTTCGCTTGTGGTATAGCCTGATGTCCAACGGATCTGACGACTTCAGCTCCGTGTGTATCTTTGCATATCCTCGCGTCTTCACGCTTTCACAAAATTCATATTTTGTGTGGACTTGGTTTTGTATGTATGTGAATCATAGGTCGAACCTGGATTCCTCAGACTTAGTTATGGAGCAACTACCCGCAGTAGTGTCCCATTGACAAAAGCCATCTTGGAACCATACTAAGTTCATGAATGAACTATATGATTCAACATCTTCTTTGTCGCTTCAAAAGCGGCAACATACTTCGCCTCTGTTATAGAATTCGCCACAGTAACTTGTATGGAACATTTTCCAACTAACTGTGCCACCACACTGTGTGTTACACAAAACCCTTAATTTTAAATCGAAAATCGCATGGAGCATTGATGAAGACTGTATCGATGTAATTACTTACAACGAGCACTTCATAATCTCTGCTTGCGAGAAAACATGTCATCAGTACTACTCTGGTACTAAATGACATCTTTCACTGTTGTCCTATGATCAGTACTTTGATCACTTTGGTATCCATATTCGCAACACCTTGGGAGTATCGGACATATCTGGTTGTTTTACATACCATGGAATACATGATTAATCCAAACACAAGAGTGTGTGGAATCTCCATCATGTATTTTGCTCATCAGTGTTATGCGACACCGAGTCTTGCAAAAAACTCTTTCCATGTGACTTCGGCAAGAATCACTCCTTGGCGTTTTATATGCTAAAAGGTTTTAGCATCTTGTCAATATGTATTCATAGCTTAGCCCCATTAGGTAAATCTATCTCCATAGATCATCATGCCTAATATCAAGGCTATTTAGCCTAAGCACTTCATCGAAAAACTATTTTCAAATGAAGTCCTAATTCGTGTCAAGAAATTTATTTCCAATTACCAGTGTGTCGAGCACACAAGGTTTTTAGAAATATTATTGCGCTCCCACTTACTTTCTTGGATTACAAGCATCTTCGTTACCCATTGATGAAGTCAAAACCTCTTTTGACCATTTCATCAAAACACGAAGATTCCAACTCCATTTTGCTCTCTTCTGTCCATTGCTGGAACTCTGAAGTTTGCACACTTACTAGCATCCTCTGGATCGACAAATTACTTTGGACTGTATCACATACAAGTCCTAGGTTTCATTTCCATCAGATGGAAATCCTTTTGTCATCCATGTTTCATATCTCAAGATTGAAATATTTATTAATTGCTAGTTCAACCCGAACCGACTTTAAGCATCGCTACGGTGAGACAATCTCATCGTAGTCAACTCCTTGAACTTGTTTATTGCAACAAGTCGAGCTTTATGGATAAAACATTTTATCCGTATCAGTTTTAAGTTCCATAAATATTCGTCAGACTCTAAGTCTTCCGAAAGGTGTATCAAGGTTTTAATCTTGAATCACTTATATGGAAACTAACTCGGGTTGTATTGGCATTCAGCCAATTCCGGAGTCAGGGCTCATCAACGCTTCCTTGTGTATCATAGGTATACTGTTGTCCAACAACAATATCTCGTCTGCGCACCTGAGAGGTTTGCACGAGCCTTGCCTACGTGGTTCAGCTGCAAGTTCGACCGAAGTCCATACATTATATTGTAGAGACTTTCGTATCAGTCGCAGTAGGAAACTCCAGAATTACTTTCAAGGTTTCTTTCCTTTGACCTGATGACGAAGATACTGTTATCTCGTCGAGTTTGCACTGTCCTCCCACTCACCCTTTTTGAAAGAACCATTCTCTTTAAAAGCATACCGTTTCGTGGCAAAACTATTTGCCTCGGTATAGTGAGGGAGGAATACCCAATTGCTTGGGATAACCTACAAAGTAGCACTTGTCTGATTTGGAATAGGTTTGTAACCTTTTCACAAGCCCCATATTCCAAATGTTAAGAAAAGATATAACATGGTTGGGCGTACCATACCATGGCTTCATTTCAACAAACCCGATGGAGCCCTTTTAGTGTAAAAGCCGCAGTCTCTAAAGCATCACTCTCTAAAAGGGATAATGGCAAATTTATTTATGTCATCTTTGATCTTACCATGTCATAAATGGTTTGATTACATCTTCACAGACTTTCCACTTGCAGTGGTGTTCCGGGAAGTGCAAGTTATGAAACCCCTTTCACAACTCATCAGACATTCGCTAAACTTGTAACTCAAATATTCCTTTCTGCAATTGAATTGTAGAAACATAATTTTCTTGTTACAATAACTTCTACTTCATTTTTGAAAACCTTTTGAATGAATTCAAAAGATCCAGACTTACGTCTCATCAAGTAAATATCCATATATCTACTTGAGTCATTTCTGAAGATAGATAAATCCACTACTAACAACATTTATCGGACTACACACATCAAATGTATGATCACCAATAAGTTTGTTACTCGTTCCTTATGGCCTGTGAACGGTATTTTAGTCACTTTTCGGAGGAAGGTTGCAAGTGTCAGATGATTCAAAATCAAACGACTTCAAAATCCATCATAATGGAATTTTCATGCGGGTTTCTCCAATGTGACCAAATGTAGTGCCACACTTGTGTGGTATTCTTTTAGTCTTGCGACATTTAGCGTCAGTGTTACGGATGTATCATATTACCATCAATATTCATAACATACATCCCATCTTGGATGGAAGCATGGCCCTTCATGTTATTAATAATACTAAACAACAATTGTTGTTCTTATGAACAACTCCTTTGCAACAAACATTGTGCAATGGGCTAGAGTGTATGAAACTCTAAAATGAATTATGAAAGTAAACACAGAGGTAATATATTATTATCAACATTCATAACATACATCTCATTCATAATGAAAGTATGGCCCTTATGTTGTTCATAACACCGAACATCAGAAGTTCTCTTATGAACAACCTTCTTGCAAGAGGCTAGAGTGTGTAAAACTCTAAATGAATTATGAAAATAAATACAGACGGTAATACACCGACGGAAGGTATAGTAACATTTACTATGTTCCCTGTGTATACCTAAACCTTATTCCTGGCTAGTCTCTTAGGCCATAGTAGTTCTTACATCGAGTTGCATCAGAATGCAATCGAGCGGGTATCTTTGTGATTAACTCACAATACCCAAGAATCATTGATTAACAATTTATTCATGATTCCCAAGAACTATATCTTTGACCAGCCTTCTATACATCAAAAACTTGTATGACATTCATACATGAGCTGGATATTCCAGTCTTCTTCCTTTTATTGCCATTATACTTCTAATAGTTTTAACTTTTAGTATTTCTCCTACTCTCAGAAGAAGCACCCAACTTAAGAGTGGCGTTAGCCCCAGACTTCCTAGGCGTGAAAGTCTTACTAACACCCTTCGGACACTTCCTTTCTCTTTAAGTTGTTGTTTTATTCACCTTTCATCATATGACAGGCGTTCTACTGGATCCCTCTCTTATCAGTCAAATGCCTAGTAAACACTTTTACTAACAGTTTGCAAAACAAACATTGCTTTGGATATCACATATCTGTAAGCCTTTGTTTGTGTCTGAAAATGATTTTCAGATTCCATGAATATCACATAACTATCCAAACTTTCGAAGTTCGGGTCTCATGGAAGCAAACATATTGCACTTGACTGAAAACGGAATTCTAGCTTTTGGATCGAAGGACGAGAGTCACATGATCCATAGCATTAGCGGGAGAATACGAAAGTATGCGATAGGACAAAGTCCTTCTCGGCACTCTAGAGGACAATCCTCACATTACGTTACCAACCGTAAAGTTTTAACCAGATATTTAACAGCTATTCAATTTTAATAGGAAAGGTGGAAACGCGAGCCATTATTCTACAACTATTATGCAAATCACACTTAGACAGTGTTCAAAATTAATTGCACTGAGAATTAAACAAGTTAATTCTGCAGTGCGCTCCCACTCAAATCAATATCTCTCATAATTGATTGTGAGTGATTCAAGATCCATATTTCAATTCAACGCCATTGATGTGGACATCACTGATGACGAGAATTTCAATTGGTGGGCAAACATGCCGATCACATCTCTATGTGACTCTTGTTCATCTTTCGATGCTTGTGTTCCGAGCTCAGGACGATCAAGCTAGAACGTCAAGACAACCAAGTGATCTCGCTGCGAGGTCTGACCTCACCCGCCTCACACATCCCTAATCATTCGTACCCATGTGGACATGGCGCACCCCGAAAAGTTAGGTGCCGTGACGGTGCTACACTTGGGAGAACACTAACTACTTGATATTTTTGTGAGAGATCACCCTAATAAAAAGCGACTACGGCGCAATCAAGAAGGGTGCATCAAAGGGATAAACATCTCAGGCAATTCATAATTAGCATGATATGGTATAGCCCTTTCTGACGGAGAAGTCTTTCATTTCTTCGTCTTCGGCATTCGCGTCGGTGTTCACCTTCGCGAAGATTGCCACCACCTTGTCGATGCACCAGATAATATTGCTATCTCTATAGCTAATAAAATTAAGTGCATTACACAAGGTTGACACACAGGTCATATAAAGTGCAATCATATGGCTCCAGCCATCATGCCGAATCATGACACGCAGGTCATGTTAATCAGTTTACATTATATAGTCATCTCATACATAATCAAATTATTATGAGCACTGCTATACCACATCATATGCACATGCAAACCCTCCTGCAAAACCAAGTTAGACGCCTCTAATCGGTTCATGCAAAAGTTTATCTTACGTGGCTTCTAAGGTTTCGAAACAAACCGAAGCTACCAACGTCCATCATCAAGCATGATAATTCAAGTCGCTAGATTAACTTTTGCGGGGTGTATGAAACACGAGATAATAAAATCTCGAGCCCCATACTGAACTTCGTCATACGCATGACCCCCGTGCAGATCATATCTGCATTGCCCTTTCGTCTGCGAAACATCCATCTTTCTTTGACTAAAGTGGAACCCAAAGAACTGTTAGCACTTCGTTGATCTGTCAATCAGCATACTCAGGAGCAGCATGAAAGGATCACGGATTGCCAGAACTTTGTCAGATTCCACAATGCTGTCAAGATCAGGACTACGCAAATTTAAGGGAAGCAACAAGAACATCGGGTAACAGATTTCATCTGCTACCCGCACAAATAATTTTCAGTAATAGACCTTATCTACTACCTAATTATATTGTGCAACACCCATACATCTCCATGTATTCTAGATCGCAACCTGCATCTACGCATAGCACGGCTCTGATACCACTGTAGGGTAACGCAGCAGAAAATAAAAATTTCTGACCTACGCACCAGCCCAGGACCACTATGAAGACTGCATACAAGGTTTGATCTGTTTCGTTACCGACTCGTAGCGCAGCGGAAGTAGAGTCGATGACGATCGTCGGTGCAGACCCCCGCAGCTAGGATTTACAACCTCCCAACCGCGAGGATGTATACCCTCATCTTCTCCTTGGACAGCCCTCCGGGAGACGGTCGAACAGTCCCTCGGACGGTGTCGCGGACAGCCCTCCGGGAGGACCTTCGAAACTCGAACGGTCACCCGGACAGCCCTTCGGGAGGACTCACAGAACTCGGACCGTCACTTGGACAGCCCTTCGGGAGGCACTCTCGAACAGCCCCTCAGGGCACTAAGATCGAAACTACGACCTCTCTACAGAGTTGCACACATACGGTGTCATCTATCCGGCAGGGCTTCGCCGTCCAGAACTAGTTCCCACCGGAACCCAGACAGCCTTTCGGCTCTACGAAACTATTTCGTGGGAGGGAGAGAGAAGCCAGATCATTGCAATGGCATGTATGTGAGCAAGGGATGAGTGTGGAGGGCTGCCCCTCCACCTCTATTTATAGGCCAAGGCAAGGGGTGGGGTGGTGGAGGAAATACCAAACTACCCATGCTACATGTCCAACATGGAAGGGTAAAAAGGTAACACAAGGGGGGCACCAAGGGGACACTCCCATGGCAGCCCAACACCTTGTCCCCCCATGGGGGGGGCCCCCCCAACAAGCCACCAACATGTCTCCATGAAACATGCATGCTCCCTAGACAAAAAGCCACCAAACATGCAACCCCCGATTCGTGGGATCTTGTCCCCTCGCGCTGAGACAAGATGTTTTCCGCGAAACTTTTTTCTGAAAAATTCCAGAAGGTCCCAGAACATTTCCGGTACCCTCTAAAATTATTATGGGCATGATCCGAAACATTTTCGGTGCTGTGGTTTTTATCAGCGGAAAGCATTAACAGCGGTTACGGCAGTTTCGGAACATTTCTGGTTTTTCTCTCTGAAAATTCCCAGAAGTTCCCAGACCAATTCTGGCACCCTCTG
Source organism: Secale cereale (assembly GCA_902687465.1). Classification (NCBI taxonomy): domain Eukaryota; kingdom Viridiplantae; phylum Streptophyta; class Magnoliopsida; order Poales; family Poaceae; genus Secale; species Secale cereale. The sequence continues at coordinate 3,111,616 of LR738711.1, forward strand.
ATAATTTCCATGCGGTGCCGAAACCCTTTTTGACCTAATAATATATTCCGAAACATATTTTCGGTTTTACCGAAACTCTTTCGGTGTTCTCTCTCCGGAACTCTTCCGTTGTCTCCGAAACTTTTTCGGTGATTTTCTCTCAGACTCCATGTCTAGTATTCAGCAGATAGATGACCCTTAAGCGTGTGACCCTATAGGTTCAGTGAAGTATAGACATGACCCGGAAACACTTCCGATCAATGATCAACATCGGAGCCGTGGACACCCATATTGACCCCCTATACCCACATGAATAAATATTCGAGTGAACCTCCAGTTGCTGTGTGCTATTCCTTTTGCTTCGCGATATGTCACAAACACCCGAGGTGAGATTTATTGCATCCCCGTGGGCAAACACTTTGTCCACTATGCAAGTTACCTCGTTACCGGTTTTGTTCTCTTTTCTCGTTTTCATGTTCCGGCATCCCAGTGATCAAATCACCCTGTGTCTGGCCAGACGATGATGTATACCGTTACACCGAGAGGGCCCGAGTATATCTCTCCATCGTCGGAGGAGCAAATCCCAATCTTGAGCTATCTCGTTACTTGCCATACTTTTCCATGAACCCGTAAGCCGCCGTAATAGCCACCCTTTTACGGATGACGTTTAACAAACCCCAAAGTTCATGAAGCAAGCATGAAGAAACTCGATACTCTCATGGTCTAAGGAATTATGCAAACATTAACTTCCTGTGTTATTAACCATTAACTTGTGACGAAAGTATCTCATAGCATAACATCAATCGGGTCGATTCAACACAAATGTTCCTATAACATTGTGCCCTCAAAGTTGCTGGCATAGACATGCCCATGATCAGGAAAACAGAACCATCATGCAACACTTGAGCTAGTCTTAGAGGCCAGACCAGGAATACATTTTATCGTTTATTATTCCACACGTGCATATGAGTCTTCCTCCGAGCCTCGTTTTATTTGCAGACTCGAGAACCATAGCAGTTATAGCATGGAACATAAACCTAATTATGAACAGTGAGATAAATAATAGTATTTATTATTGCCTCTAGGGCATATCTCCTACACAGATTGTGTTTGAGTAATATATTTGATCTACCTCTTTTATATTTATGTTCGTAAGTAATTCTTGCATGTTCTCCGTTGTTATTTATTGCTTTGGCCAAGTAGTAGGTAGTGACTCCAAGAGGGAACGTTATGCTCGATTGTGGGTTCATGCCCCTCGATGACTAGTTTGAGTGACAGAAACATGAGTCTAGGGGATGTGATGTTGCCACAAGGGGGAAAACAACGGTGCTTGTGCCCGCGGGTGCAAGGATTGTTTACTTTACGCAAAGTTCTTTTAATGCAGTTGTCTGTTGCTTTGAGTTTACCCTATGGGTGGGGCTCGCAACTTAATACCAGCGAGATGTTCTGGATAGATATCTCAAGGTGGATGATTAGTAGTAGATATTGATGGATTTCGGTCTACTTACTTTGGCGTACCGCCCATGCTTTGAACCTCAACCTTTCTTGCAATGTAGTCAGCATTAGTTTGCGCACATGGTCCTGTCAATTGCCCAGCTGTAATTCGTTTACCTCACATAGCTGTTTTATCGCCTTTTGGGAGAGAGACATCACTAGTGAACATCATGAGACTCCGGTCCATATTACCATCATTGATCACATCCGCTATTTACTTTTCCGCTATTTACTTACTATTGCAATTATACCTATCACTATTATCACTTGCGTTTGATCCTTTGTAAACTACAAGGCCGGAGGGATTGACAACCTCTCTGTACTCGTTGGGAGCAAAGTTATTTGTATCTGTGTGCAGGTCCACTTTGATTGCTAATATCCGGTGCCGTTAGCAGTTGACACCTTCTTGTTGAAACTGGGAGTCTCTGGGAAATCGATCCTTGGTATTACCAAGGGAAAACTTCTGCTACACTGCATCTCAAACCTTCCACTTGGGGTAACCAACGAGGGGTGAGAAGCCACCTAGCAAAGCAATTTCTGGCGCCGTTGCTGGGGACTCCACTCTTCAGGATAGGGGAGTTGCACGCTATCTTTTACCTTTGCTTTTAGTCTTGTTAGGTTACTTTTTCAGTTTTTGCTTTAGTACCTTTTTATCGAAAATCACAAAAATAGTTATCTCATTCTTTAGTTGTCATTATGTCGGGTCCTTTTGTCTTTGACGAGGAAGAAGTTCTCACCTTTAAACAAAGAGGTGGGGAAAGTTTGAAAGATGCTTGGTATAGAATTAGTGATTCACAAAAAAGAGCCACCAAGAAGCAACCTACTACTATCTTGCTTAGAAATTTTTATGTTGGAATTACTTCTTGGAATAGGTTTATTCTAGATACTGCTATCAATGGGAATTTCCTAGAAGCCCCAGTTTGGGAGTCTCTTAGTATTATTGAAAATCTTGTTGGGAATCCCCCTGTTGTTAGCATTCAAGAGGACATCACCCTAGCTCACATTATGAAAAAACTTGAAAAAATAGAGCTAGAGATGCCAAGCATTAATAAGATAAATGAGTTGGATCGTAAGATCCAAGGGAATTTGAATAGACTTGATAGCTCCATGCATAAAATTTTCAAAATTTTGGAGACCGTCAAATTCCATGACTTGGACTCTTCTAGGATAGACAAGATTGAGGAAATATTTGATACCCTAGGAACCACCTTCTCCTCAATCAAAACCAAAAAGGTAGAAACTCCGGCAAAGAGGGAGCCTAAGTTCGTTCACGTTCCAAAGGCTCCCCGTTCTAAAAGTAATCCATCTATTGCCAAAGGGGTTGAAACTGTAAAGAATTTGGAAGAAACACCTCTCTTTGATGAATTTATAAATGAATCTTCCCTTGACTTTTATCCTTTTGGTCTTCTCCCTAGAAGTATCTCTATGAGGCCTTTATTTGAAAGTCCTCTTAAGACTAGTTGTATTATTGAAGAGCTTTTTGATGATCTTGATGATGGTTCAATTGATACAACTTGATCTCTATGCATTATGCCTAGCTTAAAGGCATAAAAGAAAGCGCTTTTGGGAGGCAGCCCAATGAATAAATTTTATTTTTCTTTTGTTGTGTCTTGATGTTGTTATTACTGTAGCAACATCATTGTATCTTTGCTTTTCAATTTTGTGCCAAGTGTAGCCTCTGATTGCAAGAAAGTTCAAAAGTTGTGACGTGCTGTCCAGGAAACAGATTCTGTCCTTGGATAGAAAAATTCGTATAAAATCACCAGATCATCTTTTTGGTCTGAATTTTTTCGACAGCGTTCTCTATATAATTGTCTTTCGTGCGTCTGTTCTGAGTTTTTTGATTTGAGTGGCAGAAGTGCCCGAACAAATCAATTACTACCTGCTGTTCTGTTTTTTCACAGATTCTGTCCTGTTTTGCTTTTCCTTCATTTTGCAAACCAAGAGCTTGCTTTTTCTTTGCAAAAACCTTTTGGCACTCTTGAGAAACAGTAGACCTTCAAGAATATCTTTATTTCCAGCAAGGTATAATTATTTTATTATGGGTACTAACCTCGCTAATCAGATTATGATGAGTTATGTATGAAGGGAGTTTTCAAGTGTGCGAGGGAAGATGATAAAAAGATTCAGGAGTGTCAAGCGCTCAAGCTTGGGGATGCCCCGTGCACCCCCAAGAAATATTCAAGGAGACTCAAGCATCTAAGCTTGGGGATGCCCCCGTGCATCCCCTTCTCCATCAACATTATCAGTTCGTCTTTCGTTCCACTATATTTTAATCACTTCATGTGTTATGTGCTATGCTTGGAGCGTCTTGCTTTTAGTTTCCTTTTTAGTTTTTCATAACGAGTCGGAACTCAGCGTTCTTTATGTGGGAGAGAAACACGCTCCACTTCTACCTCGAACATAACATAGAATTTTCATGTCTATCTTTCCTGTGTGTGTTCTTTGTCTTTTAATAGCTACTATCATGCTCTGCTCTTAGTATTCATGCTTATCTTTTTAAAGAGCTTGTGTTTAGTTGGTTGCTTGAACTCTCTTTAATTATCATGCTTATCTTATTAAGAGAGTTTGCTTCCGTTGCATTGGTTGATATGTCTATGATAAAGATGCTACGTGCATAATGGCGCTTAGTAGTTCAGGTTTTCTTATGATTAGTCTCAAATAGCTGGGGGATTCCCAATGTGTTATTGGAGCACCAACATGATTTGTTTGCCAATGATGTGGTATGGTTTAGTAATATCTTCCTTCAAGAATTTATTTTGATTGACTTGGCGTATGCTCACGCATATTTAAGACTGTAAAGAAAGTCTGTCAAGCCTTGATGATCTTTTGTTTCTGAGTAGCGATATAACTACCATGCCTGATTCAATGTTGCTTTGTCGCTATGCATGATTATGACCGTCATTGCTCTCTTAGTTGGTCGCTCCCAGTCTTTTGCTAACCTCCACCTGTACTAAGCAGACTGACTGCTTGTGCATCCACATCCTTTTAAACCAGTTATGCCATAGGAGTCCACCATACCTACCTATATGTGGTATTTCACCGCCACTCCAAGTAAATTTACATGTGCTACCTTTAAAACCTTCAGTTGCAATATATAGCTCATGGGAAAGTAGCTTAAAAACTATTGTGGTAAAGAATATGTTGCTTATGTATCTTATTTTCTTATAAGTTGCTTGCTGAGCGGTAACCATGTTTCTGGGGACGCCATCAACTGTTACACTTTTGTTGAATATCATGTGACTTGCTATGCATGCTCGTCTTGTCTAAAGTAAGGGTGATTTGCCATGAGTTGAATGGTTTGAGTATGCATATTGTTAGAGAAGAACATTGGGCCGCCAACCAAAGCCATGTATCATGGTGGAAGTTTTAGCTTGGACATTAATCCTCAATCTCTTATGAGAATATGCTTAAGCATTTAAGAGGAGTCCATTATCTATTTTCTATGTTGTCCCGGTATGGATGTCCTCAAGTTGAGATCTATCAAAAACGAGAAATCAAATGCGATCTATCTCCTTGGACCTTTGTACAGGTGACATAGAGGTACCCCTTTGTGACACTTGGTTGAAACATATGTAATGCAAAGACAATTCATGGAAATCCGAGCTAATTAGGACAAGGTGCGAGCACTATTGGTATTCGATGCATGAGGCTTGCAACTTATAGGATGTCTTATGCATAGCACATATGAAGTACTACTACCGTTGACAAAATTGTTTCTATGTTTTCAAAATAAAAAGCTCTAGCACATGAGTAATCCCTGCTTCCCTCTGCGAAGGGCCATTCTTTTACTTTTATGTTGAGTCTCCACCTTCTTTTAAAAGCACCAACTACTGAGAGCATGATTGTCATTCTGAGTGTAATGTGCATTGTCCCAAAGTAGCATTGTCTTTTGCATGATTGTGATATCGTTTATTTTGAAATCATTGTATCTAGTCATCACTTAAACCTTGAAGGTGCCCCTGCATTTATGTTCTTCTTCACTAAAGGGGGCAAGCTAGATATCACTTTATCATATTTGCACATCATATTCATTGCAAATCTTTTTGAAGTTTCAGTATCATATTGTAAAACTTTCAGTTCTTTGTGATTTTCTCATGAGGCAACTTAATTACTACGGATTCATTGTCTCAGTAAGCTTTTGTCATATGACTATGAAAAAGTCCTATATGGTTAATAGCATGTCACCACAGAAATTATTCTTGTTATCATTTACCTACTCGAGGACGAGCAGGAATTAAGCTTGGGGATGTTGATACGTCCAAAACGTATCTATAATTTCTGCTTGCTCCATGCCTCTTTTGGGTGATATTGCTATGATATTTATACACTTCCATACACTTTTGATCATATTTGGACTAACCTATTAACTCAGTGCACCCCAGTGCCAGTTTCTGTTTTCGGCTGTTTTTGTATTTCAGGTTTTCACGTTACGAGAACTGCCAGGAAAAATCCAGAAAAATTATATAAAAAATCAGCGTTCCAGAAACTTCCGTGTGCCCGAAGGACAGCCGGGGGGGGCACCAGGGCTCCAGGCGCCCTGGCGGTGCGCCCCCCCTGGGCCGCGCCGGGGGGGCGCCTGGGCCCCCCGAGGCTCCTCCGATGCCCCTCTTTGGCATATATTTAAAGCGTCTCCCGAAACCCTCGAAACAGGAACTCTTTTCGCGATCCCATCTCTGTTCCGCCGCCGCCGACGCTTCCAAGATCGGGAGCACCAGGAGAACTCTTCCCAGCACCCTGCCGGAGGGGAGGATCACCACCGGGAGCTTCTCCACCACCATGGACGCCTCCCGGATGAGTTGTGAGTAGTCTCCCTTGGACCATGAGTCCATGACAAGTAGCTATGTGATGTTCTCCTCCGTTCTTGTGCTTCACTAATTAGTCCTCGTGAGCTGCCCTACATGATCGAGGCACATATGTAATCCTTATGCTGTTGCTATGATGAGTTTGCTGGGATCCGATGGATTATGAGATTATGTTCAGATTGTGTTTGAGTAATATATTTGATCTACCTCTTTTATATTTATGTTCGTAAGTAATTCTTGCATGTTCTCCGTTGTTATTTATTGCTTTGGACAAGTAGTAGGTAGTGACTCCAAGAGGGAACGTTATGCTCGATTGTGGGTTCATGCCCCTCGATGACTAGTTTGAGTGACAGAAACATGAGTCTAGGGGATGTGCTGTTGCCACAAGGGGGAAAACAACGGTGCTTGTGCCTGCGGGTGCAAGGATTGTTTACTTTACGCAAAGTTCTTTTAATGCAGTTGTCTGTTGCTTTGAGTTTACACTATGGGTGGGGCTCGCAACTTAATACCAGCGAGATGTTCTGGATAGATATCTCAAGGTGGATGATTAGTAGTAGATATTGATGGATTTCGGTCTACTTACTTTGGCGTACCGCCCATGCTTTGAACCTCAACCTTTCTTGCAATGTAGTCAGCATTGGTTTGCACACATGGTCCTGTCAATTGCCCAGCTGTAATTCGTTTACCTCACATAGCTGTTTTATCGCCTTTTGGGAGAGAGACATCACTAGTGAACATCATGAGACTCCGGTCCATATTACCATCATTGATCACATCCGCTATTTACTTTTCCGCTATTTACTTACTATTGCAATTATACCTATCACTATTATCACTTGCGTTTGATCCTTTGTAAACTACAAGGCCGGAGGGATTGACAACCTCTTTGTACTCGTTGGGTGAAAAGTTATTTGTATCTGTGTGCAGGTCCACATTGATTGCTAATATCCGGTGCCGTTAGCAGTTGACACCTTCTTGTTGAAACTGGGAGTCTCTGGGAAATCGATCCTTGGTATTACCAAGGGAAAACTTCTGCTACACTGCATCTCAAACCTTCCACTTGGGGTAACCAACGAGGGGTGAGAAGCCACCTAGCAACTATGTCTCAACGAATAGGTATCAAACTTGGGACTTGAGGTAGGTTCTGTCGTTGCCACGACCGCGGCATCTTGCCTCTGTTACCAACTCAAATATTATGTTTTGCTGTGAGATACCCAGAGGGATTTGCCTTGTATTTATACATGGATGACACTTGATCGCTAAGGTTACAATTGATTATAGGATTAAAACATATCAATCTATACAAATAATTAATGTCTTATCTAGAGATCATGATTGATACAAATCACAACAATATATGTTAGGTTTAACTCAGTTTATTCGATTAGGATCACACTCATTAAAAGTATTTCTTTCTCCACGTGAATTTTTTAGTAATGCTAGTCTAATTAATAATAGGTTTGTACTAACCCCTTACTTACCAGATCTTAAACAATTGTAGTGAGATAAATAATCTATATGGTGCTAGAAAAGTTATGTGACCAAAGTAAACCACAAGTAATGAGTTAGGGCTAGAGATAACCGTAAACACCGGAGCGATGATGTATCCCAACGTTCACTTCTTTGGAGGGAAACTAATCATTGTTGGAGGGTGCGTGTGTTACCATGAAGGCATACCAACACCATGAAAGCTCGCCCTCTTCTCCTTGAGATATCACCAAGAAGGTGATTCCCAACCATTGGTGGTATACCTTGAGGCGGCCTCCAAACCTTCACAAATGACGGGAAAAATCACAAATCATTTTCTCATCGAGGACCCCTACCACCTAGGAGTCTCCAATCTGCAAGAGTGACAAGATTCATCAAAGAAACAAGTGGGAATCAACTTGCTTTGGTGGGAGTATAGATCGGGCACTTGTCTTTCAGTCCCAAAAGATCAACACATTTGAGTGTAAGGGGAGGAAGATCTCCGAAAAAAATGAGTTACAAGCCATGAAAAAGTTACCACACATCCTGGTCACGGGAAGAAAGTGACTATTTATAGCTAGCCCCAAAATTGAACTGTTACCAAACATTTCTGCATGGTCTGAAAGTTTCAGGCAGCCCTTGAAGTTTCGGATCCTGAAAGTTCAGGGGAAGGTTAGATAGTTAGCTTCATTCTCCTTGCGGGGACTCCACAGTGAGCGGCGCTACAGCTGGAGGAGAGCTAGATGCGAGCGGTCGAGGAAGAAGGACCAAGTCAAGCGGTAAGTATAATGTATGAAACCTTTTTTAGCGTGTTCATGCAAGGGAGTCCACGTCGCATGCGGGCATGCTCAATACGGTTTGCACGGTTACACAATGTTTGCATGGTCAATACAGTTTGCATGATTATATATTCGGAATAGATAAATCCCGAACGTTCGATTTTTAGGCATGCTATTCCGAACTCTTTTCATGGCAACTTTAGTTAAGGCGATATTGACAAACATGACAATTTTCTGACAAAAAATCAAACTGGAACAAAGTTGCCATGTGTTAACAACTAAAGTTGCCACCTTGCAGCAGCTAAACTTGCCATCAAAAAACTTTCGGGATAATATGCTTAAATTCCGAACTTCGGGACTTATTGAGGTTCCATATATTTGATGTTCTGTGATTTATGATTCATGGTTCCTCGTAGTTTATTCAATGCCCAAAGCTAGACATCTTTCAACCAACAAGTTGCTTCCCCACCCGCTCGACGCCCCCCCCCCCCACCCCCACACTTGTGACATGCCT
>LR738711.1:3120736-3156746 GCA_902687465.1 Secale cereale
GTGACATGCCTAGAAGAACACTAAGTGTAACAAAAAAAAATCATGCAAAATGACTGGCCTAGCTGAGCTGAGCTCTACCCTGAGCAACATCATGATACGCCACCACCGTCGTGGCCCAGCTGCACAAAATCGCCCCATGTTGGCTTGGCGTTCACCGCCACTCTGTCGCCGCCTTGGTGTACGCCATCACCACCCTCGTGTTCGCATCATACATGGTACTCGGGCAGCAACGAGTTGGAGGCCATGGTTGCACCAAAATTACATCGAGTCACTCCCAACGATCGCCGTCTAGTGCGAGGACGGGCGATATAGCACCCAACATCGCCGATGTGGTTTTGATGGCTAAAGGAGAATATTTTTTTCCATCGTTGGGCCTTTTGTCCGACAGAATGAAGAGGCATGCTAATGACTTAAGCGGCAGAGTTAGACAGACTGCTCCTGGGTCGTAGCTAATTTCTTGGCCTGATTATCTCAAAGTAAAATATCAAAAGGCTGATGACTTGGCCCCCTGCTGCATACGCCGATTTGAGTACTAGTACGTGCACAATTTAAAAAAAAATTGAAGCCCCTTTCCATGTCACGGCCAGATAAGTTGCTCTCTCGTGGAGGCTTAGCTCGGCAACCGACATCATAGAGTTTTTCCGAATTCAAGATAGTCACACTCAAGCAGGCGCCTACCATGCTGATTATAAATTTCACCAAAGTCTTGGCAAAAAAAAGAGATGGGTGGCGGCGGTTCATATGATGGACCCAGGCTACGTAGCCACCTCACTCCATGTAACCATCCTGACATACTCCTCCTCAGGGTGGCGCGATGCCTTTAATTGAATCTACCCCGCATGTGAGATCCACAGGGATAACCAAACATGGTCGAGCATTCCTATACAGGAACGAGCAAAATTGAGTTCGGTCGCCGATTTAGCGGCCAACACACCATAACCGCAAGAAGCTAATCACAACTATTGTTGTGCCACCGATTCGTGAGCACTTGAGCATATAAATAAGCCTCAGTGCTAAGAGAGCACAGGTCGCTTGTTTTGTGTTCTTCGCGAACAACATGAGAGCTTCATCATTGGTCATTTTATTCTTCCTGTTTATCAATTCTTATTAGTCTAGGCCTCTCTCCATGTAAGGAAAGACAAATAGTGATTACTCAAATATGAATTTGTTGATCAACTTGCAATGAACACGTTCTTCTTGATGGCCAAAATCAAGGCCCAAGCATTTAAACAAGAGACATTATGGTCAAATGGAGCCAGTCCTATTTGGTGCACACTCATCATCCCCATTTGGGTTGTGAGTTTAGCCAAGTCCCAACTTTTTCCTGGGGGGAAGTGCAACACTCCATGTTTGGATATGTGAAACTCCTCCACCCTATTGGCTGATACCGTCATAGCAGAACGGTCGCAGTAGAGATGATACATTGTTTAAGGAGTGGCATGGACATACGCTGCAACTTAAAACTTTGGGAGCAGTGAAGTATGCCAGTGTGGTACATATGGATATGTGAAACCCTTCAATTCTATTGGTTGGCACCATCGTAGCGATATGGTCGCAATAGAGTCAATAAACTCCCTTTAAGGAGTGGCATGGACATTCGCCGCGAGTTAAGGAAGATTTAAGGTCTGTCTGTTGGTTGGCACCGCATTAGCAAAACGATCGCAATAAAGAGCTTAAATATTTTGAGTCTATGGAATGGACATTCCTCTCTAGTCTCGTATTATTTATTTGGTGCATGTGCTCTGGCCTGACATCATTTTAATTTTATGGCATGCATTCTCTGGCATGGACACTCGCTACAAATAGCCATTAACTATTTGTGGCATGGTTTCACCGCAATCAATATATTCTAGGTAACTTGTGGCATGGATTTTTGCCCATGTTTCTCGTTCATTCACAAGAAAGATGGTTTCACTACAATACACTACTATTATTCTATCTATAGCATGGTTTCACTATGGATATGCACTTCACTTTGTCGCATGGTTTCGCTACAACACACCTTATTATGCTTGTGATATGGTTTCACTACAATACACCTTATTATGCTTGTGGCATGGTTTCGCTACGGCACACTTCCACTTTTGTGGTATGGTTTCACCGCAATCAGTATATATGGGCAACTTGTGGCATGAATTATTGCCCGAGTTTCTGGTTCAATCATCAGTAACATGGTTTCGCTACAGTTTCATTTTTCTGGTAGTATGGTTTCACTACAGTTTCATTTTTCTGGTAGTATAGTTTCACTACTACAGCCATCGTGTCACTCGTGGCATAGTTCCGCCACGATGCACGTCATTTTATGTGTGGCATGGTTCCGCTAGAAACACATTTACACTTATATAGCTCATTTTCGGCATGGACTTTTTCCATGGTGGTCCGCTTTTTGTTGGCACGGATTTTCGCCACCCTTGATCAGTGTTCCCCTTCCCATTAATAGGCGGGAAAGAATATAGCTTGAAAAAAAGGTTGAGGCAGTAACTGATATTTGCGCCATGTCAAAATTTCACCAAGTCGAGTCCGCCTTGCTTCGCGCGTGCACTCCACTTGGTGGGGGGCATTTGTTTGACGATATTTTGTCATGACTTATTAATTAGACATATATGATAAGTTTAGAGGATTAAAAATTGCAAGTGATATTGTGCAAATAAGGAGACCCGTACGTGCATATTTCCATCAAATATTTTTGCTAGTCTGCTGGCTTAAATAATGAGTTTGACACGTTGCAGCCCAGTGTGGATTTTTATCGCTAGAATCCTCGTGACATTTCCATTTTTTTTAAGTCACAACTTTTGAACAGAACATCAGAAGTAAAATCCAATTTCACAGCTAGAATCCTCGTGACATGCTCTTCAAAACTAGACCCCACATGAGTATATTTTGACAATTTTTTTTTTGTGAAATTTAGTCCTAGTTAGGTGCAACTACCTAGTAATCAATATCCAACTACCTCACTGTCGATGTGCAACTTATCCCATTCATGGACGTGCAGTTTTCGCTGATGCAAAAATGTGTGAATGCATCTATTTTTAGAGGAAAAGGGCTCCACGCCCCAGCTCCATTTCATATGAAATGAAACAAGGTTCAGTGAGTTACATATAAGCTCGCGGAGGGACGGCAGGCTACCGCCTCAGCTACAGCAGCGAAAGTATACGCGGCAACACATACTAAAAGCAAAAGCAGGACGGCTAGTGCACTATCCCTATTACAGCATTAAGAAGTACAGTAGATTTCACCGAGGTTACTATCCATCTACCAAGAACAAGGGAAAACAAAGCCCCCTTTAGCCAGGATAACTTCAGTACATTTGCCCAGCATCAACCAGGGTCTGGCCACATCAAGAGAGGCGGGCTTCTTGCCAGCTGCTCCAACTCCCTCGTCCATTCTCCAATCGCGGTTTTCGCACGATCTGAGGCTAGATTTTCCCATAGAGAAAGGTACAAGGCAGTCTTCCTCCAGATAGCCTGCATACCCGGCCACACAGCAGAATTGAAAATCATGTTATTCCGAGTTTTCCAGAGAGCCCATAGACCAGCTGCATGAATAATATTAGTAGCAGCAAATCTATCCCCCCTAGACCAACATGACGAGAAGGACATCATATTGACATCCCCCTTGAAACCAGTTAGTCTCGTAATAGGTTTCCAGAATTCCTCAGCAACAACACAGCCAAAAAATAAATGAAAACAGCCTTCCAACTCAGAACAGAACACACAAGTTGGATCCGACACAGCTTGCCTTTTAGCTAAATTATCTCTAGTGAGCAGTTTGTTATTAGCTAACAGCCACAAAAAAATCTGAATTCTAGGTGGAATCTTAATAGACCACACAGCAGGGGTATTACTAGGCAGGATACCCCCAAAATTAACAAACTTGTAGAAGGATTTGACTGTGTAGACTCCCTTGGAATTCATATTCCAGACAAGAGAGTCCTCCACATCTGTAAGAACAAAGGACCTAGCTATCTCCTTCAGCTCATGCCAAAGACTCATAAGCTCTTGTGTAAAGCATCTCCTGAAGGAGATCTTAAGAATGTCTCCCTCCCAAATTTTGTCAACGGTCACATTGTGTTCATTGGCTAGGCTATACAACTCCCAATATTGGGTAGCCAGCGAAGCATTGCCAAACCAATGATCCTCCCAAAATCTAACTTTCCTACCATTGCCTATCTTCCAGGAAAAGCCTACCTTAGCAGCCTGTGCTGCCCAAAGCACCCCCTTCCAGAAAGGAGAGGCCCCAGAAGTGTTACACGAGAAAACATTCTTATTCTGGAGGCTATACTTAGACTCTACAATGCTCTTCCAAATCTTACCTTCTCCATTGTAGTATCTGTTAACCCAGGAGGCTAACAAGCACAGATTCATGTCACCTAAATCAGTAATCCCTAGACCCCCAAATTCCTTCTTGGTGGTAAGGGAACCCCAAGCAGCCAAATGATACTTGTGATGACCCTCATAATCATCCAAAAAGCAATTAGCTAGTTGAGTATTGATCATCTCAATAGCCCATTTGGGGAACTTAATGAAACCCATCAAGTAGGAAGGAATGCTAGTTAGGCAAGCCTGAACTAAAATAAGTCTCTTGCCGAAAGAGAGAAGCCTACCTCTCCAACCAGCACCCCTCTTAACAATCTTGTCCACAGTAGGCTGAAGATCCTCCCTCCTAAGTTTACTATGGTGCAGAGGTGCCCCTAAATACTTAATAGGAAAGGAGCTGTCGGTGTACTAAGGTAGGGGTGCCTCAGTACCCCAACTTGTGCACGGGCAGCTGCAGCTTCCCGCGGCAGGGTTTACCGCGTGCTTGCCGGAGACCTTCCCGCTCCCTATCAAACCATTCAAAAACAAAGTATACAAGACAGAAGATCGAGGCCCCGGCAAGAGGAGCTTGCCGGGAAGGCCGTACTAGGCTCAAGATCACCTCACTAGCACAAGGCCCTGGCAAGAGGAGCTTGCCAGGAAGACTAGAAGATTCCATCATAGAAGACCCGACGAGGGCCCGGGGAGCGACGAGCTTCAGAGCCCGGCAAGCTCCCGGGCCCGGCAAGGTCAAGACCCCGGCAAGGTGCTTGCCGGGAAGGCTACGCTGTGTCCCCGCGCTCCAGCTCATCGGCCCACGCGTCGCCCTGGGGCCTATCCAGGGACGCGTGGCGGATGGCTGTGCAGCCTGGGGGATACGGTGGCGCTCCACGGTGGTGGATCCATCGCCGTGGCAGACGGAGAAGCAAGGGCGGGAGCTTTTGGGGTCGACGGCGACGGGCATTAAATGCCCTTGTCCCCCACTGTTAGAGTAGGTATAGACCACTGTTCTGCACTGTAGCTCCACTGTTCCCGCACTGTTACAACTACCACCTCTTTTACGTTTTTACCCCTTTCTCCTACGTTGACACCTGTCGGTGACCCCTTAGCACTATAAAAGGAGGCCCATGCACAACGTGGAGGGGGTTCGGAACCTAGATCACTCTCGCGCTCGGTGTAGCTGCTTCTTCAAGCTCCCGAGCTCTCCAACTTAATACACAACCAAGCAGGAGTAGGGTTTTACGCGTCTACCGCGGCCCGAACCTGGGTAAAACTGCCCGCGTGCTCGCTACGATCTGCTCTTCGTGCTCCCTCCGCCCTCGTACCGCACAGACAAGGGGCTCCGGTCCCATAGGTGTTCGTGGCGGACAGTTTCCCCCGACATCTTTGGCGCGCCAGGTAGGGGGCGTCGAGGTTGTGCGAACCTGATCCGGCGCTCGCGCGGGCGCATTCTTCGTCAACCTCTCCGAATTCGTCAACTTCATCAGCAACAGCTCCATGGCCCCGAAGAAGAAGGCTTCGGAGGTCGGAGGCCCGTCTACGTCTCACCCGCCGCCACCAGAGCCAACGGTGGGCGGGGGAGATGCCGTCGGAAGGGTGGTTGCCGGCGAGGACACTCACGGCGCCACCAGATCCAAGAACAGGACGGACGACCGAACCTCGGTCTCCGTGGACGCTCCACGTCCATCCCAGCACACGACAACCCAGCAGCGCCATACCACGGGAGGTGGTATCCGCTTGCTGGCGCAAGGCCAAACCGGAGGCTCGCGGGACGCCCCGGACCCCCGTCCGGGCACAAGCAAAGCAAAGGAGCCGGCGCGGGACCCCGCTCCTTCTAACGTTGTTAGGAGTCCGAGCATATCCCGCTCCTCGCACCGCTCGCCCGCGTTCCCCTCCACTCCGGCAGAAGCGCTCGCAAGGGCGCAACTGCTCCTCGACTTTCCTCCAGCGGCCGACAAGGCCGAAGAATGGAGGGCCACCATCCGGAGCCTGATAGACTTCGCCAACAACGATTCTCCACAGCAGCCGTCGACCTCCCGGCCGCGGCAAGCTGAGAAAGCGAAGGCTATCGGCGACAAGACTGCCGGGGGCGCGACAAGCGTGCATTCCCCGCCGCAGAAGCAGAAGACGCCGCCCCGCCGGAACAACCCCGACGACGGCTCCACAGCCTCGTCGGACCCGCGGGCCCATCGGGACCAGCGCCAAGTCCTCGACGACCGGCGAGAAGAAGACGCTCGGACCACAATCGAGCGCCGCCGAGAAGCTCGGCGACAATCCGACAAGAGGGCTGGAAACACTGTCGACGCGCACGCGCCCGGTGAGCCAGGCGACTTGCCGTACGCGGCAGGCTGTCCTGCGTTCACCCGCGAGCTGCGGCGCGTCCAGTGGCCCAGCATGAAGAATTTTAAGCCCGACGTACCGGAGAAGTACGACGGCAAGACGCACCCCTCGGAGTTTCTCAGCGTCTACACCATCGCAGTGCAAGCTGCCGGGGGGCGCGACGAGAAGATCTTGGCGAACTACTTCCCGCTCGTGCTAAAGCCGAACGTCCGTTCGTGGCTCATGCACTTGCCGGAAGGTTCCATCTCTTCTTGGGCCGACCTCTGCCACCAGTTTGTCGGCGCCTTCACCGGCGGCCACAAACCTCATGGCCAGGAGAGCGATCTCCATATCTTGGCCCAGAAGGAAGGCGAAACCCTGCGCAAGTATATCCAACGCTTCAGCCGGGTGCAGCACAACATCCCTGACGTTCACCCTGCCGCGGTTATCAGCGCGTTCCATCAGAACGTGCGTAACCGCCGCATGCGTGAGGAGATGGCGATGACGAAGATTCGGGATGTCAGCGAGCTCTATGCTCTTGCTGACAAGTGCGCACGCGCAGAAGAGGGGAGGAGACTCCCCGGGGAGGATGCTGGCGCAGGAGGAAGCGACAGCGACGACGCCGCCCCGGCAAAGAAGAGCCGGCGGCGGAACAACAGAAAGAAGGGCAAGAAGGAGGTGCTTGCCGTCGAGAAGTCCGGCAAGGAGGCCCCCGCCAAGCAAGCGCAGGCTGGCGGCTCCGGCAAGGAGCCTGCCCCTGCGGCGGCGGCCGACAAGCCGGGTAGCTCCGACAAGCAATACTGTAAGATCCACCGCACCAAGGGTCACGATCTCTCCAACTGCAAGCGCGTCGAATATCTCGTCGAGCAACAGAAAGCTGAGTACGAGAGGCGCGACAAGGAGAAGGCCCAAGGTGGCGGGGAGGAGACAAGCAAGAAGCGGCCGTTCAACGGCCGGGGAGGGCGCCGCGGCAAGGCTAAGCAGCGGCAAGGAGATCGACCTCCCCGGGGCCGCGACAAGGACGAAGAGGATGACGATGAAGACATGGAGGACGAGGAGAACAGCGAGCAGGAGTTCCAGAAAGCCACGGAGGTCCTGTGCGTCGACGGTGGCGCCTCCCTGCACACCTCCCATCGCCAACTCAAGCAGTGGGTGCGTGAGGTAAACGCAGCGGAGCCGCCCGTGGAGTCGCGCAGGCTCCTCAAATGGTCCAGCACGCCCATCGTTTTTGACCTTGAGGATCACCCTGACCGCACCACAGCGGTCGGGTGCTTGCCGATGCTGGTTTCTCCCACCATCCGCAACCTCAAGGTCACCAAAATGTTGGTTGACGGCGGGGCCGGGCTGAACTTGATCTCCTCTGCTGTGATCAAGAAACTCCAGATTCAAGATGGCGAGCTCGAAGAAACCGGTTCATTCCAAGGAATCAACCCGGGAAGGAGCAAGCCCAAGGGAAAGATCACTCTGCCGGTGACCTTTGGCGGGGAGCTCAACTTCAGGACTGAGCGCATCACTTTCGACGTCGCCGATATTCCATTGCCTTACAATGGAATACTTGGCCGTCCTGCCCTCGCCAAGTTCATGGCAGCTTCCCATTATGCCTACAACGTGCTGAAGATGCCGGGGCCGATAAGCGTCATCACTGTCCATAGCGACAAGAAGGATGCGCTTATCTGCGCCGACAAGATTTACCGGGATGCGGCAGCTGCGGCCGAGAAGGATACTCTTGCCGCTGAAGCTCCCGGGGGGAAGAAGACGAAGACCAAGTCCGGCAAGTGCTCTGGGACCCACTCCGGCAACCGCACCTCTTCGGAGTGCTGCGCTGCCGTCGAGGACGTTCCATCGAGCTCCACCGGCAAGAGTAAGAAAGGAATGGCTGCTCCTCCGGCAACCAAGAAAGTGTCCGCCAAGGAGGATGGCACTGGTGGTACCTTCACCATCAGTGCCACCCTTGACAGCAAATAGGAAAGCGCGCTCGTTGCCTTCCTGCGGGCGAATGTCGATGTGTTTGCTTGGCAACCATCTGACATCCCCGGTGTTCCCAGGAAGGTAATTGAGCACAAGCTTGCTGTCTGTCCTCATGCGCGGCCCATCAAGCAAAAAGTAAGGAAGCAAGCCGTGGAGCGCCAAGAGTTCATCAACGAAGAGATCAAGAAGCTAGAGGCAGCAGGTCTAGTTAGAGGTGTGATCCATCCGACGTGGTTGGCAAACCCAGTCGTCGTGCGCAAGGCTAACGGGAAGTGGAGACTGTGTATAGACTTCACCGATGTGAATAAAGCATGTCCCAAGGATCCTTTCCCTTTGCCGCGCATTGACCAAATTGTTGACTCCACTGCCGGATGTGAGCTACTCTGCTTTCTTGATGCATATTCAGGCTACCATCAGATTTTCATGGCTAAAGAGGATGAAGAGAAGACTGCATTTATCACTCCATGTGGCACTTATTGCTTCATTCGCATGCCATTTGGATTGAAGAATGCAGGCTCAACCTTTGCAAGGGTAGTATACACTGCTTTTGAGCCACAGATCCACAGAAATGTGGAGGCTTACATGGATGACATCGTGGTGAAGAGCAAGAGCAAGGATACCCTGATCCAAGATTTGGAGGAAACGTTTCAGAACCTGCGCAAGATACAGCTTAAGTTGAACCCCGAGAAGTGCGTCTTTGGAGTCCCCTCCGGCAAGCTTCTCGGGTTCTTTGTGTCACAGAGGGGGATTGAAGCCAACCCCGACAAGATTAAAGCCATTGAGCAGATAGAGGCCCCAAAGTGCGTCAAGGATGTCAGAAGGCTTGCAGGTTGCGTGGCTGCCCTCAGTAGGTTCATTTCAAAGTCTGCAGAACGCGCCCTACCTTTCTTCAAAATCTTGAAGAAGGCAGGTCCCATGAAGTGGACTCCGGAAGCGGAGGCGGCGTTGCAAGATTTGAAACGGTACCTGTCCTCCACTCCTATACTTGTCGCACCTAGACCACAGGAAAAGTTGTTGCTATACCTAGCGGCAACCAACCAGGTGGTTAGTGCTGCGTTAGTAGCGGAGAGGGAGTCCGACGAGGAGTCAGCACCACCGGCAAGCGAATCCAGCGACAAGCAGGGGGCTGCTCCGGCAAGCTCTGGCCCCGACAAGGAAGACTCTGCGCAGGAACAGGATGAGGTGCGGAAGAAGATGGTGCAGCGCCCAGTGTATTTTGTAAGTTCCCTTCTCCAGGGGGCTAGATCAAGATACTCTGGTGTGCAAAAATTGCTTTTCGGCCTCCTCATGGCCTCGAGAAAGCTGCGCCATTACTTCCAAGCCCATGAGATAACAGTGGTCACTCGCTTTCCGTTGAAGAGGATATTGCACAATCCAGAAGCAACAGGCAGGATCGTCGAGTGGGCACTGGAGCTGTCAAGTTTTGGACTCAAATTTGAAAGCACTTCAACCATACAGAGCCGAGCTTTGGCAGAATTCATAGCTGAATGGACCCCAACGCCCGATGAAGAAGTTCAAGAAACAAGTGCACCCGTACAAGAAGCTACAAGTGAATGGGTAATGTATTTTGATGGTGCCTTCTCGCTGCAGGGCGCCGGTGCTGGCGTGGTACTCATCGCGCCCACCGGAGAGCACCTCAAATACGTTATCCAGATGCACTTTCCCAGGGAGCAAGCGACAAACGACACTGCTGAGTATGAAGGCTTGCTTGCCGGCCTCAGGATTGCGGCCGAACTTGGGATCAGAAAGCTGATTGTACGGGGAGATTCTCAGTTGGTGGTCCGGCAAGTCACCAAGAGCTACCAGAGCCCTTTGATGGAAGCATATGTAGATGAAGTGAGGAAGCTTGAAGAGCACTTTGAAGGTCTGCAAATGGAGCACGTCCCGAGAGCTCAGAATGAAATAGCAGATGGCCTTTCAAAGTGCGCCGCGATGAAGTTACCTGTGGAACCAGGGACCTTCTTGCTCAAGCTAACTCAACCATCCGTTACACCATCAATTGGGCAGTCCAAGAAGAGAAAGTTGGTCTCCGGTGACTACTTGCCGGCGGACCTTCCGGAAACCGCCGCCAAGGCCACCAAGATCAACAACCACGACGCTGAGGAACAGTTTGCTCCTGCAAGTCCTCGGGCTTGTACAGTTGAAGCAAACGTTCCCGACAAGCCTCGCCCCGGCGAGCTTGCCGGGGGACCGTCAGCTCCGGCAGAACCAGAGGTCCTTGCCGTAGAAGCTGAGGTTCCCGCAGCGGCCCTCGAGCCTTTAGTCCTTGCCGCTGAGCCTCAGGCTCCGGCATGGGCGCAGCAAATAGTCCGTTTTCTGCAAACTGGAGAACTTCCCGACGACCCTCAAGAGATAGAGAAGATAACCAGGCAGTCAAGTATGTACCAGTTCGTGGATAACGAGCTGTACAGAAGAAGACTCAATGGTGTCAGGTTGAAATGCATCTCCAGGGAAGATGGACAGAAGCTGTTGGCGGAAATACACGGAGGCATATGCGGCCACCACATTGGCGCAAGGGCGCTTGCCGGGAAAGCTTTCCGGCAAGGGTTCTTTTGGCAAGAAGCCCTCCAAGATGCAACTGCACTAGTAACCAAGTGTGAAGCGTGCCAGTTCCATGCAAAGCAAATCCATCAGCCAGCTCAAGCTCTCCAAACAATCCCTTTGTCCTGGCCCTTCTCGGTCTGGGGACTCGATATCCTCGGCCCCTTCCCCCGAGCCGTCGGGGGCTTTGAGTACTTGTACGTTGTAATCGACAAGTTCACAAAGTGGCCAGAAGTGGAGCCGGTGAGAAAGGTGACAGCACAGTCAGCAGTCAGGTTCTTCAGGTCGATTGTTTGCCGTTTCGGGATCCCTAACAGGATCATCACCGACAACGGTACACAATTCACTAGTCGCACCTTCATGCAGTACGTCCAAGACCTTGGCGCCAAGGTCTGTTTCGCTTCTGTTGCTCACCCGAGGAGCAACGGTCAAGCGGAGAGGGCAAATGCTGAAGTGCTGCGCGGACTCAAGACAAGAACCTTTGACAGGCTGCGCAAGTGCGGAAGAAATTGGATAGAGGAGCTGCCGGCGGCTCTTTGGTCAATCAGAACGACACCAAGTCGAGCCACCGGACAGACACCCTTTGCTCTAGTCTATGGAGCAGAGGCAGTTCTCCCCACGGAACTCGTATACGGATCTCCTCGAGTGCTCGCTTATGATGAGCTCGAGCAAGAGCGACTGCGGCAAGATGACGCATTGCTCCTTGAGGAGGGACGTCTCCAGGCTGCTGTACGAGCTGCTCGATACCAGCAAGCCTTGCGTCGCTACCATAGCCGCAAGGTCAAGGCCAGGAGTCTCGAGGAAGGCGACCTTGTTCTTCGGCGTGTTCAGTCCGCCAAGAATTCCAACAAGTTGACGCCGAAGTGGGAAGGCCCTTATCGGGTGAGACAAGTTACGAGGCCCGGCGCTGTCCGCCTCGAGACCGAAGAAGGCTTACCGGTGAGCAACTCCTGGAACATAGAGCATCTTCGCAAGTTTCACCCCTAAGGCGCGGTTGCCGTGATCCGCTCCGGCAACCACCTTTTGTACAAGCTTTGCCGCAGTTGCATGTAACCCTTTGTACAAAGCCGGGCGCAGACCCCGTGCATCAGTAAAGATTTCGTGTTTTGCGCTATTTGCCATTTGCATGCTTTTCTCTGCTATTTGCATGTTTTCTTGGGCATTTGGTACAACACTCAAGTATACGGTAAGCATTAGCACACCGACAGGGCCATATACTTGTTTCCCTCTCCCTTTTTCTCTCCTCTTAAAACAGAAGGGACGTTCCTCGCGCACAAGTTTGCCGGGGGGAAGGGTGGAGGAGGAACCAAGTGCTGTTCAAGAAAGAGAAGCTTTACCGGAAAGCAAGCAATATAAGCAAGCAGCATATGAAAGATAAGTTGTTAGAATTTGACCAGTTCAAATTTTAAGTTTTAGTTGTCTTCCTTGAACAATCACACTTTGTATGGAAAACCTGTGCGCGGAGGAACCTACCCGTAGCTTGCCGCACCCTTATCTTGTTTTCGAGTTCACTCAATGATTTAAGTGAGCTGCGACAAGTGTCGCGCCCTTACTTCGTTTCCGAGTACGCTCAGCAAGCTAAGTGCGTTGCGACTAGCTGCGGCAAGGTTGCTTGCCGGTAAGCCCTTGGCCAGCAGGCTGCTCAGAGTCCAGACTCAGCGCTCGCGGCAAGGGTCCCTTGCCGGCAAGCTCCCCGGGAGCGTAGGGTGAAAAACATACAAAGTCAAAGATTAAGACAAGGAAGATAACATTGCACAGATTGATCAAAATGAAATAAATATCTTACAAAGGATAACTTGTCGCAATGGACTAATGAGTTCATAACATAATGTGCAGCAACAAAAGGACAAAGATAATGGAGCCCTAGTCTACGCGGTCGCCCTCCTTCCTGCCAAGCTTAGCTACCTTGGCGATGATGTGGGCGACCCGCTCCTTCAGGGCCTCCGTGTTTGCATCGGCCGGCAAGCTGCGAAGAACGTTGGTCAAGTTGATCCCCGGGTTCCGGTACACGATCTTCGTCAGCACCCGCTCCAGAGTTCCCGCGCAGAGCAGGCGCGACTCCTCGGCCAGCTGCGCGGGGATTTGGTTCCGGAGGCCTGCAAGTGCCGGCGCGATCCCTCTGAAGAAGAGGCTGAGCTTGGCGCTGTGCGGGAGGTCCGGATCCGGCGAGTAGATGAGGTGTTCGACCTTCAGCGCCAGCAGCTCCTGGTCAATGTTGGACGCAGAAGAAACCAAGTCTTCGGTCCATACCTCGATGGTCTGGCGGAAGAGCTCGGATGCCTTGTTGACGCTGTCCACCAAGGTCCGCTCCTTGCGGAGCTCCTCCTTCAACTTGTTCTCCTGAGCCCGGGCAGCGTCGAGCGAATCCTTCAGAGTGTTGACCTTCAGTTCCAAGTCCTCAATGGAGTCCTTGGCGGCCTTCAACTCGTCGCCCCTCTTGGAGAGACTCACCTGAAGCTCGGAGTTTGTGTGAGCGTCCTTCTCGCGCTCCAAGATGAGCGCGGCAACCTTCTCGGCGCTCACCTTCAGCGCCTTCTCCAACTGCTCAACCTTGGCGGCAAGCTCCTTCTTGGCGTCTTCCGCGGCAACCGCGGCGGCTTTCGCCTCCTTCAGCTCCCCGCCAAGGGCTGCCTCGCGAGCGGCAAGGTCCTCCTCGTGGGAGTCGAGCTCGACCTTCCGCTGCGCAAGCTCTCCCTCTCGCCGGGACATCTCCACCCCGGCGAGCCGCTGCTGTTCTTCAGCTTCAGCCTTCTCGAGCACCCACTCCTGGTACTCGCCGGCGAGACGCTCCCGCTCCTCCGCCACCTCGCAGAGGGCTGCCTGATTGGCGGCGCTGAGCTCCGCCGCACGCTTCTCCATTTCCGCGGCGGCCTTGGCGGCAAGGGCTTCCCGGGAGGCGAGTTTCGCCTGCCTGGCCCGGTAAAGGGCCAGGAGCTGGTGGAGCAACTTCTCCTCCTCGGGCCCTTCATTCCCGCCGGGCGCCTCGACAATCTTCAAGCCCGCGGAGGCGAGGACTTCTCCGTCAAACGCCTCGCCCTCCGCAGGAGCTCGCGATGAAGACCCCCAAGGCATCTGGATGAAGACGTCGTTGGGGGCCTCAAGATAGTACCCCTGCTCCTTGCTGGCGGAGGGGCCGGTGGCCGGTGCAGCATCCGATGCTCCCGCCGCCTCCGGGTCGGCGGTGCGGTCACTGTCCCCCTCCCCGGCCGCTGCGTCCGCAGCCGGAGCAGTCTCCTGCGCGGTCGGCTCGGCGGCCTCGGCCATCTCCTCGACGACAGGAGCATCACCGCCGCCGCCCTGCGCACCCTCCTCCTCGAGGTTAACAACCTCCGTCTCCATAGGCTCAGGAGGAGGAAGATCTAAAAAGAAGAAGAAGAAAAAGAAATTCAAGATTCAAGCAAATATCCAAAAAGAGACGAAGCCAAGAAGACAAATCACAAGACATACCTTGGCGGACGTCCTCAACGGCAGGCTCCCTCGCCGGGGAGCTCGGCCTTGTCGGAGTGGCCACCCTCGCCGGGCTGCTCGCCCTTGGCGGGGTACTCTGCCTTGGCGGAGTACCCACCCTTGGCGGAGCACTCTCCCTTGCCGGAGAGTTCTGCCTTGGCGGGGACGGCGGGGCCTGCGGCTCCTCGACGATGGTCTCCGGGCGCTCTTCCCGCTGTGGCTCCACCTCTGCACAAAACAAGACAAGAAACATCAAGACATGAAGACAAAACCAAATCCTCAGGCGTACCCCGACAAGCGAAAAGAGAGAACCCCAGACTTACGCTGGGGGCTGCGCTGCGGGCTGCGCTGGGGGCTGCTCCTCGGAGCAGCGCTCGGGTCCGGCAGGCTCGGCTCCGGCACACCCCCTGTTGCCGCAGCTGCTGAGTCTTCCGCGACCTCGACCGTGGGCGCCTTGGCCTTCTTCGCCGCGCGCTCGACCAAGGTCCTGGAATCACAACAACAAGCAGAGTCAGCGTCAACAAAAATCAAGACAAAACTCGAAAAGGTGTAAGATTTTAGACTCTTACTCCTGGTCCTCCTCGTCGTCCTCGCTCAAGGCGGAGAAGTCGTACTCCACCGTCGGCGCGTCGGCGCGAGGAGCGGAAGATGAAGACTCCCTCGTGCGCTTGGTGGTCCCTGGGGCTGGGGGCTGTGAAGACCCAGCCCCAGTGGTAGCCGGCGCTCGAGGAGCAGGCGGAGCCGTTGCTCCGCTCCGAGAAGACCCCTGCCGGCTCGGCGCCGGCCTGTGAGGCGCCTCCGTCGTGGTCCGCGCGCGGGCCGCCTCCGCTGCGGCTGGTGCGCCGGTCGGCCTTGGCGCGGCTTGGCTCCCCCGGGGAGCTGCCCGGCGAGGTGGCTGTTGCCGGGGGGCCTGCGCCCTCTCCCCCGTCGCCGCCTTGCGGAGGCGCTTTGGCGAGGACTGCCTCGGGCTTGCCGGGGGCGGGGAGCTCTCCGACGAGGAGAGGTCGTCGGCGTACAACTCCGTGGATCCGCCGGAGTCCTCGGCCTCCTCCTCCTCCTCCTCTGCCCCGGCCGGTTCACTGGGCCCAGCGTCCTGCGCTGCGGCCCCTTTTCCCTTGGCGCCTCCGCCCCTCGCGGCGCCTCTGCTCCCTCCGGCGGTGCCCTCCATTGCCGCGGCCTCCGCCGCAATCCCGTGGATCCCGGAGTGCCTCAGCGAGGGGACCCCGGCGAGCGCGTCGGGTGGAAGATTCAGCAACCTGCGGATCTCCGCCTCCTCCGCCTGGGTGGACGCGTCCTCAGCCTCCGCCTCCTCCGGCGAGTATCCGAAGACTCCTGCCGCCGCGGCTGCGGCGGCCTCCTCAGCCCGAGAAGCAATGTAGGCGATCTCCTGGTCGGTGGTGTCCCGCGTGTGCAGCTTGAGGTCCTCCTTATTCTTCGCCACCTCGGCGAGGTTGTCGTAGAAGTTGAGGACGTCGATGGGCTTCGAAGCGAGCCATGTGCGGTCCACGCCGTGCGAGTCACACATGGGCATCATGGCAAGGATCCGATCCCTGACGGCGTTGTTGCAGAGCGGCACCACTTCCCGGGGAGTCCTGAACCACTCGGGGTGTGTCGGATCGTACTTGAAGAGTTCCCGTACCATTCCCCGCAGCTCCAGCGTGGTGAAGTTGAAGTTGAGCCCGGGGCGCAGCCTCATGATATCTGCCGGGCCGCCGTACTCCCAGGCCGGCCTCTTCCGGTCTTGGAGAGGGGCGATGCGCCGGCGGAGGAAGTCTGCGCCCACCTCAGCAACTGACAGATTGGCCAACCGAAGACGAAGAATCCGGACGCGGGCGATGTTGAGCTTGACGTCGTCCGAGTCCAGCTCACTCCAGTCCCTGCCGCGCACGATGGGCGTTGTGCGCGGCGCGGTGAAGGCTTGCGGCTGGTCTTCTACGATCCAGCACCACTCCGCTCGCCATTCCTCCCACTTGCCGCGGAGCTCCCCCGGCAAGTACGCCCCTTTCTTATTCAGACGAAAGACCCAAGAAATTCCTCCGGAGAGGGGGGCATCGGCCTCGGCTCTAGGAGTGAAGAAGTGTCTAAAGAGTGCTACGTTGGGATGGACTCCTATGAAGTTTTCGCACATGTGTGCGAAAACAGCCATGGTGAGAATGGCGTTGGGGGTGAAGTCAAGCAGATGGAGGCCATATGTGTTCATGACGTCGCAGAAGAAGTTTGAGAAAGGAGGACAGAGACCACAATGAAAGAAGGCAGCAAAGAAATGGTACCCGCCGGGATAGTTGTCCTTGGCGGCGGCCGGGTATGCTCGCGTGCGGGGATGCGCGTCGGTTCCCTTGGACCAGAACAAGTAATACTTGTTCCAGAGCTCCCGCACGCCGAGCTTCGGCGGGAAGACGACATGCCGCTTCCGGTACGCGATGAGCTTGGCCGCTTGCTCCGATTTCTCCCGCTTGGACTTCTCCGCCTTCGCCTTGTCGGTCTTTGGGGCCATGGCGGACGCGGCGGAAGGAGGGGAACGAAGAGCTCGGCGGCGGCGGAGATGTGGAGGCAGAGCGCAAGAGAGAATCTTTGGAGAAGGAAGACGATGCAATGAAGGCGCAAGGAGGGGAACCGCGCCCGCTTCCTCTGCTTTTATGGGGAAGTGGGGGGCGTTTCGCCCTTTCCATTAAGAGATCGTGGGCACGTCCCATCCCACGGCGCCGCAATCGACGCGTGCCGTTACAGGGGGATGCGGCGGATACGGAAGTGGATTCGGCGCGCCGCGGGCCGCGGGTGCCCGTGCACTGTTTTGGGCCTGGCCCAACAGCGCTCGGCACCGTGTGTGGCCCAGGCCCGGGGGCTCCTGTCGGTGTACTAAGGTAGGGGTGCCTCAGTACCCCAACTTGTGCACGGGCAGCTGCAGCTTCCCGCGGCAGGGTTTACCGCGTGCTTGCCGGAGACCTTCCCGCTCCCTATCAAACCATTCAAAAACAAAGTATACAAGACAGAAAATCGAGGCCCCGGCAAGAGGAGCTTGCCGGGAAGGCCGTACTAGGCTCAAGATCACCTCACTAGCACAAGGCCCTGGCAAGAGGAGCTTGCCAGGAAGACTAGAAGATTCCATCATAGAAGACCCGACGAGGGCCCGGGGAGCGACGAGCTTCAGAGCCCGGCAAGCTCCCGGGCCCGGCAAGGTCAAGACCCCGGCAAGGTGCTTGCCGGGAAGGCTACGCTGTGTCCCCGCGCTCCAGCTCATCGGCCCACGCGTCGCCCTGGGGCCTATCCAGGGACGCGTGGCGGATGGCTGTGCAGCCTGGGGGATACGGTGGCGCTCCACGGTGGTGGATCCATCGCCGTGGCAGACGGAGAAGCAAGGGCGGGAGCTTTTGGGGTCGACGGCGACGGGCATTAAATGCCCTTGTCCCCCACTGTTAGAGTAGGTATAGACCACTGTTCTGCACTGTAGCTCCACTGTTCCCGCACTGTTACAACTACCACCTCTTTTACGTTTTTACCCCTTTCTCCTACGTTGACACCTGTCGGTGACCCCTTAGCACTATAAAAGGAGGCCCATGCACAACGTGGAGGGGGTTCGGAACCTAGATCACTCTCGCGCTCGGTGTAGCTGCTTCTTCAAGCTCCCGAGCTCTCCAACTTAATACACAACCAAGCAGGAGTAGGGTTTTACGCGTCTACCGCGGCCCGAACCTGGGTAAAACTGCCCGCGTGCTCGCTACGATCTGCTCTTCGTGCTCCCTCCGCCCTCGTACCGCACAGACAAGGGGCTCCGGTCCCATAGGTGTTCGTGGCGGACAGTTTCCCCCGACAGGAGCTGATCTTACAGCCTAGAATTTGAGCAAAAGGCTTAGCTTCATTACTCTCTATATTAAT
This sequence comes from Secale cereale, assembly GCA_902687465.1. Lineage (NCBI taxonomy): Eukaryota > Viridiplantae > Streptophyta > Magnoliopsida > Poales > Poaceae > Secale > Secale cereale. Next base: position 3,139,180 of record LR738711.1, read on the forward strand.
AGGAACAAGATCACATTTATGAAAATTTATCCTCATGCCTGAAAGCTGTTCAAAACAAGATAAAATCCATTTTAAATTTCTGGCATGGCCAGGATCATTATCTAAGAACAACAGGGTATCATCTGCATATTGCATACTAATCACCCCAGCTGGGTTTGAGGGAGGAAAAACCCCAGCAATCAACCTATTATCAGCAGCTTTGATCAGCATTCTAGTGAACACATCTGCTACTAAATTAAACAACAGAGGGGAAGCAGGGTCACCTTGCCTAACCCCTCTGCCAACTAAAAAGAAGTCACTGTTGGTGTCATTTATTCTGACTCCAACAGATCCATTATGGAGTAGAGAATCAATTTTACTCATCCACTTGGGACCAAATCCTCTCCTCCTAAGCATTTTCAAAAGAAACTCCCTACTAATCATGTCATAGGCCTTCTCATAGTCCAGCTTAAAACAAAACCCAGATACATTACTAGTGGCAACAGCATGCACCACCTCATGTGCAGCCACAATGCTTTCCAAAATAAACCTCCCTTTAATGAAAGCAGTTTGGTTGGGGGCAATGATATCATTGCAGACAGGACCAAATCTATTTGCAACACACTTAGAAAAAAATTTAAAACTACAATTAGTCATAGCCAAAGGTCTGAACCTTTCTAATTTAGTAGCATCAGGTTCTTTAGGGACTAGAGTAAGTAAAGAGAAATTCAGTCTATATAAGTCCAAATTCCCAGTCTCCCAGTCTCTAAAGAGAGCAAAAAGATCTTTTTTAATTAACTCCCAGTATTTCTGGTAAAATAAAAAAGAAAAACCATCAGGTCCAGGGGCTCCCTCAGCATACGAGCCAAAGACAGCAGTCCTGATTTCTTCTTCAGAGAAAGGTTTTTCAAGCAAACTAACATGATCTGAACTAGCTAGGCTAGATTGGTCCCAAAAGTCATCTTTGAGATCAATATCTATAGTAGCTTCAAAACCGAATAGTTTTTTGTAATACTCTACAGCAATACGAATCATACCTTTAGTGTCTTCTTCAGGCCCGGAGCTGGTCTCTAGCACACAGATCTTCTTCTTCCTTCTCTTCTGGTTAGCCACAGCCTTGAAGTACCCAGTGTTCAGCTCCCCTTCCAATATCTCCTTCTCCCTGGATCTTTGTCTAGCCTTTATCTCCTCCCTCCTCCATATGTCATTTAGATCCCCTGCAATTTTTTTCATATTCTTTTTTGAGTTAGGAGAAAGCGGTTGAGATTCAGCCAAAATATCCAGGCAATTATACTCAGCCACTAGAGTCTGCTTCATTTTATTTTGAGCAGCCTCATAGTTAGCACACCAACCTTTAGCAGCCTTTCTGGTATTACGAATCTTAAATTGCCACACATCTAAAACTTTATTACAGGAGCATGGGGTATTCCAAGCTTTATGAATTATATCATCAAAGCCAGGAATATCCAACCACCATTTCTCAAATCTAAACATTTTATCAGTAGGGATACTTAAAGCATTAGTATCTAGAATTAAAGGAGTATGGTCATTACCAACTCTTGGAAGAGCCTTAATATGACAAGCAGGAAACATGCTATCCCAATCAACTGAAACAAAAATCCTATCCAAGGTGGCCATAACCAAGTCATCTTGGTTATTAGCCCAAGTAAACTTTCTACTAGCATTTTTCAACTCCATTAGCCCCCATTTATTGATCCAGTCATTAAACAAGTCAGCCCAATGATGATTAATCAGGCCTGTATTCTTATCCCCAGCTTCTCTAACAAGATTAAAGTCTCCCCCTACTAAAGTAGGGCCAGACCAGCTAGCAAGAACACAATGAAGTTCATTGATAAAATCAAGTTTATGTTCCTCATATGCAGACCCATAAACTGCTACCAGCCTCCACACAGTGCTATTATGCCTAATTTTCAAAACACAAGAAATGCAATAAGTCTTAACATCACACTGAATGATATCAAAATCATCCCCTTTAACACCAACCAGAATCCCCCCTGCTGTATTGATAGCAGGGAGCCAGTTCCAATAGAAACCACTTCTAGTATCAATGGTATCTAGTTGGGGAAGAGTAAAGTTATTTTTCTTAGTCTCAGAAATACAGATAAAATCAGGGCAAGTAGCTTTAATAAGCTCCTTCAGCCTGGAAATCTTGGAGGACCCATTCAGTCCTCTAATATTCCAAAAAGCACCAATCATAAAACTATTTAGTTTTCCTAGTCATCTTTCTCCTGCCCCTTTGGGTTGACACTTCTATCCATGAAGTGTCATCCTCTCCTCCCTCTAAAGTATATTTACTAGGGGGGGAACCAGGGGCTACAGAAAAATCAACAAAACTAAAAGAGCTGTTACTTCCCTCCTTATTGACATCAGTGTCAGGGGAAATAAACATGTCAGGGTTATCCTGAAGAAATTTATCCATCCTAACCAGTTCCAGACTCTTAATAATGTTGATATTAAGGTTGATCTTGTCAGGATTCATACCTAAATCCAAACCAGCCTTATCAGCATTCTTAGCCAGGAGCTCATTATCTAGGCAAGCAAAAGAATTTTGAAAGTTAGTAGAGGTTTTACCTTTGGCAACTTCCAAATTCTGAACTTTCTTGAGTTCTTGAGCTTTCAAAATGGAGTTCTTACCATCCCTTTTAATCCTGCTGCTCATCCTACTTGCAACAACAGGACCCCATTTCCCTTTCTCATGCCTATGGGCTTGAGGTTTAGGGGCTGGGCAAGAGATTTTAGGCTCAGGGCCACTTTTTTCCAGGTCAGCACTCATGGCAACATCAGCCTCACAATCAAATTGAGGAAGGAGTAGACTCCCCCCTTTCTCCACAGGAGCTTTCTTGGCTATTTCCAAATAGCTCTTGGTCATGGGGGCCTCCTGCCCTTTAGCTATCATGGAATTATCACCAGCAGAAGCCCCCACAGGAGTTTGAGGAAAAGAAGTAGCATTCCTGACTCTGGAACTATTTGGAGCAGAGGTATTTCCTTTATCAGCTAGTTTTCCCTTGTCATGATCCATTTCTTCTCCAAGTAAGTCATCATTACTATAGTTCTCCTCTTCCTCATCTTTCTTATGGTTTTCCTCATTTCTATCATCACTTTTAGGATCAGATGGGTCATCAGAAGGTTTATGGTCAGTGGCTTCATTATCTCCATCTCTCTCCACTTCAAAGCTGAGAAGATATAGCTCTTGTTGTATCTCCACCACTCTATCCTTAGGGATCAGTTTGGGGTCTCTCACTGCCACCTGAACTCTGACCACCTCATAAAAACTCCTGAAGATTCCATGCCAATCCACATTAACAAGCACACCCAGAGATGAGGCAATTTGGGCTATAACTTTCCAAGAACACCAGACAGGTGGAATTCCAACTATATTAATCCACACTTCTTGCAGAGTGTCATAGGGTGGTAATTCACCATTCCATTCCTTAAAAGAAACAGTGACCCCTTGCTTTTTCAGGTTGATGGATTTAAAAGCAACCAAATCTGCCACTTTCTTGTTTGGAGGAAACCTAACCAGATATTGATAATCATCAAAAGGTCTGATCTGCCAGGGCCAATTTGTTTTCCACATTTTAGCAAAGCAGGTTTCAAGTTCATCAGCAGTAATCATTCCTTCCTCAATGACAACTAAACCCACATTTCCAAAATTGAGCCAATCACTGTCACTTTTCTCACCAGCCTCTATGTGAAAGAATCCTAGGCCACTGTTTGCACTCCCCCAAAATTGAGCCGCTGGGTATGGCTGATACCACTTGGGGCAGGCATCCATATGATGTCCTGGAGTTTTGCAGATGAAACAGGCTTTAGGAACTTGGGACATTCCAACAAAATGTCCAGGGAGGCCACAATTGTAGCAAATAGCACCAATATACTTAGGATCCACCATAAACCCAGCAGGGTCAGTTGTATTTTGAGTAGAAGAGCCTTCCCCCTGTCCAGCGACACCACCTGTCTGCTTGGGTTTAGCAGTGGCTTTCTGCTTCTTCTTGTTTTTCCCAGTCCCACTTTGTCCACCTCCACTAGACACTCCACTGCTAGAGCTGACTTGCTGAGGGTACTGCTGTTGATACTGCATAGGAACATTGTGCTGTGGCATGTATGGATAAGGGAACTGCGGGTGTTGCTGCCAAGGGGCCATCTGTTGGAACTGATATGCAGCCGGAGGGAAGCCAGGGTACATACCAAGATTTGCAGGACCAGTTCCAATAGGGAGGATGGGAGGCTTGGCGTATATAGAGAGGTGAGGATTTTGCTGAGTATTTTGCTGAGTAGGAGCACCGGGAACAGTCTGTGGAGCGCGTCCAGGGACCTGTTCAGGAATATCCTGGTGCTGGGTAGGAGTCGGAGGTCGAGCAAAATCATTGCGGCTCCGGCCCGCCCCGTATCTACTCCCTCTCCCTCCCTGATTCTGCCCCGCTCCTGCTCCTGCCATATTTCTCACTACAGAAACAAAAGATGGCTTACCAGATCTCCGAGCCCACCAATCCCGCGAGAAGCTGAATTGCTTAGGTTCAAAGAGACGATCTGAATCACCAACAGGAAAACAATCCGCAGCAGTAAACTCCCCTGAGGCAAACAGATCACGCCTGACCCAAACTAAGTTGGATCTCTGCCGCCGGCCACGAAACTGAGGACGCTGGCTAAACCTAAACCTATCCCTAGCCGCGGGGGGGTCGGGGCTGCACTGAGTGGAGTAACCCAACCTCTTATAAGCAGGATGACGATCAGATCCAACGGCTGAGGGTTGGGGGAAGCCCATCCAACGCTCACGCTCTCCAGAAAGGCTGACCACAGGGGCCCGCACTCCTCTCTCCTTCCTCCATCCGCATCTCTCAGCGGGAGGCAGAACCACAAAAGGCGGCGGAGACGGCGATCTCCGGCGATGCTCCGACGAGGCCCCTCTCCTATTGGAAATCAATCTAACTTGCCCGCAATCAACAGAAGAGGAATCTGCGCAGTACATACCCGAGTCGCCTGGACGAAATCTCACACCTCGCGCCTGAACATCCTCCACCTCCTGCGCTGAATCCTTGAGCAGGAGACTGCCTCTTCCGCAACCCACTCTAGGATCAGATCGGGGGTTATTGTACGCCCCAACGCGAAGATGCTCTCCCGCTCCATCTCCGTGGTTCTGGACATAGCTCGCAGCGCCAGATTCATCCTCGCAGTCAGCACTTCGCGGCTTGCTGCTTCCGCCCTCCTCGCCGCACGCTCCGCCGCCCTTTCTCTGCGCGAGAGTTCCTCCATCAACCTCTGAATCTCCTGGTCCGACGCGTTCCCGCCGCCCCCCGTCGCCATCCACACCAGATCTGGTTGAGCAAATCACCAACCTAGACCCCGATCCGCAACCTTCGCCAGCCGCCAGGTCGTCGCCGGAGAGGGCGGCGCCGTACTTTGGGCGAGGGGCGGGGTCGGGGGTGCGCAGACGAGGGGAGCGAGGGGCGGTGGTGGGGGAGCTCAGGCGCAGGGAGCGGGGGGCGGTGGTGGGGGAGCTCAGGCGCGGGGAGCGGGGGGCGGTGGTGAGGGAGCTCAGATGCGGGGAGCGAGGGGGACGCATGGCATCAGTAGTTTCTAGTCACGGATTCATTTGTGACTCTATTTCAGATTTCAGATTTCATATTTCTTAAAAAATACATACCTTTTGACCAAACATCAAAATTAAAACCCGCTTTCACAGTTGTAATTTTCGTGTCGTGCTCTTCGAAACTAGATCCTGCATGGGTATATCTCAATGAAACTTCGTTTTGCAATTTAGTCTCTGTTAGGTGCAACTGCCTAGTGGTCGATGTGCAACTTTCTCCCTACTTGTGGACGTGCAGTTCAATTATGGTACTTGTAGCCCAAATAACATCCTACAAGTGAGATGTGCTACTTCTTCTTATGTCATGTCCAACTGTCTAGCAGTCGATGTGCAACTTTACCCCTGTCCATGGATGTGCAGTTTTAACTGCTTGCTGCCTTGGCCAAGTACCTAGTAGGGATATGCAGCTTTGGATGTTGTGTCGTCCAACTGCCTAACAGTGATGCACAATTCTTACCCGTACCGCATGGATGTGTAGTTTCCCTGCCACCACCTGCTCAAACCACTCATGCTATTGAGATGTGCAACTTTAGCGCCCGCCTATATACAACTTTTCACTACCCTCATGGATGTGGTGTTTTCACCATCCAACTACCCATGCCAGTGAAATGTGCAACTTCATCTGTTGTCCTAGCCAGCCTTGCAGACTATGTGCAAATCTGTATATGTCCCTGCCAGCTGAAACTACACATCTATAAGTAGGATGGGGAAGGAGTGGCACATCAATTACTAGCCAGTTGGCTGCAAAAATAGACTAAGTTGCACATGTCAGTGGTACGGTAGTTGGGGTAGGGTGCGCTAGCCTTGAAAAACTGCACATCCACAAGTAGGAAGGGGGCTGCACATTGACTACTAGATAGTTGGCCGGGGTAGTAGACCCGTGGAACATCCCAAAAGGTTGGTTCTCATGGTTGCTAGGTTGCAATCTGGTAGGAAGTTCGATCATTACCTTCAAATTTGGTTTTCGATCAAATTGCAACATGTAGCAATAGAGTTGCACAATATAGCATCAAAATTGGCATCATGTTTTTCGTCGGAACATACCCATGCGGGGTCTAGCTTTGAAGATCCCGTTGCGAGGATTCCAATAATGAAAATGGATCTGAATTTGAACGTGCAGTTTAAAAAATATGTTTTAAAAAATTGAAACCCCGAATAAAAGTACTCCCTCCATCTCAATTTATAAGTCATACGTGTAACCCTAGATCGCCAATTTGGCCAACAAAATACAACATATATATATTACAAAAAATATAACATAATAAACTTTAGATGTTGTATTTTCGAATGGTATATTTTTTGATACAATATAAGTTGTATTTCCTTGCCCAAATTGGGTAATCTAAAAATACGCATATGACTTATAAACTGAGACGGAGGGAGTACATACACATGCGTCGGACATGAAATTAAATGTGATGTCTAGCGATCGTGAGCATGCTATCAGTATATATATACACTAATAAAGTGCCTTTTTACTCCAGAAATTTGGACCACTGTATGCATGGTTGTGAGCCGAGCCGCTCGTTTACTCCAGAAAGTGCGTTCGCACTTTTTAGACTAGTGGATGGGGCGCGCCCTTGGCGCGCCTCCTAAGGCAGAGTTGTGCGCTCTTTAATTGTTGGAGCACCTCAATCCATGACTTTTTTGCAGGCCCGTTGACAAGGATGTGCGAGCGGTGCGATCGCACAGGGCCCCCAAAATCGAGGGGCCCCGAGAGATGAGAAAATCGGTAAAATCGTCCCGGTTCGTCGCCTGCCAGCTGCGTTGCCGCTGCCTGGTTCCCGATCCGGAGAAAAAACTGTAGCCGGACGTTCGAACAAAAAAGGGAGCAGAGCCCATGTTAGCCCAATCCGATGCCCCACTCCGTTTGGGCCTGTTTGTAGAAAGGCCTTTGTAGAAATCAGATAAAGAAAACAACGCCGTACTCCTCTGCTACGATTTGCGTATCGCTACGATTTGGTGAGCGAGAATAGCGAGGCAATGCCCTGACTACTTCGTGACGAGATCGATCGCGATCCGCCGTGCATCTGGCCGCCGCCGCCGGCTTTGCTGCTGCAACACCTGTCCAGTCATCCCCAAATATATCTCAAGTAAGCAGTAAGTCATAAGCTTTTAATCAACATCGATGGGCGATGAAAACTGCATTAGGTTATATGTTTATACAATCTTCCTCTCTGATTCTTTTGGTTTTTTCTTGCCAAATCAAACGCAATCCCTACTAGTATAGTAAGTACTACTCAGTTAAGCTTATACGTGGTTCTAATCCAATTAATAGGATTAGAATGTTGTGATACACGGCTTGTAATCCAATTTCTAGTTCTATTACGCCATATTCCAACAGTACTAATTCTTCATACCCATGTGCTAGCTAGCCATACTAGCATATTTCATTTCAAGAAAGACCCAATGTTTTGATCACAATAACAGTGGAAAATGATGTCTTGAAGAAAATAACTTTCAAAGATATAAGAATTCAAGAAAGACCCAAGAGAGTATGCTTACCTACATTAGGTTTTAGTTACATGGTCTTTAAATTTTGGGCCCCATTTTGCATTTCGCACCGGGGCCCAGCCCTGCTTTTTTGTTAGGGATGTAATACATGCAGACCCAACTTAATAGCCAGGTACTCCCTCTGTTCCTAAATATTTGTCTTTCTAGACATTTCAAATGGACTACACATACGGATGTATGTAGACATATTTTATAGTGTAGATTCACTCATTTTGCTTTGTATGTAGTCATTTGTTGAAATCTCTAGAAAGACAAATATTTAGGAATGGAGGGAGTAGATTATACATTACATCATGGTAGCTGAAAATTCAGGGAAGGCAGTTTGTAGCATACATGATAGGAGGGCATCTCCATATCAGCAACTTCATTATCGCTACTGGTGGTCATGGCAGACCCAGATGAACATCCAGTGTTCTCCTGAAAGAAAAACAACCAGTGTTCAGTAAGTAATACGTACAAGGAAAGGAGGATCATGCTGATAGAAAGAAAACACAAAAAAGGAAACCTAACCTTTCGGGAACAAATGCAACTTCTCTCTTTCTTTTGTTTTCATCCTTTCTTTGATTGCTTCTCCGACTTCTCCTGTCGTTTCTTTGCTTACTTCTTGTCACTCAGAGAACACTTGCCACTCTCAAGTTCAATATCAAACTATACAATGTGCAGAATGACAAGGTATTAATCAAACAATAGGAAAAGTAGCCAACGTTTTCAGTTTCAACTGCTACAATACCCACACAGTACAAGGAAAACATAGAAAATCGATATAGCATGTGGCTTGTTGTTTCTACTAATTCAGGTAACATGTTGTGAACTACACTAATCATAGAAATTAACATGGAATGAATTGTATGGTCATCTGCACTGTTGTAGGATGGCCAGCTAGAATGAAATCACTAAGTTGCATGACAGGAGGGACTGGTAACTACCATGGCGGTTCATGAATCGGTGAAAAAAAGAACAGTATACCAAAAACAGTAAAACAACCGTGGTAGCATGCGCTAGAAACCAAGTACTGACAAAACTAAATGATGAATAATCACAAAATCAGTAAGCATATAGAAATAAATCATTGAGAACTTATAGTTTATTTAAATGGAACTTGTCCAAATTACAACCGTGATGCAACTACAATGAGAAGTGGTCATCGACCAGACGACAACGCTAAGATTCTATCAAGCATGCAACACCAAGCCCATAATTCTATAGAAGTTCATGCGCAGAAGATAAATATACCTGAATAGCTGGTGCAGGAGAGTATCCATGGTGGCATTGTCAGCCTGTTACGCTGCAAGTTGCCACTGTGATATTCCTCCCTAAGCCATTGTCGCCCTCTTCTTCCCCAAGATGCCGCCGCCAATGTCGTGTCGTGGTACTGGAGACGGAAACGTTCAGATTCAGTATCAAGCATAAATCAAGACAGTGAACAATGCCAAGAAATCAATAAAAAGCTAGGCTTCACTTACTCAGATCAAAACAATCTCAAAATAAATGCACAAAAAAAACTGAAGTAGACTATAATCTAGTTAATAAACCTGTGCTAAAACAATGAAATGAGGGAAATCATGGATAACAAAGTAAGGTCACGTAATAGACCAAACTGAACTTAGGTCAATATTGCAATCTCCACATCTCAGTTTATAACTTTATATAGTGACTACAGCTAAAAACCTTAAACATACAAAACTGACAAGGAAATGCATTTAACAAACATATGATGGTCATGAGGGCAGTGCAAACCTGCTAACATATTCGATGCATCACGGATGTCCTCGCGAGTGCGGGTAGCACCCACTCTCTGCCTTGCCTTCACCGCCCTATTCCTTCCCGCCACCTAGCCACTTTGGAGAGCCATCAACCATCGATCACCACCTAGTTATCAGAACAGGCGAGAGGCAAGGGGGTAGTGCGTCAATGCGATGTACATACTCCAGAACCAAGTTCATAAAGAGCCCATCCTTCTCAGTTGTAGAAAAGAAACAATGATTTAGACCTAAGACATTTGGGTGGTCAAGTAGGCGTTGGTCTGAAGCTCACGGTTCTTGTAGCGCTAATCCTGAAGAACCGATGCATGATATTGTGATCTCACCTGGGGCAAAAATCCTCCTTTGCACTGGACATCCTCGACTCGGACAGAAAGCTTCAAAATCTTCAGCATGAGATCCAAAGAAAATGACCCGCATCTCCATTCTCACCTTCTTCCCATCCTGTGCAGGCTTCAGAATCGACACAGACGACGTCGTGGGGCAGGGGTAGCGCGACCATGTGTTGGGACTGGAGGCGCAACTGAACCTGGTGTTGCGGGCGAGGGCGCAGCTTTATTATCTTGCCATTTGAATATCAATTACAAAGGTTTTCTAAGGAGAAACCAACAACATGTACAAAGTAACAAAGTCATTACATCAAATCGCAAAGAGGTACACATAATTTGAGTACAAGAAAAGGTACCACAGTTCACAACTGAGCTTGTTATCTAGCCAAAGGAGCAGTTCTAGTTGTATCTTCACGCAAACACTAACAATGTCTAGTTGGAGAAATAAAAAAAGTATACCAAACACCCATCCATGCCTTTAGCACCTACAAACAAAAAATTACAAACGAATATATATATCCTATCATCTAAGTTCACAAACCAGAAGACTAATCTAGTTGCACATCGAGAAGAAAAAAATCCAGTCCAACAATTGACTAACCATACATATTTAGAACTTCACCTTCATTTTCAGCCTAGAACTAAGAAACAACCAAATTTCATCGGTGATATCAAATTAGTGGTAGAGGGAAACTTATGTAACTCTGTCTACTAATGCAAAAAATGACCACAACTAAAGAAAGTTTAGGTTCCTTTTCCATTCATGCTTATTTTCCCCTTATACATGTGAGTTTAAAATAATATACAGAAGCTAGTTGTGCAGGTCTTTGGGTAGCAGCGACTAACAATTGCCCAAAGAGAATGCTATAAATTAGCTAATCTTGCCACATGGAAGCCGAATATGATGGAGACATATGAAAAACTAAACTCAGATTAACAAGAGTTGGCAGTAATTATTCACTTCTGATGAACAAAACAAATATAAGATTTATACAGAAGGGGCTATAAGAAAATCTTATATTTGTTCTGTTCAGAAAACTTTCTCTCAGAGGTTAAGATAATGATACAAATACTAAGATCAATACGAATGTCCAAAAGAACAGAGAATGAAGCTTATCAATTTATCATCCACTGGTGCACAGCAAAAAAACCGAGGGAAATGTGAATAAGTATCTGAACAGAAAACTTTAGACTCATTCATGCATATCTAAAGCTGAAGAAATCTCCAGATATAGCTTAGCAAATTGCCTAATATACAATTGAACGAGAACCTATTACCTCTGGTGACTCCAAGTTTGAATTCAGATTGGATAATAGATATTTGGGTGCTGGTTTCTCAGCATATCAGCAAGCTTGGGAGTAAGAAGTGCTCTTAATGTATTGAAAGCTAGAAGGTTAGATGGGCTTGATATTCCATCACCATCAAGACCACAAAGCTTCGATAAAGCCCGAGCAACCTGTACTGCATGAAGATTTTTGGCAATCTGCACCCTTGCCCCAACACCATGTGATTCATGTGTCTCATTCTCTTTTGCTGTCGAATCATAATGAAGCAGTAAGGGCAAGACAAACCTGCAAAAACATTTGAATTTATATGTCAGTGCTATAGCTTCACATTACCTACTTTTTTGCTAATGTATATGTCAATTTGATTCAGTCAAGTATAATATGTACAGAAGAATTCTTTCGGTACTAACTCCATGTTACTATAGCTTTTTTTCTTTTAGGAGAGAGGAGGGAATCATCATATTATTATGGAAAAAAATTATATGAGACCAGGTCTCATATAATGCACGTGAGACCCACTCTGATGGATGACACGTGGCATTCACAAATCACAAAGCATCTAATCTCTCCTCCCCTGATTTCAGGTGGGGTGGGGAGGTGCTTTGTGATTTGTAAATGCCACGTGTCATCCATCAGAGTGGGTCTCACCTGCTAATCTATGAGACCTGGTCTCATAGAATTTTTTTCCTATTATTATAGCAGTAGCAAAAAGATGGCAGGGCAGTACCATAAAAAGCCAGCGGCAAGCAAACCATTTTCCAATTCAGATGAAAAGGAAACATTAGCAGCTGTCTGCAGAGTAGTATCCACAACGGAGGGAACAAAGTCAAGTTCTGTACAGTGCACAATGTCCTCAACAAGGCACCATCAAGCTAGCTTATTCTCTCCCTACCTCTTCAATTTGATAATAGCATTCCCTCGACCCTCCACTCTCAGTTTCATATCAGATCAAGAGAGAGAGGACACGCCTGGGAAAGAGCGCACATGGGCACAGGCATAGGACAGGGCGGCTACATCTCGGTAACCACGCGGCGTATACAAAGTGTTGTGGAGACGATCTTGGGGAGATGTGAGGGGCCGGAGCGGCGACATCTGCTTAGGAGGCACCGCCGTCGCTCCTCCGAGCGATGGGGGCATGTGAGCTCAGAGGGGGAGCAGCGACACGAGCGGCAGATGCGTCCCTCCAGGCGATGCAGGAGAAGGAGGACCGACAGGGAGAAAACGCATGAGGAAAAGGAGATGACGTGGTGGCAAGACCTGCACTGATGCCGCTACGCGATTCGATTCGGCGCTTCGCTGAGACGGCCGTCTCTGTCCTGCTCTCGCTGTCTCGCGTCCCGCGGAGGAGGAGGCACCGACGATCGCGTCGACCTCGTCCGGGTTGTGCTCATCCTCCGGCGCCGGCGGCGGCAGCAACCCTAGTGGGCGGGGAGAGGAGGCATGCGTCGGAAGAGCATAAGGCGGGGGGGGGGGCTCAAGTCGTTGTTCTCTTTCCATCTCTTGCTTCGCGACGAAGCGAACAAATTTGTCTCGTAGCCTTGTCGATGTGGCATGGTCGAGAGGCAGAGGGAGGTGTTACCTGGGAAGTTTTTAGTTTTTACACACAGAAAAATCCTAATTTTCCATCGGCGCAGTTAAATGACAGGTGGACACAACGAGCGCTCGCCCTAGTAGCGACTCTTATTGGGTTTAATTCAGGATTTCTTTATTGCTTCTAGATGTCTGAGTTTACAAGTCTAGCTATTCAGTATATAAAGCCTAGATTTAGCTTACAACATATGTGTCTGATTAAGTACTACTACTTATCGAAAAAGGGTTTCCCCCGCTTTGTATACAAAGCAACCAACTGAATCATACAGAAATAGGTGCTAGGGCGGAAGCAACACAGACACACCCAAAAGAAACGACAGAGAAAGCGTAAAAGAAACAAATGCCAACAACGGCGGATCAACAAAAACGAAGAAGCCTCGCGATCGCTGCGCCCACCTGGATCTTTCACTATGCTCCAAGACTCCGAAGCGCCGGCACCTATCAACACCTCCAAGAAGGATCGCGACGATGACGACGCTGCTGCCAAGGGTTTCCCACGGTCCACGACGAGGCGGGAGGAAGGGTAGCCCTCGACGCCATCCCGGAAGGTCAGGAGGCACCCACAGGCGCCACCGCGCCGGTGTCGGCCATGCCGACAGGGGTTTCCCCCAATCCCAACCCGCACCTCGGGCGCTCCGGAGGATGCCACCAGACCAACCACCATCCAGCGCCAACGCGGTCATGAGGCCCCCACGCCGTCTCACCACGGCACCTCGAAGTGAGGACAACATGGCGAAGAATCAGAGCCGGGACTAGGGCATCAGCACCGTCGGCACGCGGGAGGGCCCCACCTCCACCGTCAGTGACGATAGCTGTCCGGACGCAATAGTAGAAGCACACCAGGCCCGTGGGCCCATAGGCCTGGCCGACCCCTCGTGGGCCTGTAAAGCTCCCATCTTCGCGCTGCTGCCGGCACACCGTCGGCGCCGCCGTCACCTACCCCGGGGAGGAGACAAGCGCGCGGTGACAGAAGGGCCTGCCATCGCTGGCACCACCCGGGCCAGCGCCGAGGGCACCGGCCGGCGACGGCGGGGGAGAACCACCGGAGTTGGGGGCCGAGAAGAAGGAAGGGGCGCGCCGCCCCGGCCACCTCCCGAGGAGGCGGCGCAGGGGCGGGAACGGGAGGGAAGGGGTAAGAGGGGGCGGGATGCACCGCGGCGCGCGTGCCGGCGACCGGCGGCGGCGGCATGAACCCTAGCAGGGACGGGAGCCGCTCGCTCGGGAGCGAGGTGAGGCTTTGTGTCGGAGTAGTACTACTACTTATCCTACTCCTATACGGATATATGTACACGTACCGTGCACACACCTTCCAACAGGGGTATCGTGTTTAATTCCAACACATATGATGCCTACATACCTCCTTTCTTGTAAGAAAAAAGGTGGGCATATGGTTATTTATTATGATCTTTTCCTGTAAATACGATCACCAATTTCATGCACTAAATTGGGGAACATTCTTGGAAGAGTTGCATCGAAGGCCTATTACAATTATTGTATTTCCATGGCTAGTAAGTTGCTGGAAATTTGGCTAGTTAAACACAATATTTGAGCACACCAGGGATGTGAACACCATAGAAATAATCAACCCAGTGGATGGACTTGGGATCAAAGTCGAGGGAATAGGCTCCATTGTTAATTTGATCATCCTTGTTCATTGCCATCCTTAGCCTCTCCAAGTTCGTGTCATCAAAGCTTCATAAAATTGATAAAATGAAGTGAAATAGATACGCTAACAGGATGCGCTGGCATGCCATGTAATTGCCAAAGTGAAACAAAAGAACATATTGACAAGTTTTTAAGTTGTTTACCACCCTTTGAACAAGACGAATGGTGCATAGAGCTCAATCATATGCATGATGGATCTGTATTTTCTATTGAGCTCATTGTAGCGCCGTGAGAAAACACCACATAACGCAATGCTCACTAGGCGAAGCATCTGTCCCATCAATTGTAGGGAAAGCACATACCATTAATTTCATTCTCGTGATATATAGGAATTCCATGTTGAAATGGCGAACTAACCTCGAGGGGAAGCTCATACTTGACGGTCGTGTACAATCTCAACTGCGCAAGTGTGCTAAAGATTCTCATCTTCTTTAGCCGGACACACTCTCCATTCCTCTTCTTGCATGACGGGTTCTCAAGGAAGTAACGGTGCATTGAGTTTATGACGAGGGCAGAGGGTGTCGGGTTGCGTACCGATGAAGTTACATGGTAGATGATCTGAGCGTGTTGGTCCTCCGAGTGTGCTGCCATGGCAGCAATCATAGCGTTCACCACCATATCCCCCGGAATCTGTCAAAACCACCCACCCAACCACGCCACGTAGAGCTGGTTACATGGTTACTTGATCAAGTTTTTTTCCAAATTGGTTTATGATGTTTCAACAAACTCACCATGTCAAGTGTTAAATCAGGGTTGATTACAAAGAACGGCAAGGTTTGCTTTGCATGGCCCAAAATCAATGTGTTGACTGACCTGCAAAATATAAAAATGCTCAGTAATCATTGACTGCTGTTGTCGAGGATCAAGATATTTTTTTTAGTTTTAGCACCAGATTCCTTCGATCCATCCAGGCAATGGCTCCTTGATTGTACTAGTTATGATGCTCGGGCAGATGATGACCACTGGAACATCCCCTCGCAGGTGCCCCATCATCATCTCCCCCATTGCCTTAGTGAAGACATAGGTGTTTGGCCACCCAAAATTCCGCGCCCTTCATCCAATTGTGCATAAGCATGGAGTAAATGCATTAGTGGAGGAAAATAGCACGCTTGCATAAGTATATTACTGTTTTTTTTTCTCTTCAGTGTTTTATGTACGTCTAACCTCTTGAGGCCAAGCTCCTTCATGGTTTTCCTCTCGGCTTTCTCCGTGGAACTGCTAGCCCTTAGTTCTCTCTTGGTATCTTTGATCAAATTTAGCTCAATTTCGATGTCCAGATGTGTGCCCACCCTTAGTGTCTCACCCATCAAGAATGTCTTCTCAGTTATTAGCCCCTCCTTTTCACCACCTACATAGGCTGTTCAAGTCATATAGATATCACTTAATGAGTCACAGTTCAGAATTTCTTGTTACCGCAAATGCAAAGATTATATATATAGTTGTATTGGTTTGCACCAGTTGAAACATGAAGCAACATCTCTAGCTTAGTACACTTCTTTGCAAATTCGCAAATGTGCTTCACTCCCAAGACATTTGTGTCGAAAGCCACATCATACCTGAAAAATTAGCTTCGCATTTTGACTTGTTATCTCAATCACATGTATGTAATTATTGTAACATTATGACAATAATATGCCACCAGGAAACACTTCGAACCTTTCAGAGAAGTTCGTAGTGGCAGCTCCGTTGATGATAATGTCTATGTCCTTGGACACTTCTCTCAGCTTGACGGTGTCTAGTCCAAAGTTTTCATGCATGACATCTCCCGCCAAAGGACATATCTTTTCTTTGACGAAATTGTGAAACTCCAAACCATGTATTTCTTTCAAAACTTGAAAGATTTCCTTCCCCATGATCTGAAAATATCAAAACATCATTTGTACATCACTATTAGTTAATTCACTAAGCATTTGCAAGGTTACTCTCTCAGGAGCAAGTGTACTTTGTCGGGGATAAATTCTGCCAATGCAATTGCAGACTTAACGGGTTAAGAAAATCTGCATAGCTGTGATGCATAGAAAGTTAGCATTGGCCTTTTTTAGTTTATTATTTGACATGGGAATAATGTAATAGATAAATAGATTATTTGTAAAAGGTTTTTGCAAGTCATTAGTCCCATGATTGATGATCTCGATAAGATCACTGAGGTGAGGTCACTATCTGTTCTAGAAATTAAGTAACAATGCCAATTAAAAAAACAGATTGTCCATCTCTTTCACAAGGAAGAGATTTAAATGGTGTCAATGCTCAAAGGCACAATTTCTGATTCAAGGATATGATTAAAAAATAGTTTCATATGCTAGCCAATGACAGACATATAAAGAAACATATTTTCATACTCGATCAGGAGGGTCTTATCAAGGAGGAGGGTGCACTTCAAAATTTTGCTACAAACTATTAAGATGATCCTTTTGGACCACTATCTATGAACAATTTCGGTTGTATGAGTCCGTAACGGATGACATCCCTCAAGTCTCGTTGGTGGAAAAATGAGTTTTTAGCCGCTCTATATTCAGAAGAGGAAATCTGAGATGCAGTTTTTCAGATGGAACAAAATAAAGCTCCGGACCGAATGTTTTTCCAGCGGAGTATTGTTACTGTTTCTCGTACGTGAACAAGGTGTACTTGTTAAGGTTGATCGAAAAGCAGGGTTGCTAGGTGGAATGTGTTGTTCTGTCCCAAAGGCCAGGGTGGTTAAGTGGAATTAGTAGGGTAGCAAGTGTTCCGTCTTTTTGCAACATGAGGAGTCGATAGAACACCTATTACTTGAGTGTAGTTTTTTACTCGTGTGGTGTAGTCCGTTAATCATGTTGCTTAAAACATTTACCCTCCCCC
>LR738711.1:3156780-3166932 GCA_902687465.1 Secale cereale
CCCCCCCCTCCTCCCGGCAGTATGTCTAATACATTTGGCAATTGGTTGATGGACATTCATAAATGTTTTTGTGTATATAGTCTACTAGGGGTGGCACCCTTATCTTCAACTCTGGGCTTTCTACGAATAGTGTGTTTTTTCATAGAAGAAAGTGTGTTTCAACTCATGAGCATATTATTCATGCACGAACACAGTGGCTGCACACTTGGTATACCTTCACAGGCTTGGTATACCTGCACACTTGGTATCCCTAGTCGTATATATGTTTCACTCATGTGCATATTATTCATGCACAAACACAGTGGCCTCCCCCATCTTAGAATGTTTTCATTATTTACTTACTTTGTAATACAATGCCTTTTTGGACATGTGGTTTATGTGTATCTTGTGATGAAGAGGTCCGGCGTTCACTCAATGTGGTTTTATTAGGTATATAAAATTATTAAATTAAAACGTCTTTTATTGGAAAAAAGAGTTTCCCTGGGTTCTGTGTTTATTACTGCACACACAAAATACATATATGGATTGTGCAATACGTTTTCCATTTATATGTCTTGATAGGAGAAGGTTAGCAAGCAAATGAGAACATATTGTCAAGAACACATTGGCATTGATGTAAAGAAGATGTATTTTTACTAGAAAGGATAATTAGAAACGATATTTCACCTCATTCTGAATTCGAAACTTTGCGGATTCGACGTCGGAGGCCCGAATAAGAAGAAAGAGCTTTTTGACATCAAGCTGAACCCTCAATATCTTCTCCACAAGCACTACCCAGAAATCATACAAGAAACAC
Organism: Secale cereale; assembly: GCA_902687465.1. Classification (NCBI taxonomy): domain Eukaryota; kingdom Viridiplantae; phylum Streptophyta; class Magnoliopsida; order Poales; family Poaceae; genus Secale; species Secale cereale. The sequence goes on from LR738711.1 coordinate 3,157,577, forward strand.
CAATATATAAACCTCACGCCCTTTATCCAAAATATGCCTTTTAGATTTGATCAACACGCATGATTAATGAACACATGTACCTTTTGCTAGGAACCCCGTTGAACCAGTGATGAGGATGCTCTTGCCCTTGAAGTATCCTACAACCCTATCCACATCCATTTCACTGATCATCATGGTCGTCGACTTTTGTGTGTCTCGAGAGAACAATGCGTGCTATAGAAAGAACCACCATGGTTTTAAAGAGTAAATAGCAATGCATTAGGGTTGGGAAGAATGTTGGTTTCCGAGGACAACTGGAAAAAAAAAAGCAACGTGGGCCATGTGTTGAAGGGAAACTCAGTTCCAACTGCTTTTAATTTTTTTGGCGGGGAACTGCTTACTAACTAACTACATCACGTCTCTAAAAACACTAACTATAACACGATTTCCTCGTACAAATACTGGAGATATGGGCCAGTATATTTCCTTTAATTCTAGTCATTATCATGCAAGAGGACAAAGTACTAGAGTCATTTTGTTAAATTTGATTAGACAATATATCGAATACCAAAAATATCCTTACACTTTTTCATGTCTTGAGTGTTACTGAACTTAACCTTTCTCCCATAGCTTTGGCAAGGGTCTAGTTCTTGCTAGTTGTCATGGTCGCTCTGCTCTCAAGATTTTTAAAAATTTAACCAGAAGTTTTTAAAAAAAAATTTAACACACATAAACTTTAGTTTACCATAAGAAAAAAAAAATGGTAGCCCCACTGATTTGCCGGGGCTTGTGCAGGTGCACACCCTGCACATGCTTGCATTACGGCTTTACGGGCCTTGAGCTTGAGACCGGGCACTCAAGAAAGTACCACCAAAGTGAAGTCTCAATTGCTTACTGGCCAACTACACCACAATTCTATTTCGTTTATCTCTAGTGCTAGTAATTATCATGCAAGAGGACAACGTACTAGAGAAATCTTGAAAACGACCTTGCATGAGCGGTTGTTTAATTAATACTGCCTCTGTCACGTAAATATAAAAAGCGTTGTTTTCGACACTAGCGACACATAAGCGTGTGTGCTCCCGTTCCTTCTTAAATTCCTGGATGCTTGCAAATGCACGTGGAGTTCCTCGGTCTTCAACGCTCGTCACGTTTTTGTGTTCTTGCTACTCCCTGTGTATATTTTAATATTTGAAAAAAGGTTTCTTAGGCATATCTAACACCGGCCCTTAAATTTGCTCCGGCATCGTTCACGAACACCGGAGGACTAGTCCACAAACACTAATACAGGAGCCGGACATCCAACACAGTCCGCATGCATTTCAACCATTGTTTGAAGTAACTGCAGAAAATTCATGGAATTCATATAAACTAGACTAGATTCATTACAAACACGCCGTATTTTCATCGACCCTAAAACTATCCTGTGACGGCGGCCGGTGACCCGCGGCCACTTCCTTTATATTTCGCATCGACGACCATATCCTCCATTTGCCGTCTCCATGAGCGGTGGTGGGGTTCAAGACCCATGAGGTGAAGGTGCGATCTCCAGCGAGAAATACTAAAACAAGGGAGACGGACTGACCACTTGGGAAACCATGCCCTGCCACATCCCTTGCCCTATTCATCCTCGGAGGAGGATGCGACATGTCCGTCACCGGCGACGATGGGCGTGAGGTCGATGATGGACGTGGATGGTTTGTCATTTTCTGCCGTCCACATGCGCCCCCGAAAGTTGGCTCCTGCACAGGCAGCGCTTGCGCATCCGCGGCCGCGTTGGGATGCACCGGAACTTCGTGGCGAGCGGTGCGCACGGCCTTGTAGAGCGCGCTGCTCCGCAACGAAGTTCAGGTTCACCGCTGCCGTGGCGGCCACGGCCTCCTTGCTTGCGCGATCGCTGTAGATATGGCCCTCCTCCAGCCGGTGGTGCTCAGGGTGAAATATGGTGTGCCTCTTCTCTTCTTGCGCCTGCTGAAACGCCGGCATAGGAGCCGACGCAGGCTGCTCCTCCTCTGCCATGACAGCATCGTAGTGCTCCTGCGCTATCGTCTGCGAGTTCATCTACAACGAGACGGCCAAGAATAGGCGGGGCTACTCTAAAAGATACTCCCTCCATTCCATAATGTAGTGCCTATAGATTTTCGAGGAAGTCAAACTTTGCCAACTTTGACCAAGTGTATAGAGAAAACAGTCTACATCTACAATACCAAACATGTACATTCTGAAAATATAACTCATGATGTATCCAATGATGTGCATTTGGTATTCTAGATGTACCTATTTTTCTCTATAAATATGGTCAAAGATTGTAATGTTTGACTTTTGCAAAAATCTATAGGCACTACATTATGGAACAAAGGGAGTAATATGAAGTGCGTAAGCAAAAATATACACAATTTTATTTTATTACCATCATTTCTGTTGAGTTTCATTCATATATATGTATTGACCCCCTTCTTCAAATTAGACGTGGAAGATGATGGATGAACTCCTACCACAAGATCGCATGCGAGCAATTCAAGAGGAATTGGCGAGATTCTTCCTTGACCACCTCATCAATAAAGCCAGAGAATACCATGTGTAAGTTGAGTTAAGATGTTAGGGTATTGTAAGAGATCTTACACATTGTGTGTGTGTGTGTCTATATATATATATATATATATATATATATATATATATATATATATATATATATATATATATATATATATATATATATATAGCATCGGATTGATATACGAAAACTTGTTGTTCGACCAATCTCTCGAAGAAGGAGAGAGGTCGATCATCTTCTCTCTGTATATGTTCATGACGATCTTCTGTACTTAATGATTTCCTTCATTTGCTTACTAGCTACCGTGTCGAGTCCTCTCGATCTATACGTATAGTACGTAGCGATCGACCAAGCACGGAGATAAGAGAGGACACTTCTCTCTATTAGCTAGCTAACGCAATATATGAAACACCTAAATTAACCTTACAAAACCGCCCAAACCTCCTCCTCCCTTTCAGCAAAAAAAAACCTAGCCCATGAACTGCTGACGCGTGGACGCTTATTTGTCCCGGTTGGTGCTAACAACCGGGACAAAAGTCCCCCCTTCCTGGGCAAACCGTAGTGACCAGGTGAAGGCCCATCTGTTCCGTTTGGTATAAGAACCGGGACTAAAGGTCTTGGCACTAGTAGATAAAGGATCATCAGACCCGGTTCGTTTGGGCCTTTAGCCCCGGTTCCTGAACCAGGACAAAAGTGTCGGTACTAATGATCTGACCCTTTAGTCCCGGTTCAATCCAGAACCGGGGCAGATGGGTGTCCACGTGGCATGTGCGCCGAGCCCTGGCAGGAGGGGCTTTGGTCCCGGTTGGTGGCACCAACCGGGACCAAAAGGCATCCACGCGTCAGCATTTCTGTGGTTGTGGTTTTTGTTTTTTTTCTGAAAGGGGAGGGGGTTGGAGGTTTTGGGGGGTTAATTTAGGTGTTTCATATTGTGTTAGCTAGCTAATTAATAGAGAGAAGTGTCCTCTCTTATGTCCGTGCTTGGTCGACGCTACGTACTACACATACGTATAGAGAGGACTAGACACGCTAGCTAGCTAGCTAGTAAATCAAACGAAGGAAACAGAAGATCGTATAATCAACATATATATATATATCGACCACCTCTCCTTCTCCGAGAGATTGGTTGAACAACAAGTTCTCGTATATCTATCCGACACTACCGGGTACATATATACAATAATTATCTCTTACAAATATAATCTCCTATAGGATGGACGCATGGTCCACATAGTATTCTCCGTCTGGCGCGATCACGTGTTCAAGGAAGAATGCCGCCAATGCCTCTTGAATTGCTCGCAGACGGTCTGGTGTTAGGAGTTCATCCTGCATCCGAAACATCTAATTTGAAGTAGGGGGTCAATACATGAAATGATGCTATAAAATTGTGAATATTATTAATTGCTTACGCACTTCAAATTGTGCTTCAGAGTAGCCGCACTCACAGGTCGTGTGGCGGATGGACTCGCAAATATAGTATCCACAGTAATCATTCCCGGGTTCCTGCCACAACCACTTTACAAGAAATAGAGGTCAATCAAATTGATAAGCAAGAATGCCAAATGGTATTGATGAAACTAGCGCTTGAATCAAGATATAGGAGATGCGCGCGCGGAACATGCTACTATATAGTACTTACTTTCGAGTATCTAAATTCTAGCTTCTTCGGCAGTCCCGGAGCTTTTTTGGTGAATTTTCTCCAAACCCTGCCAGACAAAGAAAACAATTACTTGATATCAGAAATGAAGTTGCTGATATGCATGGTGGATATTATTGATCGATTTAACTTACCTGTCGAGCATTTGAGTCATGTCCGCATACTCCTCGGGATCTTTACATTTAGAGTCCAAGACAGTTACTACTCCCTTCTCAAGCTTAATCTCTAAGAGAATATAGTGGAAGCTGCGCACGCATGCATGAACTCATCAATTACATTACTATAACCTTGATTGATATATAAGGGAAACCAAATATGCACAAGAAAGTAACACTCACTTGAAGTTGTAAGGAAAGAGTATTATATCTTTGTTTTCATTTACCACCAACGATCGTAGCAAGTTGGTCTCGGTATCTAAGGGACGCAATTTAACCTCGGTTGCATCTATGAGGTATGTGTTAATGAACCCAATATCACCTACTTGTCTTTTCTTCAATTCGACGATCTTCAATCTGCATAATATAGTGAGGATAATTATAAATACATGCAATGAAGATCAGCTATATAGAGAGACTTAATGACAGAAGTAGTACTACTTACAGACAGTAGCAGGTGACCGTTGTTTTATCGAGGGCCAATTGATTGAAAAACTGATAGAACTCCTCAAATGAAACAGGCAACAGTTCAATTCCAACGAGGTCATGCTCCGGTTTAACTCTCAAATACAAGCTATCCCTCTCCCCAGACTCTCTGGAGATTTTCAAGTACCAATCATGCAATCTTCGCATATTCGTTGATAGAGATCTTTCATTTTTGACGAGAGGCTTTTTGTACTCGTATCTTTCTATCTGCACGTCCAAGAAATCATATTGTACATCGTCGGACACGTAATCTCCAAGATTGGTATAACCGGGCACCATCCTCGGATCATTAGCGACCATGTCGCTAGACACCTTGAGCGGGGGGTACGATTGGTCCGCTTGTTCGCCGAGCTGGGCAATTTGTTTCCCAGCTCGTCCTTCTGCTAACCTTTGATCCCTTTTAGTACCTCCCGACCGCTTCGCTGCTTGAATTGACTTTTGAATCATGCGGTCATAGTTGTCCTGCAGCTTACTTTTCACTGGTTGCTTCAGGGCAGCAAGAGTGCGCTTTGCTTTCACCGCATCTATCTTCTCCTCTGGAGGTGGATGTCTCTGTGCTTTCAACCCTTCAAGCCAGTCCTTCACTTCGCCTTGAGCTATATTCGTGTTTTCCTCGTCGGACCTCTCATATGGTAACTTCTCTAGAGGCGTGAGAGAAGGACCGAATCTGCATCGCCTCCCTCCTCTGGCTGTACTGCTAGACGTCGCTAGACCAGACAAAGCGGCTATCTTTTTTCCTTGCTTACGCGCCGGAGCAGGAGCTGTTGGGGAACGTAGCAGAATTCAAAAAATTTCTACGCTTTCACCAAGATCCAACTATGGAGACATCTAGCAACGAGCTAATAAGAGTGCATCTACATACCGTTATGTAGATCGCGTGCGGAAGCTTTCGAAGAAGCGTGGATGAAGTAGTCGTACTCTTCGCGTTCTTCGTCACCGATGATCTAGCGCCGAACGGACGGCACCTCCGCGTTCAACACACGTACGGTGCAGCAACGTCACCTCCTTCTTGATCCAGCAAGGGGGGAGGAGAAGTCGTCAGAGATCCAGCAGCACAACGGCGTGGTGGTGGATGCAGTGGAGATCGCAGCAGGGCTTCGCCGGGCGCCCTGCGTTGGGAGTATGGAGTTGTGACGGGAGGGGGAGAGGTGCCAGGGCAAGGGTGCGGCTGCCCTCTCCCCCCCCCCATATATATAGGGGGCCAGGGGGGTGCGCCAGGGCCCTGCAGATCCAATCTGCAGGGGGGGCGGCGGCCAAAGGGGGTTCCTTGCCCCCCAAGGCTAGTGGGGCGCCCCTCCCCCCTAGGGTTTCAACCCTAGGCGCATGGGGAGGTGGGCCCCTAGTGGTGCGCCAGCCCATTAGGGCTGGACACTTCCCCTTGCGGCCTAGGGGCCCCACCGGGATGGGTGGCCCCACCCGGTGGACCCCCGGGGCCCCTCCTGTGGTCCCGGGACGCTCCCGGCACTAGTAGGAAAAGGGCTATAGATGAAATTGATACTAATGGCGCACCAGACAGGAAGTGCGCCATTAGTATATAGTAATGGCGCATCAGCAACAGATACGCCATTAGAGTTCAAAGTACTAATGGCGCACCTTCCCCGGAGTGCGCCATTAGTATCAAGAAGTTTTTTTTTTTAACTAGCGCGCCTGTCCAAACATACTAATGGCGCATCCGTGAATAGTGCGCCATTACTAGTTGTAAATAGTAATGGCGCACCTGCAGTAAAGTGCGCCATTAATGCTCTTTTTTTATGATATTTTTTATTCTGTTTTTTACAAAACTACTAATGGCGCACTGTCGCAGAGTGCGCCATTACTAGTTTGAACTAGTAATGGCGCACTGTGCGGCAGTGCGCCATTAGTATGTTTTTTTTGCAAAACTTGTAATGGCGCACTAACTATAAATGCGCCATTAGTAACCTTGATTACTAATGGCGCATTTGTAGTTGGTGCGCCATTAGTATGCGGGCAGCAACAAGATATTTTGGACAGCCTCTCTACCACTCACTTTCCCCCCCCCCCCACTTCTTCATTCTCTCCACACTTCCTCTCCTCTCGGGTCCCTCCTCTTTTCCACCTCATTTCCACCATATATTCATTCAAATTAAGTGGTTCAATTACCTTGTTTTGGTAGGTAAGTATGGGGGGAAGCTATATTTATGTTGTTCTCCATACAAACAATGTGCACATGCACTTTTATGGCCTATAGCTAGATCTATGTATGTTTGTGGTGTTGCATAGGTTTGTTGTGTTGCATATGTGTTTGTGTTTGGAGGTGTACCGGTATTTGAAATGCGATAGTTGCCAATATTTTCCCGGAATGTTGATTCATTTCCGTTTCGGTGAGAATTTTGGCATTAAGCATTCATTTTTGTCCTATTTTTAGGGAAAGTCATGGCAATTTTTTTCTTGGTTCTAAAATATCGTTTTGCTCTACCCCGCAGGGCGACCATGGTGCGCACGATGACCGAAGGCATCGTGAATAGGTTTTTGAGGTCCGCGAAGGCCGAGATGCTTCAAAAGAACGAGACGGAGATAAGATGTCCGTGTCGAAGATGCAAGCTGAAGAGCCTTATTGCGGACCCGGATTCCAGGCAGGTGCGGGACCACCTGCTCTTGCGTGGTTTCATGGATGGCTATCGGTGGCAAGGTGATGAAGATGACTACGAAGTCGTTCATGGCCGCCGGGCAAGAAATGAGGAAGGGCAGCAAGACAACCACCGCGGCTCGGGCGGGCGAGAAGACGAAGAATCCCCAGGAGATGATCACGACGGTGATGCTGTACACAGTCATCATGTAGAAGATGCAGGACATGATGATGAGGAAGATGCCGGAGCAGACGACGGGCATGATCATGAAGATGATGATGCCGGCGGAGCAGACGACGCTGAACCATCGATGGGCTGGGTGCAGGACCCTCATATTCAAGAGCTGCTTCTCAAGCAGACCGATAACGCAAGAGCTGCCGCCCGAGAGAAAGCCAAGATGGATCAACTTGAGTTAGACGCGGTTACTCCATTGTATGAAGGATGCAGGCCCGAGGATACCCGCCTGAAAGTAACGCTCATGGCTCTGGAGATGAAGGTAAAACACAAAATGACCGACGCATGCTTTGACGAGAACATGTCATTCTGGCACGAACGTCTTCCCAAGGGGAACAAGTGCCCCACCACTTTGGAGGAGGCGAAGAAAATCGTGTGTCCTCTGGATTTACCGCACGTGAAATACCATGTGTGCATGAACAATTGCATCATTTATCGGGACGAGCACGCGGAGTCTACCATATGTCCGGTGTGCGGCGTCACTCGATACAAGAAGAGGAAGAAAGCTCCTCGAAAAGTGGTGTGGTACTTTCCGATCACTCCTCGTCTGCAGCGGTATTTCGCGGACCCTAAGGTAGCAAAGCTTCTGCGTTGGCACGCGGATAGGGAGGAGAAGAAGCGAGAAGATGACGCAAATGATCCGGAGATAGATAAAAAAGACAAGATGCTAAGTCACCCTAAGGATGCGAGCCAGTGGCAAGCGTTGAACTTCGAAGACCTAGAATTTGGGAACGATCCAAGGAACATCGTGCTGGGCGCGAGCACCGATGGAGTCAACCCGTTTGGCAGCCAGAGAAGCACACATAGCACCTTGCCTGTGTTTGTGTGGATGTACAACCTTCCCCCCTGGTTGTGCATGAAGAGGAAGTACATTCACATGAGTATGCTAATTGAAGGACCGAAACAACCAGGGAACGACATCAATCTGTATCTGGGGCTGCTGAAAGAGGAGCTAGACACGCTGTGGAAAACGCCAGCCAATACGTGGGACGCCGCAAAGAAAGAATATTTCCCTATGAGAGCCGCGCTGCTCACGACGGTGCACGACTATCTCGGTTACTGATATGTCGCGGGGCAGGTGGTCCACGGATTTTCTGGATGCGTCAGGTGCATGGATGACACCACGTATCGCCAGCTAGATAGAGATCCCGGGTCTTCGAAAACCGTGTTCATGGGACATCGAAGGTGGCTTCGCGACGATGACCTGTGGAGAAAACACAAGGATCTGTTCGATGGTGAAACCGAACCCCGCGGACGCCCGCGTACGAGGAGCGGCGAGGAAATAGACGAGCTGTTGAAAAATTGGAAAGATTGCCCACTGTCGGGAAAGAAGCAAAAGGCGCCAGAGCCGGGAAAGAAGCGAAAGGCGCCAGAGCCGCTGCTGAAGGTATGGAAAACGAGGTCTGTTTTCTGGGACTTGCCGTACTGGAAGATCCACCGTGTGCCTCACAGCCTTGATGTAATGCATATCACGAAGAACGTGTGCGAGAGTCTGCTTGGTACCCTGCTCAACATGCCAGAGAGGACCAAAGATGGGCCGAAAGCAAGGGCAGACTTGAAATCAATGGGCATCAGGCAGGAGCTTCACGCTATATATGATGATCATGATGATGATGATGATGATGATGATGAGGCGAAGCAGGACACGGAAAGTCGTCGCAAAGGCAAAAAGGCCAAGAAGACCGGAAATGACTACCCTCCCG
>LR738711.1:3181915-3208623 GCA_902687465.1 Secale cereale
CGGGGGCGTCGTGGGCGGCGGCGTCGGGGAGAGGGGGGGCGTCGGGGGCGGCGGCGTCGGGGCCGTGGGGGCGTCGGCGTCGGGGGCGTCGGGTGCGAGAGGTGCGAGAGGGAGCAGAAGTGGAGATCTGGCGAGAGGGAGGGACGGGCGACAACGCTATAGGGCACAATACTAATGGCGCACCGTGCCCTGGTGCGCCATAAGTACGTGCATACTAATGGCGCACCACCCCCAGGTGCGCCATTAGTATTGTTTTTTTATTTCTGCGCACGAGCCAACAGTTTATCTCCCACCATACCTCATACACATCAAGCCCCCCTAGCTAGCTCGACTGGTCAGCCCCCAGTTCTCCCACCAGAAGGTCCTGGGTTCGAATCCCAGGCTCCACAATTTTTTTTATGCATTTAAAATGCTTTTTGATACTTATTTGTGTTTAAATATGTTCAAACTTGTTTAAATCATAACAGTAATATTTTTTTATAAGACAGAAATAATTTTTTAAAAAATTATTATCAAATTTAAAACAGGGGGAGGGGTGCGGGGGGTCGGCGGCGGCGGTTGAGTAGGGGGAGGGGTGCGGGGGTGGACCGGGGGGTGCTCTCGGCGACGAGGGGGATCGAGATCGAGTGTCCATGAAATTTAAAAATATTCATGATAGTTCAAAAAGTGCCCATGAAATACAATCGAGAAATGAAGGCTACGATTTAAATACAAACGATCTTAGCTAGCTAGCTATCTGTTCACAATCTTCTTGCCCTTCTTGTTCGCAAATGGAGTTCTTCTGTGGAACGGACGTCCTTTAGGTAGGGTGGTCCTGCTTCTTCTTGTGGTGTATGCTGCTACTTCATCATCGTCGTCATGTTCGATCCTCGGGTCGCCGTACTAGTCGAAGTCTTGCTCATTGGCTACTCCATCCATTCCGATGATCTTCCTTTTGCCTCTCCTCACGACAACACGACTGGGCTTTGACGGGTCGGAAATGAAGAAGCATTGGTCAACTTGGGAAGCCAGTACCCATGGCTCATTTTTCGCGGTGACGTTTGCGCCCGCGGTCTTGGATTTGGCTTCGGGTATAACCATGGTGGTGAAATACCGGTCTTCTTTTAGGACGCTCTTGGCCCATCTGACACGGAACATCGGGACCTTCTCTCCAGCGTAGCTCAGCTCCCAGATCTCCTCGATCCTTCCGTAGTATCTGTCCTTGTCATTACCGGTGTAGGATTCCATCGTTACCCCGGAGTTCTGATAACCATCGCTCTTCATGTCCTTGGCCTCAGTGTAGAATGTGTAGCCGTTGATATCGTACGCCTCATAGGTCATCAGGTTGTGCTCGGCGCCCTGTGACAAGGCGAATATGAGTTGTTCTTCCGCGGAAGAATCATCATGTAAAGGGTACGACAGAAGCTTCTTCTTAAACCAACGCGTGAAACATGAGTTGTGCTCTTTGATTATATCTCCGTCCGTCCTCTGTTGGCCTCGGTCATTGTATGTCTTCTCAATAAAGGTTTTGTGCTGAACCACCCAAGGATCGACCACGTCTATGTGTTGTAGCGCGACTAGGTTTGCTCTTTCAAAGTCGGCGAGTCGACCCTCGAAGTCGACATGCATTTCGCGGCGACCCTCATGGTGACCCGATCCAGCGATCCTGCCGAGGTGCCTGTTGACGGGCAGACCAACGGGGTTCTCGATGCCTAGATAATTCGTGCAGTACGAGATGCACTCTTCGGTCAGAAAGCCCCTGGCTATGCTTCCCTCTGGACGTGACATGTTGCGAACGTATCCTTTGATGACACCATTCATCCTTTCGAACGGCATCATGCTGTGCAGGAACGTCGGCCCGAGTTGGATGATATCGTCCACGATATGGACCAGCAGATGCACCATAACATCGAAGAATGCGGGCGGGAAGTACATCTCAAGCTCGCATAGTATCACCACGATCTCTTCCTGTAGCCTTCTGAGTTGCCTCACGCCAACAGACTTCCGAGAGATGACGTCGAAAAAGTTGCATAGGCCAAATAGGGTTTCACGGACGTGCGCGTCCATGATACCACGGATTGCAACTGGAAGTATCTGCGTCATCAGCACGTGACAGTCGTGAGACTTAATCCCGCTGAACTTCAGCTTCGCCCGGTCTAGGTATCTGCTTATCTTCCCCGCGTAACCGTAAGGAAGTTGTACTCCTACGAGGCAGGTGAAAAACTGCTCGATCTCCTCCTGACTTAGAGTGAAGCACGCGGGAGGGTAGTCATTTCCGGTCTTCTTGGCCTTTTTGCCTTTGCGACGACTTTCCGTGTCCTGCTTCGCCTCATCATCATCATCATCATCATCATGGTCATCATATATAGCGTGAAGCTCCTGCCTGATGCCCATTGATTTCAAGTCTGCCCTTGCTTTCGGCCCATCTTTGGTCCTCTCTGACATGTTGAGCAGGGTACCAAGCAGACTCTCGCACACGTTCTTCGTGATATGCATTACATCAAGGCTGTGAGGCACACGGTGGATCTTCCAGTACGGCAAGTCCCAGAAAACAGACCTCGTTTTCCATACCTTCAGCAGCAGCTCTGGCGCCTTTCGCTTCTTTCCCGGCTCTGACGCCTTTTGCTTCTTTCCCGGCAGTGGGCAATCTTTCCAATTTTTCAACAGCTCGTCTATTTCCTCGCCGCTCCTCGTACGCGGGCGTCCTCGGGGTTCGGTTTCACCATCGAACAGATCCTTGCGTTTTCTCCACAGGTCATCGTCGCGAAGCCACCTTCGATGTCCCATGAACACGGTTTTCGAAGACCCGGGATCTCTATCTAGCTGGCGATACGTTGTGTCATCCATGCACCTGACGCATCCAGAAAATCCATGGACCACCTGCCCCGCGACATATCCGTAACCGAGATAGTCGTGCACCGTCGTGAGCAGCGCGACTCTCATAGGGAAATATTCTTTCTTTGCGGCGTCCCACGTATTGGCTGGCGTTTTCCACAGCGTGTCTAGCTCCTCTTTCAGCAGCCCCAGATACAGATTGATGTCGTTCCCTGGTTGTTTCGGTCCTTCAATTAGCATACTCATGTGAATGTACTTCCTCTTCATGCACAACCAGGGGGGAAGGTTGTACATCCACACAAACACAGGCCAGGTGCTATGTGTGCTTCTCTGGCTGCCAAACGGGTTGAGTCCATCGGTGCTCACGCCCAGCACGATGTTCCTTGGATCGTTCCCAAATTCTAGGTCTTCGAAGTTCAACGCTTGCCACTGGCTCGCATCCTTAGGGTGACTCAGCATCTTGTCTTTTTTATCTATCTCCGGATCATTTGTGTCATCTTCTCGCTTCTTCTCCTCCCTATCCGCGTGCCAACGCAGAAGCTTTGCTACCTTAGGGTCTGCGAAATACCGCTGCAGACGAGGAGTGGTCAGAAAGTACCACACCACTTTTCGAGGAGCTTTCTTCCTCTTCTTGTATTGAGTGACGCCGCACACCGGACATATGGTAGACTCCGCGTGCTCGTCCCGATAAATGAAGCAATTGTTCATGCACACATGGTATTTCACGTGCGGTAAATCCAGAGGACACACGATTTTCTTCGCCTCCTCCAAACTGGTGGGGCACTTGTTCCCCTTGGGAAGACGTTCGTGCCAGAATGACATGTTCTCGTCGAAGCATGCGTCGGTCATTTTGTGTTTTACCTTCATCTCCAGAGCCATGAGCGTTACTTTCAGGCGGGTATCCTCGGGCCTGCATCCTTCATACAATGGAGTAACCGCGTCTAACTCAAGTTGATCCATCTTGGCTTTCTCTCGGGCGGCAGCTCTTGCGTTATCGGTCTGCTTGAGAAGCAGCTCTTGAATATGAGGGTCCTGCACCCAGCCCATCGATGGTTCAGCGTCGTCTGCTCCGCCGGCATCATCATCTTCATGATCATGCCCGTCGTCTGCTCCGGCATCTTCCTCATCATCATGTCCTGCATCTTCTACATGATGACTGTGTACAGCATCACCGTCGTGATCATCTCCTGGGGATTCTTCGTCTTCTCGCCCGCCCAAGCCGCGGTGGTTGTCTTGCTGCCCTTCCTCATTTCTTGCCCGCCCCCCATGGACGACTTCGTAGTCATCTTCATCACCTTGCCACCGATAGCCATCCATGAAACCACGCAAGAGCAGGTGGTCTCGCACCTGCCTGGAATCCGGGTCCGCAATAAGGCTCTTCAGCTTGCATCTTCGACACGGACATCTTATCTCCGTCTCGTTCGTTTGAAGCATCTCGGCCTTCGCGGACCTCAAAAACCTATTCACGATGCCTTCGGTCATCGTGCGCACCATGGTCGCCCTGCGGGGTAGAGCAAAACGATATTTTAGAACCAAGAAAAAAATTGCCATGACTTTCCCTAAAAATAGGACAAAAATGAATGCTTAATGCCAAAATTCTCACCGAAACGAAAATGAATCAACATTCCGGGAAAATATTGGCAACTATCGCATTTCAAATACCGGTACACCTCCAAACACAAACACATATGCAACACAACAAACCTATGCAACACCACAAACATACATAGATCTAGCTATAGGCCATAAAAGTGCATGTGCACATTGTTTGTATGGAGAACAACATAAATATAGCTTCCCCCCATACTTACCTACAAAAACAGGGTAATTTAACCACTTAATTTGAATGAATATATGGTGGAAATGAGGTGGAAAAGAGGAGGGACCCGAGAGGAGAGGAAGTGTGGAGAGAATGAAGAAGTGGGGGGGGGAAGTGAGTGGTAGAGAGGCTGTCCAAAATATCTTGTTGCTGCCCGCATACTAATGGCGCACCAACTACAAATGCGCCATTAGTAATCAAGGTTACTAATGGCTCATTTATAGTTAGTGCGCCATTACAAGTTTTGCAAAAAAAACATACTAATGGCGCACTGGCGCACAGTGCGCCATTACTAGTTCAAACTAGTAATGGCGCACTCTGCGACAGTGCGCCATTAGTAGTTTTGTAAAAAACAGAATAAAAAATATCATAAAAAAAAGAGCATTAATGGCGCACTTTATTGCAGGTGCGCCATTACTATTTACAACTAGTAATGGCGCACTATTCACGGATGCGCCATTAGTATGTTTGGACAGGCGCGCTAGTTAAAAAAAAACTTCTTGATACTAATGGCGCACTCTGGGGAAGGTGCGCCATTAGTACTTCGAACTCTAATGGCATATCTGTTGCTGGTGCGCCATTACTATATACTAATGGCGCACTTCCTGTCTGGTGCGCCATTAGTATCAATTTCATCTATAGCCCTTTTCCTAGTAGTGAAGTCTCTTTACTCGATCCGTAATCTATCATCCCGTGACCAACTACTTAGTCACATTGAGCTCATTATGATGATGTCTTACCGAGTGGGCCCAGAGGTACCTCTCCATCATACGGAGTGACAACATCCCAGTCTCGGTTCGTACCAACTCAACAAACACTTTCGGAGATACCCGATGCGTACCTTTATAGCCACCCAGTTACGTTGTGACTTTTGGCACACCCAAAGTATTCCTACAGCATCCGGGAGTTGTACAACCTCATGGTCTAAGGAATAAATACTTGACACCGAAAAGCTTATGCATTACGAACTAAACGATCTCGTGCTATGCTCAGGATTGGGTCTTGTCCATCAAATCATTCTCCTAATGATGTGATCCCGTTATCACTGACATCCTATGTCCATGGTCAGGAAACCGTGACCATCTGTTGATCAACGAGCTGGTAACTAGAGGCCTACCAGGGACTCATTGTGGTCTGTGTATTCACACATGTATCGATGTTTCCGTACAATACAATTCAAGCATGAATAACAGACGATTATCATGAACAAGGAAATATAATAATAATACTTTTATTATTGCCTCTAGGGCATATTTCCAACAGTCTCCCACTTGCACTAGAGTCAATAATCTAGTTACATTGTGATGAATCGAACACCCATAGAGTTCTGGTGTTGATCATGTTTTGCCCGTGGAAGAGGTTTAGTCAACGGGTCTGCGACATTCAGATCCGTATGCACTTTACAAATATCTATATCTCCATCCTGAACATAATTCCGGATGGAGTTGAAACGGCGCTTGATGTGCTTGGTCTTCTTGTGAAACCTGGGCTCCTTGGTAATAGCAATAGCACCAGTGTTGTCACAAAAGAGAGTCATTGGGCTTGTCGCGCTTGGAATGACTCCTAGGTCGGTGATGAACTCCTTCATCCAGACTCCTTCCTGTGCCGCTTCGCAAGCAGCTATGTACTCCGCTTCACATGTAGAATGCGCCACGACGCTCTGCTTGCAACTGCACCAGCTGACTGCCCCACCATTCAAAATATACACGTATCCGGTTTGTGACTTAGAGTCATCCAGATCTGCGTCGAAGCTAGCATCGACGTAACCCTTTACGACGAGCTCTTCGTCACCTCCATAAACGAGAAACATATCCTTAGTCCTTTTCAGGTACTTCAGGATGTTCTTGACCGCTGTCCAGTGTTCCGTACCGGGATCACTTTGGTACCTCCCTACCAAACTTATGGCAAGGTTCACATCAGGTCTGGTACACAGCATGGCATACATGATAGAACCTATGGCCGAGGCATAGGGAATGACACTCATCTTTTCTCTATCTTCTGCCGTGGTCGGTGACTGAGCCTTGCTCAATCTCATACCTTGCAAAACAGGCAAGAATCCTTTCTTTGACATATCCATATTGAACTTCTTCAATATTTTGTCAAGGTATGTACTTTGTGAAAGACCAATCAGGCGTCTCGATCTATCTCTATAGATTTTGATGCCTAATATGTAAGCAGCTTTTCCAAGGTCCTTCATTGAAAAACTTTTATTCAAGTAGGCCTTTACATTTTCCAAGAATTCTATATCATTTCCCATCAGCAATATGGCATCCACATATAATATGAGAAATGCCACAGAGCTCCCGCTCACTTTCTTGTAAATACAGGCTTCTCCATAAGTCTGTATAAAGCCAAACGCTTTGATCACTTCATCAAAGCGAATATTCCAACTCCGAGATGCTTGCACCAGCCCGTAAATCGAGCGCTGGAGCTTGCATACCTTGTTAGCGTTCTCCGGATCGACAAAACCTTCCGGTTGCATCATATACAACTCTTCCTTGAGGAAGCCATTAAGGAATGCTGTTTTGACATCCATTTGCCATATTTCATAATCATAGAATGCGGCAATAGCTAACATGATTCTGACTGACTTCAGCATCGCTACGGGAGAGAAAGTCTCGTCGTAGTCAATCCCTTGAACTTGTCGATAACCCTTAGCGACAAGCCGAGCCTTATAGATGGTCACATTACCATCCGCGTCTGTCTTCTTCTTAAATATCCATTTGTTTTATATGGCGTGCCTATCATCAGGCAAGTCCACCAAAGTCCATACTTTGTTTTCATACATGGATTCTATCTCGAATTTCATGGCTCCAAGCCATTTATTGGAATCCGGGCCCGCCATCACTTCTTCATAGTTCGAAGGTTCACCGTTGTCTAACAACATGATTTCTAGTACAGGGTTGCCTTACCACTCTGGTGCGGAACGTGCCCTTGTGGACCTTCGAAGTTCAGTAGTAACTTGATCTGTTTCTTCATGATCATCATCATTAACTTCCTCCCTTGTCGGTGCAGGCACCTCAGGAACAATTTCCTGCGCTGCGCTACTTTCCGATATAGGAGGGGTGACTGTCACCTCATCAAGTTCTACTTTCCTCCCACTCACTTCTTTCGAGAGAAACTCTTTCTCCAGAAAGCATCCATTCTTGGCAACAAATACTTTGCCTTCGGATCTGTGGTAGAAGGTGTACCCAATTGTTTCCTTTGGGTATCCTATGAAGACGCATTTTTCCGATTTGGGTTCGAGCTTTTCAGGTTGAAGTTTCTTGACATAAGCATCGCAACCCCAAACTTTTAGAAACGACAGCTTCGGTTTCTTGCCAAACCAAAGTTCATACGGAGTCGTCTCAACGGATTTAGACGGAGCCCTATTTAAAGTGAATGCGGCAGTCTCTAAAGCATAACCCCAAAAAGATAGCGGTAAATCGGTGAGGGACATCATAGATCGCACCATGTCTAACAGAGTACGATTTCGACGTTCGGACACACCGTTACGTTGAGGTGTTCCGGGCGGTGTCAATTGTGAAACAATTCCACAGCTCCTAAGGTGTGTGCCAAATTCATGACTTAAATATTCACCCCCACGATCCGATCGCAAGAACTTTATTTTTCTGTCACGTTGATTCTCAACCTCATTCTAAAATTCCTTGAACTTTTTAAAGGTCTCAGACTTGTGTTTCATCAAATAGATATACCCGTATCTACTCAAGTCATCCGTGAGGGTGAGAACATAACGATAGCCTCCGCGAGCCTCAACACTCATTGGACCGCACACATCGGTATGTATGATTTCCAATAAGTTGGTCGCTCGCTCCATTGTTCCGCAGAACGTAGTCTTGGTCATCTTGCCCAAGAGGCATGGTTCGCACGTGTCAAATGATTCATAATCAAGAGACTCTAGAAGTCCATCTGAATGGAGCTTCTTCATACGTTTGACACCAATATGAGCAAGGCGGCAATGCCACAAGTATGTGGGACTATCATTATCAACTTTACATCTTTTGGCATCTACACTATGAATATGTGTATCACTACGTTCGAGATTCATCAAAAATAAACCATTGACCAGCGGGGCATGACCATAAAACATATCTCTCAAATAAATAGAACAACCATTATTCTCCGATTTGAAAGAGTAGCCATCTCGCATAAGACGAGATCCAGAAACAATGTTCATGCTCAAAGCTGGTACTAAATAACAATTATTGAGGTTTAAAACTAATCCCGAGGGTAGATGTAGAGGCAGCGTGCCGACGGCGATCACATCGACCTTGGAAACATTCCCGACGCGTATCGTCACCTCATCCTTCGCCAGTCTCCGTTTATTCCGCAGCTCCTGTTTTGAGTTACAAATGTGAGCAACTGCACCGGTATCGAATACCCGGGAGCTACTACGAGTGCTGGTAAGGTACACATCAATAACATGTATATCATATATACCTTTGACGTTGCCGGCCTTCTTGTCTGCTAAGTATTTGGGGCAGTTCCGCTTCCAGTGACCTGTTCCCTTGCAATAAAAGCACTCTGTCTCAGGCTTGGGTCCATACTTTGGCTTCTTCCCGACAACAGGCTTGCCAGGCGCGACAACTCCCTTGCCGTCCTTCTTGAAGTTCTTCTTACCCTTGCCTTTCTTGAACTTAGTGGTTTTATTGACCATCAACACTTGATGTTCTTTCTTGATGTCCACCTCCGCTGATTTCAGCATTGAATACACCTCGGGAATGGACTTCTCCATCCCCTGCATATTGAAGTTCAACACGAAGCTCTTGAAGCTTGGTGGGAGCGACTGGAGGATTCTGTCAACGACCGCTTCATCTGGGAGATTCATTCCCAGCTGAGACAAGCGGTTGTGCAATCCTGAAATCTTGAGGATGTGCTCACTGACAGAACTGTTCTCCTCTATCTTACAGCTGTAGAATGCGTCGGAGACATCATATCTCTCGACTCGGGCATGAGCTTGGAAAACCATTTTCAGCTCTTCAAACATCTCATATGCTCTGTGGTGCTCAAAACGTTTTTGGAGCCCCGTCTCTAAGCTGTAAAGCATGCCGCACTGAACCAGGGAGTAATCATCACTACGCGACTGCCAGACGTTCAAAACGTCTTGGGCCGCATTGGGAGCAGGTGCATCACCTAGCGGTGCTTCAAGGACATATGATCTCTTGGCAGCTATGAGGATAATCCTCAGGTTACGGACCCAATCCGTATAGTTGCTACCATCGTCTTTCAGCTTGGTTTTCTCTAGGAACGCGTTGAAGTTGAGGGAAACTGGAGCGTGGGCCATTTGATCTACAAGAGATATTGTAAAGAATTTAGACTAAGTTCATGATAATCAAGTTCATCTTAATCAAATTCTAATGAACTCCCACTCAGAATGACATCTCTCTAGTCATCTAAGTGATACACGATCCGAATCGACTAGCCCGTGTCCGATCATCACGTGAGACGGACTAGTCATCAACGGTGAACATCTTCATGTTGATCGTATCTTCTATACGACTCGTGTTCAACCTTTCGGTCTTCCGTGTTCCGAGGCCATGTCTGTACATGCTAGGCTCGTCAAGTGAACCCTAAGTGTATCGCGTGTGTAAATCTATCTTACACCCGTTGTATGCGAACGTTAGAACCTATCACACCCGATCATCACGTGGTGCTTCGGAGCAACGAACTTTAGCAACGGTGCACAGTTAGGGGAAACACAATACTTGAAATTTTAGTGAGAGATCATCTTATTTACTACCGTCGTTCTAAGTAAACAAGATGCATAAACATGATAAACATCACATGCAATCAATTAAAATGACATGATATGGCCAATATCATCTTGCTCCTTGGATCTCCATCTTCGGGGCACCATGATCATCTTGTCACCGGCTCGACACCATGATCTTCATCATCATGATCTTCATCATCGTGTCTCGAACAAGTTGTCACGCCAACTATTACTTCTACTACTATAGCTAACGTTTAGCAATGAAGTAAAGTAATTACATGGCGTTATTCAGTGACACGCAGGACATACAATAATTAAGACAACTCCTATGGCTCCTGCCGGTTGTCAAGTTCATCGACATGCAAGTCGTGATTCCCTATTACAAAAACATGATCAATCTCATACATCACATATATCATTCATCACATCTTCGTTTTGGCCATACCACGTCACATAGCACATGCTGCAAAAACAAGTTAGACGTCCTCTAATTGTTGTTGCAAGTTTTACGTGGCTTCTATAGGATTTCTAGCAAGAACGTTTCTTACCTACGCCAAAACCACAACGTGATTTGTCAATTTCTATTTACCCTTCATAAGGACCCTTTTCATCGAATCCGATCCGACTAAAGTAGGAGAGACAGACACCCGCCAGCCACCTTATGCATCTAGTGCATGTCTGTCGGTGGAACCAGTCTCACGTAAGCGTACGTGTAAAGTCGGTCCGGGCCGCTTCATCCCACAATACCGCCGAATCAAGATTGACTAGTAACGGTAAGAAAGTTGAACAAACTCAAACGCCCACAACTTTTTGTGTTCTACTCGTGCAAGATGCTACGCATAAAACCTGGCTCAGATGCCACTGTTGGGGAACGTAGCAGAATTCAAAAAATTTCTACGCTTTCACCAAGATCCAACTATGGAGACATCTAGCAACGAGCTAATAAGAGTGCATCTACATACCGTTATGTAGATCGTGTGCGGAAACTTTCGAAGAAGCGTGGATGAAGTAGTCGTACTCTTCGCGTTCTTCGTCACCGGTGATCTAGCGCCGAACGGACGGCACCTCCGCGTTCAACACACGTACGGTGCAGCAACGTCACCTCCTTCTTGATCCAGCAAGGGGGGAGGAGAAGTCATCAGAGATCCAGCAGCACAACGGCGTCGTGGTGGATGCAGTGGAGATCGCAGCAGGGCTTCGCCGGGCGCCCTGCGTTGGGAGTATGGAGGTGTGACGGGAGGGGGAGAGGCGCCAGGGCAAGGGTGCGGCTGCCCTCTCCCCCCCACATATATATAGGGGGCCAGGGGGGTGCGCCAGGGCCCTGCAGATCCAATCTGCAGGGGGGGCGGCAGCCAAAGGGGGTTCCTTGCCCCCCAAGGCTAGTGGGGCGCCCCCTCCCCCCTAGGGTTTCAACCCTAGGCGCATGGGGAGGTGGGCCCCTAGTGGTGCGCCAGCCCATTAGGGCAGGACACTTCCCCTTGTGGCCTAGGGGCCCCACCCGGATGGGTGGCCCCACCCGGTGGACCCCCGGGGCCCCTCCGGTGGTCCCGGGACGCTCCCGGTGACCCCCGGAGATGACCCGATGGCCGAAACTGGACTTCCTATATATCAATATTTACCTCCGGACCATTCTGGAACTCCTCGTGACGTCCGGGATCTCATCCAGGACTCCGAACAACTTTCGGGTTTCCACGTGCATTTATCTCTACAACCCTAGCGTTACCGAACCTTAAGTGTGTAGACCCTACGGGTTCGGGAGACACATAGACATGACCGAGACCACTCTCCGGTCAATAACCAACAGCGGGATCTGGATACCCATGTTGGTTCCCACGTGTTCCTCGATGATCTTCATCAGATGAACCACCGTGTCAAGGATTCACTCAATCCCATATGTTATTCCCTTTGTCCATCGGTACGGTACTTGCCCGAGATTCGATCGTCGGCATTCCCGATACCTTGTTCAATCTCGTCATGGCAAGTCTCTTTACTCGATCCGTAATCCATCATCCCGTGACCAACTACTTAGTCACATTGAGCTCATTATGATGATGTCTTACCGAGTGGGCCCAGAGGTACCTCTCCGTCATACGGAGTGACAACATCCCAGTCTCGGTTCGTACCAACTCAACAAACACTTTCGGAGATACCCGACGCGTACCTTTATAGCCACCCAGTTACGTTGTGACGTTTGGCACACCCAAAGTATTCCTATGGCATCCGGGAGTTGTACAACCTCATGGTCTAAGGAATAAATACTTGACACCGAAAAGCTTATGCATTACGAACTAAACGATCTCGTGCTATGCTCAAGATTGGGTCTTGTCCATCACATCATTCTCCTAATGATGTGACCCCGTTATCACTGACCTCCTATGTCCATGGTCAGGAAACCGTGACCTTCTGTTGATCAACGAGCTGGTAACTAGAGGCCTACCAGGGACTCATTGTGGTCTGTGTATTCACACATGTATCGTTGTTTCCGTACAATACAATTCAAGCATGAATAACAGACGATTATCATGAACAAGGAAATATAATAATAATACTTTTATTATTGCCTCTATGGCATATTTCCAACAGGAGCAGCCGGAGCGGCGGCAGGTCTCTTCCGCCCTTGCTGACTAGGCGGAGAAGGAGGAGCAGGCTGGCTGCTCGGGCACGCCGGCGGCGAAGGAGGCGGAGTGCCGCCACGCGCCGGAGAAGGAGCCGGAGTGCCCTGATCGTCACTCGCCGGAGGAGGAGGCGGTGGAGGAGGCGGTGGAGGAGGCGGAGTGCCCTGACTCGCCGGAGGAGGAGGAGGAGGAGGCGGAGGCGTCCAGTTGAGAATGTTGATGAGGTCCTTCCGCCATAGGCATGGAGTATTCAGTGAAGAACCCAGCCGAGTCTCCCCTTCACCGGTAGGGTGGTCAAGCTGGAGCTCCTCAAATCCCTCCATAATTTCATCCACCATCACCCTAGCATATCCTTCTGGAATCGGCCGGCAGTGAAAAGTGTCGCCGGGTCCAGTAGGATAAACAGAGCCAGCAGCCGCCTTGACCTTCAGATTGATCCACTGCGCCATAAGGTGGCAATTTTGTGCCTCCGTGATAGCATCCACGGGATACCTGGCAGTAGCCGTCAAGACAGGCTCCGGCTGAAGCAGCTCGGTGGAAGCCACACTGCTTCTCCGCTGAGATGGCGGGGTAGCCATGCTGCTTCTCCACTGATGTGTCTGATTAAGTACTACTACTTACCGAAAAAGGGTTTCCCCGTTTTGTATACAAAGCAACCAACCGAACCATACAGGGATAGGTGCTAGGGCGGAAGTAGCGCAGACACGCCCAAAAGAAACGACAGAGAAAGCGCAAAAGAAACAAATTCCAACAACGGCGGATCAACAAAAACGAAGAAGCCTCGCGATCGCTGCGCCCACCGGGATCTTTCACTGCGCTCCAAGACTCCGAAGCGCCGGCACATATCAACACCTCCAAGAAGGATCGCGACAATGACGACGCTGCTGCCAAGGGTTTCCTCCGGTACACGACGAGGCGGGAGGAAGGGTAGCCCCCGACGCCCTCCCGGAAGGTCAGGAGGCACCCACAGGCGCCACCGCGCCGGTGTCGGCCATGCCGACAGGGGTTTCCCCCGATCCCAACCCGCACCTCGGGCGTTCCGGAGCATGCCACCAGACCAACCACCATCCTGCCCCATCGCGGTCATGAGGCCCCCACGCCGTCTCAGCACGACACCGCGAAATGAGGACAACACGGCGAAGAATCAGAGCCGGGACTAGGGCATCAGCACCGTCGACACGTGGGAGGGCCCCACCTCCACCGTCAGTGGCGGTAGCTGTCCGGATGCAATAGTAGGAGCACACCAGGCCCGTGGGCCCACAGGCCTGGCTGAGCCCTCGTGGGCCTGTAAAGCTCCCACCTTCGCGCTGCTGTCGGCATACCGTCGGCACCGCCGTCACTGTTGGAAATATGCCCTAGAGGCAATAATAAAAGAGTTATTATTATATTTCCTTGTTCATGATAATCGTTTATTATCCATGCTATAATTGTATTGATTGGAAACTTAAATACATGTGTGGATAAATAGACAAACTTTGTGTCCCTAGTAAGCCTCTTCAGGACTGGCTCGTTGATCAAAGATGACCGTGGTTTCCAGGTCATAGACATGAGTTGTCATTTGATAACGGGATCACATCATTAGGAGAATGATGTGATGGACGAGACCCAAACGTTAAACATAGCTTTTGATCGTATCAGTTATCGCTATAGTTTTCTGCATGTCAAGTATAAGTTCCTATGACCATGAGATCATGTAACTCACTGACACCGTAGGAGTGCCTTGTGTGTGCCAAACGTCGCAACGTAACTGGGTGACTATAAAGGTACTCTACAGGTATCTCCGAAGGTGTCTGTTGAGTTGACATGGATCGAGACTGGGATTTGTCACTCCGTGTGACGGAGAGGTATCTCCGGGCCCACTCGGTAATACGTCATCTCAATGAGCTCAAAGTGACTAAGTAGTTAGTCACGGGATTATGTATTACGGAACGAGTAAAGAAACTTGCCGGTAACGAGATTGAACTAGGTATAGAGATACCAACGATCGAATCTCGGGCAAGTAACATACCGACGAGACAAAGGGAACTGTATACGGGATTGCCTGAATCCTTGACATCGTGGTTCATCCGATGAGATCATCGAGGAACGTGTGGGAACCAATATGGGTATCCAGATCCCGCTATTGGTTATTGACCTGGGAGTGTCTCGGTCATGTCTGCATAGTTTCCGAACCCGCAGGGTCTACACACTTAAGGTTCGGTGACGCTAGGGTTGTTAGTGAGAACAGTGTATGGTAACCGAAGGTTGTTCGGAGTCCCGGATGAGATCCCGGACGTGACGAGGGTCTCCGGAATGGTCCGGGGACGAAGATTGATATATAGGATGAGAGTGAACGGAGTCCGGAAGTGTTCCGGGGAGCACCGGGGAGTCGTCGGATGATCGAAAGGGGTTTCGGGGGGTCCCGGCAAGTGTTGCGGGCCCTATGGGCCATAAGTGGGAGACGCAACAGCCCTCATGGGGCTGTGCGCCCCCCCTTGGGCCCTCTCCACCTGCGCATGGGGGCTGGCCCCCCCCCTTAGGGAGCCGCACCCCAGAGTCCTTGGGGGGCAAGGCACCCTGGGGGGGCAAACCCTAGCCCTGGGGGCGCCGCCCCCTCCCATCTCCCCTTGGCCGCCGCCCCTAGGGGGAAACCCTAGGGCGCCCCCTCCCCTCTCTCCCCCCTATATAAAGAGAGGCAGAGGGAGGGCAGCCACACACGTTCGTGCCTCGGTGCTGCCCTCCCTCTCCCACAAATATCTTCATCCAGTTTGCAGTGCTTGGCGAAGCCCTGCTGGAATTCCTCCACCACCATCTCCACCACGCCGTCGTGCTGCTGGGTTTCTCCGTCAACTTCTCCTTCCCCCTTGCTGGATCAAGAAGGAGGAGACGTCCCCGAGCTGTACGTGTGAAGAACGCGGAGGCACCGTCCGTTCGGTGCTAGGATCTTCGGCGATCTGAATCGCGGCGAGTACGACTCCATCAACCGCGTTCTTGAACGCTTCCGCTTAGCGATCTACAAGGGTATGTGGATCCAACTCTCCCCTCGTAGATGCATCTCCTAGATTGATCTTGGTGAGCGTAGAAAAAATTTTTGTTTCCCATGCAACGTTCCCCAACAGTGGTATCAGAGCCAGGTTCTTGCGTAGATGCTTTCACGAGTAGAACACAAAGGGGTTTTGTGGACGTTGATGTTTAGATTGCTTCCCTCCTTGGTCTTTCTTGATTCAGCGGTATTATGGGATGAAGCGGCCCGGACCAACTTTACATGTCCACGTACATGAGACCGGTTCCATCGACAGACATGCGACTTTTGTTGCATAAGATGGCTGGCGGGTGTCTGTCTCTCCTATCTTAGTTGAATCGGAATAGACAAAGGCGGTCCTTGTAGAAGGTTAAATAGCAACTTAAATATCACCGTTGTGGCTTTGCGTAGGTAAGAAGCGTTCTTGCTAGATACCCATAGCAGCCACGTAAAACATGCAACAACAAATTAGAGGACGTCTAACTTGTTTTTGCAGGGTATGTATGTGATATGATATGGCCAATGACATGATGAGATATATTTGATGTATGAGATGATCATGTTTTAATAGTTAATATCGACTTGCATGTCGATGTATACGGCAACCGGCAGGAGCCATAGGGTTGTCTTTAATTTTTGTATGACCTGCGTGTCAATCATTAAGCGCTATGTAATGCTTTACTTTATCGCTAAAACGGTAGCAATAGTAGTAAGAGCATGGTGGGCGCGCGACAACCCCGATGGCGACACGATGATGGAGATCATGATGATGGGGATCATGGTGTTACGCCGGTGACGATGGAGATCATGCCGGTGCTTTGGAGATGGAGATCAAAAGCACGAGTTGATGGCCTTATCATGTCACTTATGATTTGCATGTGATGTTAATCCTTTTATGCATCTTATTTTGCTTAGGACGACGGTAGCATTATAAGATGATCCCTCACTAAAATTTCAAGATAAAATTGTGTTCCCCCCGAGTGTGCGCCGTTGCGAAGGTTCGTCGTTTCGAAGCACCACGTGATGATCGGGTGTGATAGACTCTACGTTCGCATACAACGGGTGCAAGCCAGTTTTGCACATGCAGAACACTCGGGTTAGACTTGACGAGCCTAGCATGTACAGACATGGCCTCGGAACACGCAAGACCGAAAGGTCGAGCATGAGTCATATAGTAGATATGATCAACATGAAGATGTTCACCATTGACACCACCTCATCTCACGTGATGATCGGACTTGGGTTGGTAGGATTTGGATCATGTCACGCTCGGATGACCAGAGGGATGTCAATTTGAGTGGGAGTTATAAGTAATTTGATTAGTTAAAAACTCACTTATCATGAACAATAGTCTAAGATGTCTTTGCAAATCTTTTGTTGTAGATGGCTCGCGCAGTAGGTCCCCTGAATTTTAATGCGTTCCTAGAGAAAACTATGCTGAAAGATGATGGGAGCAACTTTGTGGACTGGCTCCGCAATCTGAGGATCATCCTCACAGCTGCCCAAAAGGTTTATGTCCTAAATGCACCGCTAGGTGAACCCCCCGCTCCGGCCTCTGTGGACGTTATGAACGCCTGGCAGTCGCGTTCGGATGACTACTCAGTAGTGCAGTGTGCCATGTTGTATAGCTTGGAAGGAGGACTTCAAAGGCGTTTTGAACGTCATGGAGCATATGAGATGTTCCAGGAGTTGAAGTTCATCTTTGAAAAGAATGCCAAGATCGAGAGGTATGAGACCACCGATAAATTCTTTGCTTGCAAGATGGAGGAGAATTCGTCTGTCAGTGAGCACTTACTGAAGATGTCTGGGTACTATACCCGCATAGCTGATCTGGGACTTGTGTTCCCGGAGGAGGCTATCATTGACAGAATTCTCCAGTCACTCCCACCTAGCTACAAGAGCTTCGTGCAGCAGTATAACATGCAAGGGATGAACAAATCCATCGTCGAGCTGTTTTCAATGCTGAAAGTCGCTGAGGCAGACATCCAGAAGGAGTATCAAGTGTTGATGGTCAATAAAACTACCAGTTTCAAGAAAAATGGCAAGGGCAAGAAGGGTAACTCTAAGAAGAGTGGCAAGGCAGTTGCTCATCCAGTGAAGAAACCCAAGGCTGGGCCCAAGCCAGAGACTGAGTGTTTCTATTGTAAGAGGAACGGCCACTGGAAGCGGAACTGCCCTAAGTATCTGGCAGACAAGAAGGGGGCAAACAACAACAACAAGCAAGGTATATGTGATATACATGTTATTGATGTGTACCTTACCAACTCTCGTTGTAGTGCTTGGCTATTTGATACCGGTTCGGTTGCTCACATTTGCAACTCTAAACAGGAACTACGGAATAAACGGAGGCTGGCGAAGGACGAAGTGACGATGCGCGTGGGAAATGGTTCCAAGGTTGATGTGATCGCCGTCGGCACGCTCGCTCTTCGATTACCATCGGGATTAGTTATGAACCTGAATAATTGTTATTTAGTGCCTGCGTTGAGCATGAACATTATATCTGGATCTTGTTTAATGCGAGACGGTTACTCATTTAAATCAGAGAATAAAGGTTGTTCTATTTATATGGGTAATATCTTTTATGGTCATGCACCCGAAGTAGGGGGTTTATTCTTATTGAATCTCGATAGTGATGATACACATGTTCATAACATTGATGCCAAAAGATGTAGAGTTGATAACAATAGTACCACTTTCTTGTGGCACTGCCGTCTGGGTCATATCGGCGTGAAACGCATGAGGAAGCTCCATGCTGATGGACTTTTGGAGTCTCTTGATTTTGAATCACTTGACACATGCGAGCCGTGCCTCATGGGCAAGATGACTAAGACCCCGTTTTCAGGAACAATGGAACGGGCAACTGACTTATTGGAAATCATACATACTGATGTATGTGGCCCGATGAGTGTCACGGCGCGCGGTGGATATCGTTATTTTCTCACCTTCACTGACGACTTAAATAGATATGGGTATATTTACTTAATGAAGCATAAGTCTGAAACGTTTGAAAAGTTCAAGCAATTTCAGAGTGAAGTTGAGAATCATCGTAACAAGAAGATCAAGTTCCTACGATCTGATCGAGGGGGAGAGTATCTGAGTTATGAGTTTGGCAATCACTTAAGAAAATGTGGAATTGTTTCACAGTTGACGCCACCTGGAACACCACAGCGTAATGGTGTGTCCGAACGTCGTAATCGAACCCTATTAGATATGGTGCGTTCTATGATGTCTCTTGCCGATTTGCCACTATCGTTTTGGGGATATGCGTTAGAGACAGCTGCATTCACTTTAAATAGGGCTCCATCTAAGTCCGTTGAGACAACACCGTATGAACTATGGTTTGGTAAGAAACCTAAGTTGTCTTTTCTCAAAGTTTGGGGTTGCGATGCTTATGTCAAAAGGCTTCAGCCAGAAAAGCTCGAACCCAAAGCGGACAAATGTGTCTTCATAGGCTACCCAAAAGAGACGGTTGGGTACACCTTCTATCTCAGATCTGAGGGCAAAGTGTTTGTCGCTAAGAACGGGTCCTTTCTCGAGAAAGAGTTTCTCTCGAAAGAATTGAGTGGGAGGAAGGTAGAACTTCATGAGGTTATTGAACCTCTACTTCAACCAGAGAGTAGCGCAGCACAGAAAGATGTTTTTGTGGAGCCTGCAACGGTTGAAGAGGAAGCCAATGATGATGATCAAGAAGCTTCTGATCAAGTTACTACCGAACCTCGTAGGTCGACAAGGGTACGCACTGCACCTGAGTGGTATGGTAACCCTGTCTTGGAGGTCATGTTGTTGGACAACAGTGAACCTACGAGCTATGGAGAAGCGATGGTGGGCCCGGATTCCGACAAATGGTTAGAGGCCATGAAATCCGAGATGGGATCCATGTATGAAAACAAAGTATGGACTTTGGAAGTATTACCTGAAGGGCGGAAGGCCATTCAGAATAAATGGATTTTTAAGAGGAAGACGGACGCTGACGGTAATGTCACCGTGTATAAAGCTCGACTTGTGGCAAAGGGTTTTTCACAAGTTCAAGGAGTTGACTACGATGAGACTTTCTCACCCGTAGCGATGCTTAAATCCGTCCGAATCATGTTAGCAATAGCTGCATATTTCGATTATGAAATTTGGCAGATGGATGTCAAAACAGCGTTCCTTAACGGTTTTCTTAAGGAAGAGTTGTATATGATACAACCGGAAGGTTTTGTCGATCCAGAGAATGCTGACAAAGTTTGCAAACTCCAGCGTTCCATTTATGGGCTGGTGCAAGCATCTCGGAGTTGGAATCTTCGCTTTGATGAGGTGATCAAAGCGTTTGGGTTTGTACAAGTTTACGGAGAAGCTTGTTTTTACAAGAAAGTGAGTGGGAGCTCTATAGCGTTTCTAATATTATATATTATATGTGGATGACATATTGCTAATTGGAAACAATATAGAACTTTTGGATAGCGTGAAGGGGTATTTGAACAAGAGTTTTTCGATGAAGGACCTCGGTGAAGCTGCTTTCATATTGGGCATCAAGATCTATAGAGATAGATCGAGACGCTTGATAGGACTTTCACAAAGTACATACCTTGATAAAGTTTTGAAGAAGTTCAAAATGGATCAATCCAAGAAGGGGTTCATGCCGGTATTGCAAGGTACAAAGTTGAGTAAGACTCAATGCCCAGTGACTGCGGAAGATAGAGAAAAGATGAGTGTCATCCCCTATGCTTCAGCCATAGGCTCTATCATGTATGCAATGCTGTGCACAAGACCAGATGCCAGCCTTGCCATAAGTATGGCCGGAAGGTTTCAAAGTAATCCTGGTATGGATCACTGGACAGCGGTCAAGAATATCCTAAAGTACCTGAAAAGGACTAAGGAGATGTTTCTCGTTTATGGAGGTGATCAAGAGCTCGTCGTAAAGGGTTACGTCGATGCAAGCTTTGACACTGATCCGGATGACTCTAAGTCTCAAACCGGATACGTATATATTCTCAACGGGGGAGCGGTAAGCTGGTGCAGTTCCAAGCAAAGCGTGGTAGCCGATTCTACATGCGAAGCGGAGTACATAGCTGCCTCGGAGGCGGCAAAGGAAGGTGTCTGGATGAAGGAGTTCATGACAGATCTTGGAGTTGTGCCTAGTGCATTGAACCCAATGACTCTGTTTTGTGACAACACTGGTGCCATTGCTCTAGCCAAGGAACCAAGGTTTCACAAGAGGACCAGACACATAAAGCGACGCTTCAATTCCATCCGCGATTCAGTCAAGGAGGAGGACATAAGCATTTGCAAAGTACACACGGATTTGAATGTTGCAGATCCGTTGACTAAGCCTCTTCCACGGGCTAAGCATGATCAACACCAAGGCTCTATGGGTGTTAGATTCATTACCTTGTAATGCTAGATTATTGACTCTAGTGCAAGTGGGAGACTGTTGGAAATATGCCCTAGAGGCAATAATAAAAGAGTTATTATTATATTTCCTTGTTCATGATAATCGTTTATTATCCATGCTATAATTGTATTGATTGGAAACTCATATACATGTGTGGATAAATAGACAAACTTAGTGTCCCTAGTAAGCCTCTTCAGGACTAGCTCGTTGATCAAAGATGACCACGGTTTCCAGGTCATAGACATGAGTTGTCATTTGATAACGGGATCACATCATTAGGAGAATGATGTGATGGACGAGACCCAAACGTTAAACATAGCTTTTGATCGTATCAGTTATCGCTATAGTTTTCTGCATGTCAAGTATAAGTTCCTATGACCATGAGATCATGTAACTCACTGACACCGTAGGAGTGCTTTGTGTGTGCCAAACGTCGCAACGTAACTGGGTGACTATAAAGGTACTCTACAGGTATCTCCGAAGGTGTCTGTTGAGTTGACATGGATCGAGACTGGGATTTGTCACTCCGTGTGACGGAGAGGTATCTCCGGGCCCACTCGGTAATACATCATCTCAATGAGCTCAAAGTGACTAAGTAGTTAGTCACGGGATTATGTATTACGGTAACGAGTAAAGAGACTTGCCGGTAACGAGATTGAACTAGGTATAGAGATACCGACGATCGAATCTCGGGCAAGTAACATACCAACGAGACAAAGGGAACTGTATACGGGATTGCCTGAATCCTTGACATCGTGGTTCATCCGATGAGATCATCGAGGAACGTGTGGGAACCAATATGGGTATCCAGATCCCGCTATTGGTTATTGACCTGGGAGTGTCTCGGTCATGTCTGCATAGTTTCCGAACCCGCAGGGTCTACACACTTAAGGTTCGGTGACGCTAGGGTTGTTAGTGAGAACAGTGTATGGTAACCGAAGGTTGTTCGGAGTCCCGGATGAGATCCCGGACGTGACGAGGGTCTCCGGAATGGTCCGGGGACGAAGATTGATATATAGGATGAGAGTGAACGGAGTCCGGAAGTGTTCCGGGGAGCACCGGGGAGTCGTCGGATGATCGAAAGGGGTTTCGGGGGGTCCCGGCAAGTGTTGCGGGCCCTATGGGCCATAAGTGGGAGACGCAACAGCCCTCATGGGGCTGTGCGCCCCCCTTGGGCCCTCTCCACCTGCGCATGGGGGCTGGCCCCCCCCTTAGGGAGCCGCACCCCAGAGTCCTTGGGGGGCAAGGCACCCTGGGGGGGCAAACCCTAGCCCTGGGGGCGCCGCCCCCTCCCATCTCCCCTTGGCCGCCGCCCCTAGGGGGAAACCCTAGGGCGCCCCCTCCCCTCTCTCCCCCCTATATAAAGAGAGGCAGAGGGAGGGCAGCCACACACGTTCGTGCCTCGGCGCTGCCCTCCCTCTCCCACGAATATCTTCATCCAGTTTGCAGTGCTTGGCGAAGCCCTGCTGGAATTCCTCCACCACCATCTCCACCACGCCGTCGTGCTGCTGGGTTTCTCCGTCAACTTCTCCTTCCCCCTTGCTGGATCAAGAAGGAGGAGACGTCCCCGAGCTGTACGTGTGAAGAACGTGGAGGCACCGTCCGTTCGGTGCTAGGATCTTCGGCGATCTGAATCGCGGCGAGTACGACTCCATCAACCGCGTTCTTGAACGCTTCCGCTTAGCGATCTATAAGGGTATGTGGATCCAACTCTCCCCTCGTAGATGCATCTCCTAGATTGATCTTGGTGAGCGTAGGAAAAATTTTTGTTTCCCATGCAACGTTCCCCAACAGTCACCTACCCCGGGGAGGAGACGAGCGCGCGGTGACGGAAGGGCCTGTCGCCGCCGGCACCACCCGGGCCAGCGCCGGGGGCACCCGCCGGCAACAGCGGGGGAGAACCGACGGAGGTGGAGGCCGAGAGGAAGGGAGAGGCGCGCCGCCCCGGCCACCTCCCGGGGAGGCGGCGCAGGGGCGGGAACGGGAGGGGAGGGGGAAGAAGGGGCGGGATGCACCGCGGCGCACGCGCCGGCGGCGGCAGGAACCCTAGCGGGGTTGGGAGCGGGGTCGGGAGCCGCTCGCTCGGGAGCGAGGTGAGGCTTTGTTTCGGAGTAGTACTACTACTTATCCTACTCGATCGTAGAATCCAATACGGATATGTACACGTACCGTGCACACACCTTCCAACAGGGGTATCGTGTTTAATTCCAACACATATGATGCCTACATACCTCCTTTGTTGTAAAAAAAGGTGGGCATATGGTTATTTATTATGATCTTTTCCTGTAAATACGATCACCAATTTCATGCACTAAATTGGCGAACATTCTTGGAAGAGTTGCATCGAAGGCCTATTACAATTATTGTATTTCCATGGCTAGTAAGTTGCTGGAAATTTGGCTAGTTAAACACAATATTTGAGCACACCAGGGATGTGAACACCATAGAAATAATCAACCCAGTGGATGGACTTGGGATCAAAGTCGAGGGAATAGGCTCCATTGTTAATTTGATCATCCTTGTTCATTGCCATCCTTAGCCTCTCCAAGTTCGTGTCATCAAAGCTTCATAAAATTGATAAAATGAAGTGAAATAGATACGCTAATAGGATGCGCTTGCATGCCATGTAATTGCCAAAGTGAAACAAAAGAACATATTAACAAGTTTTTAAGTTGTTTACCACCCTTTGAACAAGACCAATGGTGCATAGAGCTCAATCATATGCATGAGGGATCTGTATTTTCTGTTGAGCTCATTGTAGCGCCGTGAGAAAACACCACATAACGCTATGCTCACTAGGCGAAGCATCTGTCCCATCAATTGTAGGGAAAGCACATAACATTAATTTCATTCTCGTGATGTATAGGAATTCCATGTTGAAATGGCGAACTAACCTCGAGGGGAAGCTCATACTTGATGGTCGTGTACAATCTCAACTGCGCAAGTGTGCTAAAGATTCTCATCTTCTTTAGCCGGACACGCTCTCCATTCCTCCCCTTGCATGGCGGGTTCTCAAGGAAGTAACGGTGCATTGAGTTTATGACGAGGGCAGAGGGTGTCGGATTGCGTACCGATGAGGTTACATGGTAGATGATCTGAGCGTGTTGGTCCTCCGAGTGTGCTGCCATGGCAGCAATCATAGCGTTCACCACCATATCCACCGGAATCTGTCAAAACCACCCACCCAACCACGCCACGTAGAGCTGGTTACATGGTTACTTGATCAATTTTTATTCCAAATTGGTTTATGATGTTTCAACAAACTCACCATGTCAAGTGTTAAATCAGGGTTGATTACGAAGAATGGCACGGTTTGCTTTGCATGGCCCAAAATCAATGTGTTGACTGACCTGCAAAATATAAAAATGCTCAGTAATCATTGAGTGCTGTTGTCGAGGATCAAGATAATTTTTTTAGTTTTAGCACCAGATTCCTTCGATCCATCCAGGCAATGGCTCCTTGATTGTACTAGTTATGATGCTCGGGCGGATGATGACCACTGGAACATCCCCTCGCAGGTGCCCCATCATCATCTCCCCCATTGCCTTAGTGAAGACATAGGTGTTTGGCCACCCAAAATTCCACGCCCTTCATCCAATTGTGCATAAGCATGGAGTAAATGCATTAGTGGAGGAAATTAGTACGCATGCATAAGTATATTACTGTTTTTATTCTCTTCAGTGTTTTATGTACGTCTAACCTCTTGAGGCCAAGCTCCTTCATGGTTTTCCTCTGGGCTTTCTCCGTGGAACTGCTAGCCCTTAGTTCTCTCTTGGTATCTTTGATCAAATTTAGCTCAATTTCGATGTCCAGATGTGTGCCCACCCTTAGTGTCTCACCCATCAAGAATGTCTTCTCTGTTATTAGCCCCTCTTTTTCACCACCTACATAGGCTATTCAAGTCATATAGAAATCACTTAATGAGTCACAGTTCAGAATTTCTTGTTACCGCAAATGCAAAGATTATATATATAGTTGTATTGGTTTGCACCAGTTGAAACATGAAGCAACATCTCTAGCTTAGTACACTTCTTTGCAAATTCGCAAATGTGCTTCACTCCCAAGACATTTGTGTCGAAAGCCACATCATACCTGAAAAATTAGCTTCGCATTTTGACTTGTCATTTCAATCACATGTATGTAATTATTGTAACATTATGACAGTAATATGCCACCAGGAAACACTTCGAACCTTTCAGAGAAGTTCGTAGTGGCAGCTCCGTTGATGATAATGTCTATGTCCTTGGACACTTCTCTCAGCTTGACGGTGTCTAGTCCAAAGTTTTCATGCATGACATCTCCCGCCAAAGGACATATCTTTTCTTTGACGAAATTGTGGAACTCCAAACCATGTATTTCTTTCAACACTTGAAAGATTTCCTTCCCCATGATCTAAAAATATCAAAACATCATGTGTACATCACTATTAGTTAATTCACTAAGCATTTGCAAGGTTACTCTCTCAGGAGCAAGTGTACTTTGTCGGGGATAAATTCTGCCAATGCAGTTGCAGACTTAACAGGTTAAGAAAATCTGCATAGCTGTGATGCATAGAAAGTTAGCATTGGCCTTTTTTAGTTTATTATTTGACATGGGAATAATCTAATAGATAAATAGATTATTTGTAAAAGATTTTTGCAAGTCATTAGTCCCATGATTGATGATCTCGATAAGATCACTGAGGTGAGGTAACTATCTGTTCTAGAAATGAAGTAACAATGCCAATTAAACAAATAGATTGTCCATCTCTTTCACAAGGAAGAGATTTAAATGGTGTCAACGCTCAAAGGCAAAATTTCTGATTCAAGGATATGATTAAAAAATAGTTTCATATGCTAGCCAATGACAGACATATAAAGAAACATATTTTCATACTCGATCAGGATGAGGGTCTTATCAAGGAGGAGGGTGCACTTCAAAATTTCGCTACAAACTATTAAGATGATCCTTTTGGACCACTATCTATGAACAATTTTGGTTGTATGAGTCTGTAACGGATGACATCCCTCAAGTCTCGTTGGTGGAAAAATGAGTTTTTAGCCGCTCTATATTCAGAAGAGGAAATCTGAGATGCAGTTTTTCAGATGGAACAAAATAAAGCTCCGGACCGAATGTTTTTCCAGCGGAGTATTGTTAATGTTTCTCGTACGTGAACAAGGTGTACTTGTTATGGTTGATCGAAAAGCAGGGTTGCTAGGTGGAATATGTTGTTCTGTCCCAAAGGCCAGGGTGGTTAAGTGGAATTAGTAGGGTAGCAAGTGTTCCGTCTTTTTGCAACATGAGGAGTCGATAGAACACCTATTACTTGAGTGTAGTTTTTTACTTGTGTGGTTTAGTCCGTTAATCATGTTGCTTAAAACATTTACCCCCCC